>SJXQ01012210.1:126047-224981 GCA_006408695.1 Aepyceros melampus
GGGGGGGGGGGGGGCGGGGGGGTGGCAGGGGGTGGAGAAGGAAGGAAGGAAGGAAGAAAAGAGAACAGAGGCAAGAAGTCCCTCTCTGTGAGGCACTGATGGGAGATCATGGGTCCCCTGATGGACTTGGCCTGATTTACAGTTTAATTACTTAGGAAGTTGCTCACTTGTCTCCCCAGGAGTCACCATTCTCCTGCCACTTTTCCTCTTCTCTTTATAATACTTAACAAACCAAGTAAACCTTCTCATGACTTTCGAAGTCAAATGCTGCTGTCTGCAGATGCCTCGTTGCCAGGTTAAACAGAGCTGCCATCGCCCCTTTGTCCTGTCTGGACCATCTGATGTTCGTCTGTGATGCCCAGAATCCTATATAATCCCTGCTCAAAACTATTCAGGAGGGTAGGCGTTTTACAAGGTAAAACCTTCCCAAAAGAGCTTAGAAAGGCTGAGGGATGAAAGCTCATGGCGTTCTATTTGCCTGAGACTCCTAGGTGGGGATCGGGGGTGGGGGGCGATGGTCACCAGCTGCGGGGAGGCTCTTCTCCACACGCTCAGGGTGTGACGTTCCTGCAGCCACTGGCAAGTCGAAGTGAAGGCCACTCCTGCCTGCCTGAACAGCTGCCCACCAGAGGCCGGTCCACCTCCCACTTGCCCCCTGAGCTCCCTGAGCCCGAGGGCTCCTTCTTCCTAATTTAGTCACAGCCCACAGGCTGCCCAGGCGCCCTGGCTCTCTGCCGCCCACGCGGCCACAGACACCTACAGGCGCCAGTCCCAGGTCCTGACGCACGGGCCGGCGGCCTGGCCGCAGCCGCGTCTCCGCTCAGGCCTGGGCCCCTCCCACGACCAAGAAGTCCTCAAGGCGCGAGGTGGCGCCATGTTTTGCCCTTCCTCTGTCTCTTGTCTCATCTTACTACACTCGGGACTTGCTTAGGATAAGGGTTACTACAAAGGGCTGCACCACACACAGATCTAAGGCTCTGCCTTTCTCCCGCCCCCAAGCCGGCGCTGACGAGTGGATGGGAAGGGCTCAGGGCTCTGGGCTGGAAGAAGCAGGAGGTGGTTCTGTCCCAGATGAAATGCTGCTGTTTATTCTGAGACTATGAGCTCCTTGAGGTGACACGATGGAAGGGGATCATTTGGCCTCTGCTCCAGGAGCAACATCCCAAAGCAGGCGGTGTAGTGACCCTCGTGGAGGTGGGCGAGGGGGCTATTCACAGTATGACACACCCAGCAGGCATATACAACCCAAGGTGAATGGTGAAGGCAGCGGAAGATCAGGAATAGGGAGGTGGGAGCACTGCTTCACAGCCCGGCTTCATCACTGACTCCGCGTGTGGCCGCCAGCCCCTGCAGAGTCCTCAGAGCTCAAAGCATCCAAGTGCTAAGCACACAGGAACTTGAGGGCATAACATGTGGCCATGCAAAGTGAAGTCTATAATCTACTTACTATAAAATGTTAATTTAAAAACCAGGTTCTGTAAAAAACTAAGAATAGAATTATCACATGATCCAGCAATCTCGCTCCTGGGCATATATCCACAAAAGACAAAAACTCTACTTTGAAAAGATACAGCCACTCCAATTTTCACAGCAGCACTATTTACAATAGCCAAGACATGGAAGCAGCCTATATGTCCATTGACAGATGAATGGAGAAAAAGATGGGGGAGGGGGAGTGTTGGCAGAATGGAATACTACTCAGCCACAAAAAAATGAGATACTGCCATTTGTGGCAACATGGATGAACCCAGAGATTATCATACTGAGTGAAGATAAAAAGTCAAAGATAAAAAATATGATATCACTTCACGTGGAATCTAAAAAGGAATGATACAAATGAACTTCTTTATAAAACAGAAACAGAGTCACAGATATAGAAAACAAATGTAGGGTAACCAAAGGAGAAAGGGGTGGGAAGGATAAATGAGGAGTTTGGAATTAGCACTGCTATACAAAAAAATAAACAAGGTCCTACTGTATAGCACAGGGAACTATATTTAATATCTTGTAATAAGCTATAATGGAAAGACATATAAAAGTATGTATATCTATATAACTGAATCACTTTGCTGTATAACAGAAAGTAACACAACACTGTAAATAAACTAAAATTCAATTAAAAGTTTTTTTAATTAAAAAAAAAAACAGTGCACAGAATTGTATATATGTTATGGTCATAGACATGTAAAAGGCAAAACAACCCTTCAGTTCAGTTCAGTCCAGTCGCTCAGTCGTGTCCGACTCTTTGCGACCCCATGAATTGCAGCACGCAGGCCACCCTTAGGTAGAAAGAAAAAATACTATCAGAGACCATACCAAAATATTAACAAAGCAGCTGAGTTTAGATGGTAGATTCTTAGGTCACTGCTTCCTCCTTTCTCCTTGGGTAAATGTTCCAATTTTTCTTTAATAAGTACATTTATTTTTCAGGGGAAAAAAACTTAATTTTTTCAGGGACAAATGAATTCAGTTGGACAAGCATACTGCACCATCTGGCATATAAGGACTTTTCAATGAACTCCCCTATATTAAGTTGTCCATCAAGGCTCCTTGCCATAGCAGGCACTTCTCCATTGGAGAACCATTATGCCCGAATGTAAGGGCAAGTCACCTGGAGAAGAGAGGCATCCATGTTCTCTTGTGGAGGCCCAAGTGCAAGATTCAGGTGTGTTTTCACACTTGTATGCCAGGAAGGCACTTGTAGAAAGTAGGTGGAGGAGCCAGCACACTGTTCAGGGGTCAACAAAGGCCCATTTTAGGACCTCAGACTTCCGACCAGAGAGATCAAGGTCATCGGCATGAGACCGCTTCTCGTGTGGTACATGTACACAATGTTTTATGTATATATAATGGAATATTACTCAGCCATAAAAAGGAATAAAATCAGGTCATTAGCAGAGAAGCAGAAGAATCTAGAGTCTGTCATGCCAGAGTGAAGTAAGTCAGGAAGAGAAAAACGAATATCATACATGAATCCAAATACATGGAATCAAGAAAAACAGAACTGATGAACCTACCTGCAGAGCAGGAATAGAAACGCAGACATAGAGAACATTGTAAAGCAATTATCCTCCAATTAAAAACAACAAAAAAGCTGAAGTCTGCAGCAGCCTCTTTCCCTTCCCCATGCAGGTCTGGGGGTGGGGAGGAGGAACTCTCAGTTAACTGCAGATGCTAGGCAAGGCCGAAGGGGAACAACAGAGTCTCACAGCTCAACCCCCAGAAGCAGGCTTGGGCCCACAGACTCAGTCTCTTGCACCCTTCAGAGGGGGACTAAGTAACTGCACCTTCCAGGGGTGTGCAAGCACAATGACTAATCTGGGCCAGGCCTGGACTAGAGACTACAGCTGGGCCTCCTCTAATCTGCAGCACACTGACCCTGGACAGGCTACTTCATCTCTGTGTTTGGCTGAGAATCTTGCTGGAGCCAAATCCCCACATGCACTGGAGGGGCAGAGCCAGTCCCTGTGGCATCCACTCCCTCCCCCACTCTGCCGGGATAAGCCAGAAGCTGCTTGGAATAGCCCAATTCTTGGCCAAGAGGTACAGAGGTTTCCACGGCCTAAGAGATCCCAGCACACACACGGCATGGGAGAAAACCACTGCAAACATTCCTGGTCTTTTTTTCCCACTCCTTTCCTTTCCTCTTTTCCTACGTAACCTTTTCAACAGAAGTGGCAATTCTTGGTGAAACTATTTCCAAAGACCAGTTTCTCCTTATAACCAGGACTGATTATGCCATCCTAGCTTGGGACAGGGGGTTGGAGGGAATAGCTAAGCCAGAAAAGTTGGAGCCTTGGCCCCTGAGATAACTGGAGGGAAGTAAGAAGAATGCAGAATTGTCGTTGTTCAGTCTCTAAGCCATGTCCGAAACTGCGACCCCATGGACTGCAGAACGACATCCTTCCCTGTCCTTCTCTATCTCCCAGAGTTTGCTCAAATTCATGTCCATTGAGTCAGTGATGCCATCAAACCATCTTGTCCTCTGTGGCCCCCTTCTCCTTCTGCTCTCAATCTTTCCCAGCATCAAGGTCTTTTTAAATGAGTTGGCTCTTCGAATCAGATGGCCAAAGTATTGGAGCTTTGACTTCAGCATCAGTCTTTCTAATCAATATTCAGGGTTGATGTCCTTTAGGATTGATTGGTTTGATCTCTTTGTAATCCAAGGGACTCTCAAGAGTCTTCTCCAACACCACAATTCTAAAGAATCCATTCTTCAGTGCTCAGCCTTCTTTATGGTACAACTCTCACATCCATACATGACTACTGGAAAAACCACAGCTTTGACTATTTGGACCTTTGTTGGCAAAATGTCCTGTTTTTTTTAATATGCTGTCTAGGTTTGTCATAGCTTTCCTTCCAAGGAGCAAGTGTCTTAATTTTATAGCTGCAGTCACTGTCTGCAGTGATTTTGGAACCCAAGAAAACAAAAATCTGTCATTATTTTCACTTTTCCCCCTGCTGTTTGCCATAAAGTGACGGGACCAGATGTATGATCTTAGTATTTTGAATGTTGAGTTTTAAGTCAGCTTTTTCACGCTCCTCTTTCACCTCATCACCTCTCTAAAGAGGCTCTTTAGAGACCCCCTTAAAAGAAAAATTGTAGAGGTTCCAGTCTCTCATTACAAAAAGGTTCAAGGAAAGAACACACACAGGATTCGTTCCCAGAATGAACATGCCAGATCTATGTAACGGCTACATCCTGCAAGACAAAGGCCCGCCCTGCCCGTGAGCAGAGGAAACCGGTCAAGAGCTGTGAGTCAGACGGCGTGGGAATGAGCCCTTCCTAGAAAAGGAAGCAGGTTCTTTGTTGGGCAAGGGCTTTTCGTTCTCATCTGGTTAACTGTTGTTCCTCTGTAGGTTCTCCAGGGGCTCACAAAACAGAGGCAGGAAGCAATTGTAAGTTTTCCAGATTTGCTCTTTGAAGACTGGGCCCAGCTTCCAGACCAGATCCCATGCTGGGTTTCCAGGGGCCCCATGTCCTCAGGACCTTTGCAAGGCCTCTCCTTGCAAGGCCTTTCTCTAGATCTTGCACTGAACAAGGGAGTAGGTATTAACACATGCAGTTATTAATATTAAATACAACTTAAAACTCAGTTCCTCGGCTGTACCAGCCACAGTAGCCATGAGACTCATGGCCACACATACTGGATAGCATGATATGTAACATCTTCAGCATGCAGCAAGTTCTACAGGACATCACTGCTTCAGATTCTCATGTGACCAACCCCTTCTCAACCTCAGCTTCCTGCACTACTGTCCCCTTCCCAAAGAGGCCCACCTCAGACCCAGGAACCTAAAGGAAGTACAGTCACTCTCCGTCCCTTTATCCTACCTTGTCGATATCTGAAATTATCTTGTTTATTTTGTGCTTTATTGCCTGTCACTCCCCTGGAATATAAGCTCCATGAGAACAGGTCTTTTATTGCTGCCTTCCCAATGACCATACCTGGCACAAGCAGAAGCTTGGTAAACACTATTGCATAAATGACTCGCAGTAGGGTCTACCCCAACATGCTGGGATCAGAAGACACTAGCCAGCCAAACAGCTGCATCTTATTTCCCCACAGGCCAAGATAACATCCAAGCATGGGCCCATGAGATCACCTAGGGAGACTGAGGGTTGTGGGCATGCCCACGTAATAGCAGAGTAGCCAACACCCAATCTTGACCTGACTCTCCTCCAAGAACACTGGTTACCTTTCATAACTGCTACCAGCCAGTCAACAGTGCTGTGCCCAACACTTGCATTGTCTTCCTTCTCTGCTTTTGCAAAGGATCAAAGTAACCTCTAACATAGTATTAGATACTTTTCAACAGGTGATCACTTTTCCTCCATGTGTATATATGAAAGCAAGTAACAGAATGAGATTTATCCTAAGTTTAAGGAGTTGGTGACAAAGAAATAATCTCAAAAATATACAAGCAACTCCTGCAGCTCAATTCCAGAAAAATAAACGACCCAATCAAAAAATGGGCCAAAGACCTAAAAAGACATTTCTCCAAAGAAGACATACAGATAGCTAACAAACACATGAAAAGATGCTCAACATCACTCATTATCAGAGAAATGCAAATCAAAACCACAATGAGGTACCATTTCACACCAGTCAGAATGGCTGTGATCCAAAAGTCGACAAGCAATAAATGCTGGAGAGGGTGTGGAGAAAAGGGAACCCCCTTACACTGTTGGTGGGAATGCAAACTAGTACAACCACTATGGAGAACAGTGTGGAGATTCCTTTAAAAACTGGAAACAGAACTGCCATTTGACCCAGCAATCCCACTGCTGAGCATATACACTGAGGAAACCAGAATGGAAAGAGACACGTGTACCCCAATGTTCACTGCAGCACTGTTATAATAGCCAGGACATGGAAGCAACCTAGATGCCCATCAGCAGACAAATGGATAAGAAAGCTGTGGTACATATACACAATGGAGTATTACTCAGCCATTAAAAAGAATACATTTGAATCAGTTCTAATGAGGTGTATGAAAATGAAGCCATTTATACACAGTGAAGTAAGCCAGAAAGAAAAACACCAATACAGTATACTAACGCATATATACGGAATTTAGAAAGATGGTAACAATAACCCTATATGCAAGACAGCAAAAGAGACACAGATGTATAGAACAGTCTTTTGGACTCTGTGGGAGAGGGCGAGGGTGGGATGATTTAGGAGAATGGCATTGAAACATGTATATTATCATATGTGAAACAGATCGCCAGTCTAGGTTTGAGACAGGCATGAGATGGGGGCTCGGGGCTGGTGCACTGGGATGACCCTGAGGGATGGGATGGGGAGGGACATGAGAGGGGGGTTCAGGACAGGGAATATATATATACCTGTGGCAGATTCATGTTGATGTATGGCAAAACCACTAAATATTGTAAAGTAATTAGCCTCCAGTTAAATAAATTTATATTTTTAAAAAATGGTAAAATTTTAAAAAGGAGTTGGTATTTTACTACTTTGCAGACTCTTGTGCTTTCTGACACCTCCTCTGGGAGAAGAGGAAGAGGAAGGGAGGCGGAGTAGGAGGAGAAGGTGGGGAGGGGGAGGGGAGGCACAGGGACGGCCCACTACAATTGTGTTTTACTATTTACTTCAGTTAAAATTTGACTGGAGGAGTATTACATTCAGCAAAACATGACCCCATGGCTCAATGCTAGAAGAGTATTAAGATATAAAAGTTGGAAAACATACCACGTGTCACATGTTATTGAACTTTCGTAACAAGCTGAATACAAAGTCATCCTTGTCTGGGATCAAAAAAAACTTAGCAAGACAGAGGAGTGGGACATAGAAAAAGAGCACGTGCAATGAAAGAAGAGCAACAGGCAAACAGAAAACAAAAAAGCAGGAGGAATCTGGCTCAGAGTCAAACTAGGAAGGAATTCCCACAGTCAAGGAAGCTGGGGGGCTAGAAGCTAACAGCCTGACCACTTGCCAAGAAAGAGAGGGGCGGCTTGGAGAATCTTTCTAGTGTATCCTCTAATTCTTGTTGAAGAAACAAATCTGATTTTAAGCTGGTTTCCCCTTAAAGGCACACACTGGCAATTGTCTACTGAGCTCTACCTGCACTCTTAATGCTTAATTAAAAAGTTCATCAAACTCATTTGTGTAGAACAATGCACAACAGTGATTTTTTAAAGATTTTTTTGACGTGGACCATTTTTAAAGTCTTCATTACTTGTTACAATACTGCTTCTGCTTTATGTTTTGGATAATTTTTTTTTGACCAGGAGGCATGTGGGATCTTAGCTCCCCACCCAGAGACTGAACCTGCACCCCTGCATCAGAAGGCAAAGTCTTCACCACTGGAATGCCAGGGAAGTCCCAGCAGTGATTTCTGAGTGAACTGGCAAAGAGAACACATCTTCCACTCCAGCCATGTTTTATTAATCAAATTCCAATATCCATTCTAACATGATTTCCAGAAAATTGAGTTTATTCTGATGCATAAATCACTCATTAATTCTTGTTTCTTTGTCCAAGACTGCATGAAGCTTTGTCCAAGATAAGCAGCAAGATTGGTTGTCATCTTTCTTCACTTTATCTTTCACTAGGTCTTTAAAAAAAATTGGCTTAAAACTCAACATTCAGAAAACTAAGATCAAGGCATCCAGTCCCATCACTTCACGGCAAATAGATAGGGAAACAATGAAAACAGTGAAAGACTGTATTTCTTCTCCAAAATCATTGCAGATGGTAACTACAGCCATGAAATTAAAAGACTCTTGCTCCTTGGAAGAAAAGCTATGACCAACCTGCTGCTGCTGCTGCTGCTGCTGCTAAGTTGCTGCAGTCGTGTCAGACTCTGTGTGACCCCATAGACGGCAGCCCACCAGGCTCCCCCGTCGCTGGGATTCTCCAGGCAAGAACACTGGAGTGGGTTGCCATTTCCCTCTCCAATGCATGAAAGTGAAAAGTGAAAGTGAAGTCGCTCAGTCATGCCCGACTCTTCAAGACCCCATGGACTGCAGCCTACCAGGCTCCTCTGTCCATGGGATTTTCCAGGCAAGAGTACTGGAGTGGGGTGCCATTGTCTTCTCCGATGACCAACCTAGATAGCATATTAAAAAGCAAAGACATACTCAGCTATTAAAAAGAATACATTTGAATCAGTTCTAAAGAGGTGGATGACGCTGGAGCCGATTATACAGAGTGAAGTAAGCCAGAAAGAAAAACACCAATACAGTATACTTACACATTTATATGGAATTTAGAATGATGGTAATGATAAACCTGTACGCAAGACAGCAAAAGAGACACAGATGTATAGAACGGCCTTTTGGACTCTGTAGGAGAGGGAGAGGGTGGGATGGGTTGGCAGAGTGGCAGTGTAACATGTGTGATATCATAAGTGAAACGAATCGCCAGTCCAGGTTTGATGCAGGATGCAGGATGCTTGGGACTGATGCACGGGGATAATCCAGAGAGAGGGTGTGGGGCNATGTACACTTGTGGCTGACTCATGTCAATGTATAGCAAAATGAATACAGTATTGTAAAGCAAAACAAACTAAAAAATAAAAATTAATTAAAATAAAAAATAAATAAAAAATAAATGAGACATGGATCAATCAGTTCAAACAATTCAGTCGCTCAGTCATGTCCGACTCTTTGCGACCCCATGAATCGCAGCACGCCAGGCCTCCCTGGGAGTACAATTAGTGAGATCCTTGATTACCTCAGATGAGAAGATATAATTACCATTATGGAAAAATAAAGACAGAGAGCACTCACAGCTAAGGAGTATTATCTTCATGGTGTTGCCAGGCAGTTGACTGGACTGTAGAGACTTCTCAGGCTCCATGAGAATTAAAGAAAACAAATAGCCAATTCTATTTGTTTCATAAAATATCTTCTGAAGAATGAAAATGAGATATCACTGAATGATTTACCATGTCAGTTACATAGGGTGTAAAAACTTTAGCACGGGTCTTTAGACCATACTCAGGAAACACACATTCAGTAGCAAACCAAGACTTTAGCTCCCATACCATGAGCTTCTATGGCAGTTTCTATGGAGGCCTCAGTTATGGCTATGCTTGAGAATGTGGCAGTCTGCACAGACTGGGCTATGGCTATGGCTATGCTATGGCTATGGATTTGGCTCTGGCATGGAAGGTATAGATATAGCTACTGTTGTCTATTGGACTACAGAGGATATGGATTCTTAGCTTCCATTAAAATTATTCTTTGTGAATCTAAAATCTGGCTCCATAAGTTGACTTGCTTCACCTGATTTCAACCGTTGGGACAAGATTATACTGGCTTCACTTGTTCAAAAAAATTAGTACCTAAGAATTTTAGTACATTTTTGCTGTTATTGTTTAGTTGCTAAGTCATGTCCGACTCTTTGCAACCCCATGGACTGTAAACCACCAGGCTCCTCTGTTCACATCATTTTCCAGGCAAGAATACTGGAGTGGATTGCCATTTTGTTCTCCAGGGGATTTTCCCAATCCAGGGATTGAACCTGGGTCTCCTTCATTGACAGGAGGATTCTTTACCACTGAGCCACTAGGGAATCCCCTTTACTACATTTATAACTACAAAACTCTGACTTCATCAGGTCTTCTCAATTTCTTTAAATCTCTTAATTTGAAAGAGCAAATATAGTTTTGGTTTAATTTATTTAATCTCAATTAGGTGTAAACACTGGTCAACTTTAAATGATTAGTTTAATATACTTTTTTATTTATTAAATATTTATTTCATGAAAAGAAATATTTAAAAAAGAGAAATAAATATTAATTGAAATGAAAAGTAACTGCTCAGATACAACTGTTGAATTTTTATTTCTTTGATTTTAATCAGATAATATTTAGAGTCTATTTCAACAACAATAAAAAATTCAACTTTAACTATTTTGAGTAACATATCCATAGTAACAAGCAAAAATTATTTTTATATTTTATGAAATTTAATTTATCAATGCAGTTCAAAATATACAAATAATACATCCCTTCTTCAAAATATGACCTTTTGTGGTAAGAACAGTGATAAGCACCAAGCTTCTATGAAAGAAAACTATTTTTAAATTAATTTCATTATATATTATTTTCTCTATTTCCTGTTATTTCACTTGATATCATTGTGAAAATAGTAATTTTATAAAAGTACTAAAAGTATCACAAGCTAGTTAAAATATGTGTAGTATTAAAATACATTAGGTCAAGTTTTTGTTACTGTTCTTAGTGGCATGCAATGATATTCTTCTTTAATATCATTCTCATAATCATGACATTAAAGACCTTTGCAGCTGTAAATGGAATGTAAAACTCTGGTTACAACAAATTTATTATTCCATGGCTTTAATCTGATGGGAATGAACAAAAGAATTTGCTTTTCTTAAGTGGAATTTCCATCAATTAACACAAACGAAAAAGCTAACATTTGATTGTTGGTGTTTCATATGATTGAATACATACACCATGCAATATAAACATATTGCCATTTCAAATTTGAATTACATATTCAAGTGATGGTATAAGTGAAGTTTGTTGTTATTTTAGTTGATGAAATCTAACAATACAAGGACAACAATGTAAGTAGGTCCTGGACCTAGCATTACTGCTGTATAGTATTGCTCCCTATAGAACAAGTAGAGAAACTGTAAATGGTTAAATGATTTGCCTAGAGATGCTACACTGGACACTGAAAGATGAACTCCCCAGGTGTAGGTGCCCAAAATGCTCCTCCTAGAGAGGAGTGGAGAAAAACTCCAGAAAGAATGAAAAGATGAAGCCAAAGCAAAAACAACACCCAGTTGTGGATGTGACTGGTGATAGAAGTAAAGTCCGATGCTATAAAGAGCAATATTGCATAGGAACCTGGAATGTTAGGTCCACGAATCAAGGCAAATTAGAGGTGGTCAAACAGGAGATGGCAAGAGTGGACAGCGACATTTTAGGAATCAGTGAACTATAATGGACTGGAATGGGTGAATTTAACTCAGATGACCACTATATCTACTATGGTGGGCAAGAATCCCTTAGAAGAAATGGAGTAGCCATCATAGTCAACAAAAGAGTTTGAAATGCAGTACTTGAATGCAATCTCAAAAACAACAAAAGGATCTCTGTTCTTTTCCAAGGCAAACTGTTCAAAATCACGATAATCCAAGTCTATGCCCCAAGCAGTAATGCTGAAGAAACTGAACGGTTCTATGAGACCTACAAGACCTGCTAGAACCAACACCAAATAAAGATATCTTTTCATTATAGGGGACTGGAATGCAAAAGTAGGAAGTCAAGAGATACCTGGAGTAACAGGCATTTTTGGCCTTGCCGTACAAAATGAGGCAGGGAAAAGGCTAACAGAGTTTTGCCAAGAGTACACACTGGTCATAGCAAACCCCTGCTTCCAACAACACAAGAGAAGACTCTACACATGGACATCACCAGATAGTCAACACCAAAATCAGATTGATTATACTATTTGCAGCCAAAAATGGAGAAGATCTATAGAGTCAGCAAAAACAAGACTGGGAGCTGACTGTGGCTCAGATCATGAACTCCTCACTGTCAAATTCAGACTTAAGTTGAAGAAAGTAAGGAAAACCACTGGACCATCCAGGTATGACATAAATCATATCCTTTGCAATTATACAGTGGAAGTGACAAATAGATTCAAGGGATTAGATCTGATGGACAGAGTGCCTGAAGAACTATGGACGGAGGTTCATGCTATTATACAGGAGGCAGAAAAAAGAGGCATTCCCAAGAAAAAAAAAATGCAAAAATGTAAAAAGGTTGTTTGAGGAGGTCTTACAAATAGCTGAGAAAAGAAGAGAAGTGAAAGGCAAAGAGAAAAGGAAAGATATACCCATTTGAATGAAGAGTTCCAAAGAATAGCAAGGAGAGATGAGAAAGGCTTCCTGAGCGATAAATGCAAAGAAATAGAGGAAAACAGTAGAATGGGAAAGACTAAAGACCTCTTTAAGAAAATTAGAGATACCAAGGGAACATTTCATGCAAAGATGGGCTCGAAAAAGGACAGAAATTGTCTGGACCTAACAGAAGCAGAAGATATTAAGAAGAGTGGCAAGAATTTACAGAACTATACAAAACAGATCTTCATGACTCAGATTATCATGATGGTGTGATCACTCACCTAGAGCCAGACATCCTGGGAGGTGAAGTCAAGTGGGCCTTAGGAGGCATCATTATGAACAAAGCTAGTGGAGGTGATGGAATTCCAGTTGAGCTATTTCAAATCCTGAAAGATGATGCTGTGGAANGTAAAGCAAAACAAACTAAAAAAATAAAAATTAATTAAAAAAAAAAATAAAAAGCAAAGACATTACTTTGCAAACAAAGGTCCATCGAGTCAAAGCTATGGTTTTTCCAATAGTCATGTATGGATGTGAGAGTTGGACTATAAAGAAAGCTGAGCGCCAAAGAATTGATGCTTTGAACTGTGGTGTTGGAAAAGACTCTTGGAGATCAAACCAGTCAATCCAAAAGGAAATCAGTCTTGAATATTCATCGGCAGGACTGATGCTGAAGCTGAAACTCTAATACTTTGGCCACCTGATGTGAAGAACTGACTCATTGGAAAAGACCCTGATGCTGGGAAAGATTGAAGGCAGGAGGAGAAGGGGACGACAGAGGATGAGATGGTTGGATGGCATTACTGACTCAATGGACATGAGTTTGAGTAGGCTCCAGAAGTTGGTGATGGACAGGGAAGCCTGGAGTGCTGCAGTTCATGGAGTTGCAGAGTCAGATGCGACTGAGCGAGTGAACTGAACTGAGGTCTTAAAAAGAGAAGCGTGGCCACCTTTATACTTGACCAAAGGACAGCTGCCTCTCAGTGAAAGGGCCATACCTTCAGGGATGACCCCAGTTTTTGGAGGGATGCTCCCTGAAATGTGGGGAAGAAAGAGAACTCCAGCCAGCCAGGTCCGTCAAATCAACCCTCATGAGCAATGGGATGACAAACATCACAGATCAGCCTCACAGCCAGCTTCAGGGCCCCCCTCAATCTCTGCTTCTCTCTTAGGTGATCAGCCTTAATACTTTGCAAGATTATAAACATTCTGGAGGCAAGGATACTGCAATAGCCAGCATGATGCTTTCCAGGTGGCAGAAGTCCATTCAGTGTTTTCTGAATCAACAAATGATTTACAAGCTTTTCCTCATGTTGACTGTCATTTCAGAGGCTTCCATCCAAATTTGGGATTGGAAGACCAAGGGGTCAAAAATCCATTCCTGACATGTGAGATTTAAAGTTTTGAAGACTTGATCCAAGACCAACTGGTCAAAGCGTGATGCTGAGGGTAGGCCAAAGACTGGACTCATAAACCCGGCCCAAGCATGTGCACTTATCCACCGCCAGAGTCAGCAACCCACCCTCACTGTCACAGACTCACGTCGCAGCGCTCAGGCATCAGGCCACGAGACAGGCAGCTGCTGACGAGCGCTGTCTCTACCAAAACCAGCTGCCCTCACCGCTGCCTCGAATTCGAAAAAGCTGGACCTCCACCACTATAGGGCAGTTCAGGACCAGGCTGAGGTGGCAGGGAAATCGGCTAAGAGAGCTTTTCCTTTGGTGGTTATTTTTTTCAAGGCAAAGTTGCAACTTATTAGTAACCAATTGAAGATACACCTTAAGGAAAGAACAAGTGGTATCAAGCAAGATGGGCTCTTCGAGTTTGTAATGTCACTGAGACAATCCATCCAAGACTCACACTTTTTACTCCTCAAATTCTGCTCCAGATCAGTCTTCCAAAGGATGACTGCTAAATCTCTTGTTTAATCGCTCAGTTGTGCCTGACTCTTTGTGGCCCCATGGACTGTAGCACACCTTGTCCTTCACCATCTCCTGGAGCTTGCTCAAACTCACATCCATTGAATCGGTGATGCCATCCAACCATCTCATGATCTATTGTCCCCTTCTCTTCCTGCCCTCAGTCTTTCCTTGCATCAGTTTTTTTTTTTACAATGAGTTGGCTCTTCTCATCAGGTGGCCAAAGTATTAGAGCTTCAGTATCAGTCCTTCCAGTGAATATTCAGGGTTGATTTCCTTTAGGATTGACTGGTTAAGACTAAATCTGTTAACACACACAAAAGAATTTATGGGTTTACAGTCCCTTGATCTTCTTGCACTATAAATGTCCTAAGGGTAAATATAGTTGTTAAACACAAATGCTTAATTTTATACAATAAAAATGGAATAGCTGTTTCCCATAAGGGCAGGTTAGGTAATAGGTTATTCAGATAAATCCTCTCCCTGAAAGAAAAACTCTCGATAAATCACCTTGAAGCACTTAGGAGCTGAAAAGATAGTGCAGCCCTGCCAGGCCAATTTTGAGGGGAAGCTTGGATTCAAAGAGACCAGAGAACTATTTGAGCACCCAAGTTGCTTTCACCTTAAAGACACTGGAGGGGTAAGGGTAACAGATATCCAGTCAAAGAAGACATTCAATGTAAAGCCTTACTGGATACTTCTTGCATGAAGCAGGGTCCCAGAGTACACTCTCAGAATTAGGAGGACTCTGAACTGATCTGTTACTTCTATTTATCCCCAGCTCCACAGGCTAAGAGAGGTTACTCTGTACTGAAGCAGAGCAGGAGGAGGAAAAGGAAGGTGGAGAAAATAATTTTGAGAAACGTGGCCACAGGCCCACCCTCATGCACATTTCACCGCAAGAATGTACAGCACAGATAGGCAATGAATTTGGTTTGATGTGACCCCCAACTTGTAGTGCCCTAAAAAGACAGTCAGAAGGAGGACAGTACACTTATTTCAAGCCTCAGGGAGTCACAAAAAATGTTTTAAGGGCAATAACCAGCAGAACAGTTAAAAGATAAGTAGATGCATAGAGAAATAAGGCGACATGAGTGAGACCCAGTATAAACAACTGAGAGCAGAAACAGGCCTGGACAGATTTCAGATACAGACTCATTAGGTTTATATATGCTTACCACATGAAAAAAATGAGACAGCAAGTTCACAAATAACTAAGACTATAAAACATGACGAAGCAGATCTGGAAGAGGATCAGACAGAACTTCTGGAAAGAAAAAAATATAGTAACACATTAAAATTTCAATAGAAGTGTTTGGCAGCAGATTAAAAACAATGGAAGAGAGAATTATAAACCAGAGGTAAGATCAGAGGAAAGTATCCAGAATATATAGTAGAGAAAAGTAAAAACAGGGAAAACACAGAAGAGTGAGTTTACAACAAGGAGAATATAGTAAAAAATTCTAACATACATTTCACTGGAGACCTGGAAGAGGAGGAAATGGGGCATGGGGTTGAGATAATTTTGAGGAGATAACAGCTAAAGATTTTCCTGAACTATTGAAAGATACCATAAATTCAAAAGACCCAGAGACTACCAAACAGAATAAATATAAAGAAATGTACACCTAGACACATCATAGTTATCAAAACAAAGATTAAAAATCTTAAAGAAAAAGTATAGATTACCTTAAAACAAATGATGAGCAGACTGAGAGATAATATCTCAACATCAAAAATGGAAACCAGCAAGAAAATAAAATGATGAAAAGACAGTCTCCTTAATAAACAGTGCTGGGAAAACAGTACAGCAACATGTAAGAGAATGAAACCAGATCATTCTCTAACAAAATACACAAAAAATAAACTTAGGATGGATTAACTCCTAAATGTAAGACCATGTACTATAAAACTCCTGGAGGAAAACAGAGAACAGTCTTTAACATAAATTGAAGCAATACTTTTTTTTTTTAATCAGTCTCCTAGAGTAAAGGAAACAAAACCAAAAACAAACAAATGGGACCTAGTTAAAAGCTTTTGCACAGCAAATGAAACCATAAACAAAATGAAAAGACAATCTACTTGGGAGAAAATATTTTCAAGGGATGCTACCAACTAGGGCTTAATTTCCAAAATATACAAACAGCTCATACTGCTTAATATAAAAAATAAAACAAATAACCCAATCAAAAACTGGGCAAAAGATCTAAACAGACATTTCTCCAAAGAAGACATACAGATGGCCAACAGGCACATGAAAAGATGCTCAGCCTCACTAATTATAAGAGAAAAGCACATCAAAACTACAATGAGGTATCACCAAACACTGGCCATCAGAATGGCCATCATCAAAAAGTCTACAAATAAATGCTGGAGAGGGTGAGGGGAAAAAGGGAACACTCCTATACTGGTGCAGCCGCTATGGAGAATAGTACGGAGGTTTCTTAAGAACTATAAATAGAGCTAGCATGTGATCTAGCAGTCCCACACCTGGGCATGTGTGTGTGTATTAGTTGCTCAATAGTATCTGACTCTTTGTGACCCCATGGACGACTGTAGCCCTCCAGGCTCCTCTGTCCATGGGATTCTCCAGGCAAGAATACTGGAGCGGGTTGCCATTCCCTTCTCCAGGGAATCTTCCCAACCCAGGGACCGAACCCAGGTCTTCTGCATTACAGGCAGATTCTTTACTGTCTGAGTCACCCGGGAAGCCCACATCTGGGCATATGTTTGGAGAAAAGTGAAAGTGAAACTGAAGTCACTCAGTCGTGTCCGACTCTTTGCGACCCTGCGGACTGTAGCCTACCAAGCTCCTCCATCCATAGGATTCTCCAAGCAACAATACTGGAGTGGGTTGCCATTTCCTTCTCCAGGGGATCTTCCTGACCTAGGGATCAAACCCGGGTTCCCGCATTGGAGGCAGACGCTTTAACCTCTGAGCCACCAGGGAAAACTCTAGTTCAAAAAGACACGCACCCCAGTGATCACAGCAGCACTATTTACAATAGTCAAGACAGGGAAGCAACCTAACTGTTCACCAGCAGATGAATAAAGAAAATGTGGTATATACACATAACGAAATATTACTCAGCCACAAAGAGAATGAAATAACGCCATTTGCAGCAACATGGATAGACCTAGAGATTGTCATATTAAGTGAAGTAAGTCAGCCAGAGAAAGACAAATATTGTATGATACCACTTTTTGTGGGATCTTAAAAAATGACACAAATAAACTTATTTACAAACCCGAAATAGACTAACAGACATAGAAAACCAATTTATGGTTACCAAAGGGGAAAGAAGGGGGAGGTAAATTAGGAGTTTGGGATTAACATATACACACAACTATACATTAAAAGACGCTTACTCCTTGGAAGAAAAGTTATGACCAACCTAGATAGTATATTCAAAAGCAGAGACAATACTTTGCCGACTAAGGTCCGTCTAGTCAAGGCTATGGTTTTTCCTGTGGTCATGTATGGATGTGAGAGTTGGACTGTAAAGAAGGCTGAGTGCCGAAGAATTGATGCTTTTGAACTGTGGTGTTGGAGAAGACTCTTGAGAGTCCCTTGGACTGCAAGGAGATCCAACCAGCCCATTCTGAAGGAGATCAGCCCTGGGATTTCTTTGGAAGGAATGATGCTAAAGCTGAAACTCCAGTACTTTGGCCACCTCATGCGAAGAGTTGACTCATTGGAAAAGACTCTGATGCTGGGAGGGATTGGGGGCAGGAGGAGAAGGGAACAACCGAGGATGGGATGGCTGGATGGTGTCACTGACTCGATGGACGTTTTGAGTCTGAGTGAACTCCGGGAGGTGGTGATGGACAGGGAGGCCTGGCGTGCTGCGATTCATGGGGTCTCAAAGAGTCGGACACGACTGAGGGACTAAACTGAACTGAACTGAACTGATACATTGATATGGGCTTCCCTGGTGGCTCAGATGTAAAGAATCTGCCTGCAATGTGGGAGACCTGGGTTCCCTGGGTTGGGAAGATCCCCTGGAGGAGAGCATGGCAACTCACTCCAGTATTCCTGCCTAGAGAATCCACATGGGCAGAGGAGCCTGGCAGGCTACGGTCCATGGGGTCGCAAAGAGTAAGACGTGACTGAGTGACTAAGCACGGCACAGCACAGATGATATAAAACAGATAAACAGCAAGGGCCTAGGTATAGCACAGGGAACTATATTCACAATCTTGTAATAACCTATAATGGAAAAGAATCTGAAAAAAGAACTGAATCACTTTGCTATACACCTGAAACTAAGACAACATTGTATATTAACTACACTTCAACTTTAAAAAATGGTTTAAAACGGGAAGCCAGAAGACAGTAGAATCATATCTTTAATATGCTGAAAGAAAATAAAAATCAACACGTAGTTTTATACAGTCCTGTGCAAAGATTAATAATGGTCTCCAAAGATAACCAGGTCACAGTCCCTGGAACCTGCAGTATTACCTTATACGGTAAAAAAAGACTCTGCAGATATGATTAAGTTAAGCACCTCCAGATGGGTAGATTATCCTGGATTATTTGTAGGTCCTCAATACAATTACAAATGTTACTACAAGAGAGAGGCGGAAGGAAACTCCACACAGAAGAGAAAGGCCTGTGGGAGGAGATGGAGATTTGAGATGCTGCAATGCTGGCTTTGAAGATGGGGGAAGGAGTCACGAACCACAGGACACAAGGAACGCAGCTCTAGAAGCTGGCAAAGGCAGGGAAACCGTTTCTGCCCTGCAGCTTCTGGAAGGAGCACAGCTCTGCTGACATCTGATAAGCCCAGTGACATGGGGTTCAGGTATCTAGCCTCCAAAACTCTCCAGGGATAAATATCCTGTTGATTTAAGTCACCACATTTGTACAGCAGCAATAGGAAACTAATACAATGTCAAGACCATCCTTCCACAAAGAAGGTGAAATTCAGGCATTTTCAGGCACGCAAGACCTAAGAGAGTTCCTTATTGGCAAATTTTGGTGAGCATCTCACTGGGAAGCCACGTCAAGTCTGGGCTTGATTATGTGCCCCCCCCCCTTTTTTAAAATCTAAAATTTAAATTCTAAAGGCTGAACATCAGGCAGGAGGAAAGAGATTCTAGATGGAAAACTGGAAACACAAAAAGGAGGAAAGAGTGCAAGACGGTGCCAAATGCACGAACAAATCTAGTTGAACGCTGACTGTGTTGCACAATTTATGTCGTGGTGTTCTTCAAAATATACAGAATTAAAACACACGGCAATGAGAGAAAATAAGTGAGGAGGGGTAAATGTTTTGGGGTGTTCCAAGGACCTGGTGTTACCCAATGGGAAATGAAAGCTTTCATCAACCTTAAACTCCAAGTACAAATATTGTAATTTTAGAATACAAAGAGCATGTAACTTTCAAAGGAGCAGAGGGAAACACAGATGGTAAAACTAGAGAGAAAGCAGGAAGTTACTGTAAAACGGAAGTGAGGAAAGAGGCTGGGATGGATCAGGTACTCTCAGAGGCCCTGGGAGCCAGTAGCATCCTATTCATCCACCAGGTGATAGTTACATAGGTGTTTATGGTTGAACTCTGCATATAAGTTTTAAGTATTTTTTGGTGTATACACAATTTTTTTTGCAACGGAAAATAACAAAACAACAATCATATATGTACCCCTTTCAACTATCTATGCCCAGACTCTTTCATCTCAGCTCAGTGTTTAGCAAATCAAATATCCATAATGAGTTCTCCAGAGGACATTCATCCAGCCTCGTGTTTACAGACAAGCAAATTCTTGTTTTACCTAGTTTATAGGTGATGCAACTGAAGTCTAACAAAGTGGAATGATTTATCCAAGGCCACAGTGATTTCATCCAGATAGTTACCTGAGAATAACTTTTACTCCTGCTTTTCAAAAATAAAGCAAATTCTATTTTTCACAAATACATCTGAAGATTTCCCAGGGTGGTATCTGTCACACTGAGAGAGCCCCAGAACTGAGCTTGCATCCTCTTGCCTCTAACTACTGCATATTTAAGTATGACGTGCTAGTGGCCAGAAACGTGTCACTGCTTGTAATTAACAATGCTTTTGCAAGACTCCCCCTTAATATTGATGCAACATTACAAGAACAGGGATTTACAAAAAGGCGGGGGGCACATATCAAGCCTGGACTTGATGTGGCTTCCCAGTGAGATGCTCACCAAAAACAACACTGCTAAAACCACAAGTCATGCATCAAACCAAAGGCAAACAGCATCATACCAGGAAGGAGACCAAGGAACTCATTCAGGGAGGAAGCCTCATACAGTCCTGCGGAGGGGGTGGGGGGAGAGGAGCAGGGAGGGTGGAAAAGGAGAAGCACAAATAGTCGTGGTGGCTTAAGAAATGAATCTGCATAGACTCCAGTACTCTTGCCTGGAAAATCCCATGGATGGAGGAGCCTGGAAGGCTGCAGTCCATGGGGTCGCTGAGGGTTGGACACGACTGAGTGACTTCACTTTCACTTTTCACTTTCATGCATTGGAGAAGGAAATGGCAAGCCACTCCAGTGTTCTTGCCTGGAGAGTCCCAGGGACAGGGGAGCCTGGTGGGCTGCTGTCTATGGGGTTACACAGAGTCGGACACAACTGAAGCGACTTAGCAGCAGCAGCAGCAACAGATCAAAGCGATTGAATTGAACTGAACAGATCAAAACAACCGCCATAAGCACAAGACTTTCAACACTGGTCACTGAAAACACAGCAACTTCACATTTGCCTCTGAGCGATGTCTACTTTCCCAGGTCCCTCTCAGCTTCAGCCTCTGCTATGCAAACACTATCCCTTCAGTGAATGCACTCAAATGAGGATACTCTCTTCATGGATGTCAACGAGCTAGTGATGAAGTTTAAAAGTTGCCAAGTTAAATCACAGCCAGTACTTTTGTGTTTCAAAAAGCATGGCTATTTTCATTGCAATCCTTCAGGTCACAGAAAGCCACAGTGGATTTTTTTTTAGGGCATCTCTAGAGCCTCAGGTTGCCCGGGTGGCTCAGTGGTAAAAAATCTGCCTGCCAATGCAGGAGACACAGGAGACGTGGGTTCGATCCCTGAATCTGGAAGATCCCCTGGAGGAGAAGCTAAGTAACAACCCACTCCAGTATCCTTGCCTGGAGAATCCCATGGACAGAGGACTACAGTCTATAAGGTCCCAAAGGCTTGGACACCACTGAGCACGCACATCCCATCTCCAGAGCCTACCCTACAAAACACTGTTGTGACGACAGAATGAAGCCTCTGAAGGATTTCCCGAATGACCTTGCAGGGAAAGACCTAGAAGATGCGGTTGCCATTTAGTCACTCAGTCGTGTCAGTCTCTCTGTGACTCCATGCACTGTAGCCCGCCAGGCTCCTCTGTCCATAGGATTCTCCAGGCAAGGGTACTGGAGTGGGTAGCCATTTCTTTCAGGAGATGGCTAAATCAAGAGTGGAAGAGACAGAAGGGAGGAAAAGACAGGAGTCAGGTGGTGGTAGAAAATGAATTTCTTTAGTACCTGCAACAGGAAGATGGAGATGAGCGTAAGGAGTGCGTGCCTACACTCCCAACCTGATCCTGCTACAGCTAGCACTCCATTTAGATCCTCAACCGAGTCTCATAAAATTAATTCCTGCGGCAAAGAAGGGCCATTAGAGGACGCCTTGCCTCTCCACTCTGATTTTGTTGTCATGGAGCACCCGACCAGTTTCACAAGACATTGTGTAAGGTCTGAAGAATGTGTCCACGCACACAAATCATTTAAGATGACGGAGGTCTTGGTCACACGCTCTGCTGAGGTTGAGAGCAGTGATAATTGTAATTATAAATACTCAGCCACTGGAAACCTGTGCGCCACCCCCTTCCTGGTTTCAAAGTCCTCTTTCTCCCTCTCTGCAGGTAAAAAAGAAATGATCCTCTACACCACTCTGGTCTCATCTGGTGAGTTCCATTTCACAGATGAGAAAACTAAGGCAGGACAGACCAGCAGATCCACAGATGACTGGTAGGATTCCAAGACTCTCGTTTCTAAATGAACAGCCCACAGAAACCACCTTGATCCAAACATCATACCTCCTTGGCGACCCTGACATTCTTACCCACCCTACCCCACCATATTCAAGTGAATTGCTTGGCTCTTTTTCAGACTCTGACTCCAGAGCAATAATAATGGAGACCAATTAAGCCGGGACTTCAATGTCAGTAGCATGCCACTCCTGCTCAGTGGCAGCTAATTAAGAGCCTCTGCCCTTGGTAGGGAGCACACTTGTCACTACAGGGCACTCAGATCCACCCTGTTGAGGAAAACAGCAAGGTCAAAGGTTTAACAGAAGTCAGGCGGGGCCCGTGAATTAAGAGGGCAGGCAAACAGGAACTGACTGCAGTGATAATCACCTCCCTGTGCTTGTACAGAACTCAGGCCTGGGACAATGCTCTTGCCTGTGCATTCTTCTTTTTCTGCTCCTCCAGCAGTTGTTAACCTCTCCCACGGAAAGCAGAGAAAATGTGAAAGCTGGCAAGGGAGAGGACATTAGCAGACTTTTGCTTTCCAGAGCGAAAAGTCCTTGAGAAGGAGAGTCTTACCCAGGGACCCCGCTTGCTGATGGCAGTGCTACGGTGAGAATCAGACCTTTGGGGTCCAGGCAATTTCCCTTATACAGCTGCAGCTTTCGCACTGCTTGCTGATTTGGGTTGAGAGTTGCTTTGTGTTTTCTTAAAAACAATTTTAAATACAAAAAATTTATAAATGGGGAGGTGAACTGGAAGATGACAGTGAAAAGTTACAAACTTTCAGTTATAAGGTAATAAGCACTGGGATGTAAGGCACAACATTGCTGTATGTTATATACGAAAGTTGTTAAGAGAGTAAATCACAAAGAAAAACCTTTTTAAAATTTCTTTAATTTTGCACCTATTTGAGATGATGGATGTTTATTTAACTTAACTGTGATAATCATTTCATAACGTAACTCAAAGAATTATGCTGTGCACCTTAAACTTATACTGTGCTGATGCCAATTATATCTCAAGGACTTCCCCGGTGGTTCAGTGGATAAGAATCCACCTGCCAATGTAGGGGACATGGATTCGATCCCTGAAGGTTCTACATGCCCTGGAGCAACTAAGCCCACGGGCCCCAACGACTGAGTCCGTGTGCTGCAACTACTGAAGCCCACCCACCTGGGGCCTGGACTCTGCAGCAGGAGAAGCCCCTGCAATGAGAAGCCCACACACCACAACGAAGCACAGTCCCCCCTGGCCCCAACTAGAGAAGGCTGGTGCGCAGCCACGAAGGCTGAGTACAACCGAAAACAAATACATAAAAGTATAATTTAAAAAATTATGTCTCAATAAAACTTGAAGAAAAATAAAACAAAATTTTAAAAATGTAAAAAATATTCCTAAATGTAACAAACTTTATGTTCCCACCATCCAGAATCAACCAATGTTAACATTTCTTCATTTTTAACATTATGCATAAAGTTGAGTTCCCGTCTCATTCTCTCCCCTCGCTCGATGTCCAGAGACAACATCTATGTGTAAACTTCTAAGTCAGATCCTTCTACTATTTACTAATAAATAACGATATGCTAATAAGTTGTCCCAGAGAAGGAAATGGCAACCCACTCCAGTGTCCTTGCCTGGAGAATCCCAGGGACGGGGGAGCCAGGTGAGCTGCCATCTGTGGGGTTGCACAGAGTTGGACACGACCGAAGTGACTTAGCAGCAGCAGCAGCAGCAAGTGGTCCTGTCTATGAATCATCATTGTCCATTTATTTTAAACTTTAATACTTTTTACTGGAGTGCAATTGCTTTACAATGTTGTGTTAGTTTCTGTTGTATAGCAAAGTGAATCAGCCACACATATATGTACAGCCTTCTCCCTTGGACTTCCTTCCTATTTTCTAATAATGTTTTATGACATCTCCATTAAAGCCTTATATATGTTTTATTTGATTCCTAGGTACCATACAGATTAGTTGCTATTAAAATGTCTCTTTTCCTAGTGCATTTCCTAGAGGTTATTGCTACACTGAAGTGCTACTGCTGTTAGTATGTAGATACTGTACTCTGTACCACGTTTATCTCTTTTATTACATATAATGTTTTCAAAATTCTTGAATTTTGAAGGTATACAATCATACAATGTTCACGTAAGAAAAACTTCAGCCTCTTATTTTCTGTCCTGAAGCTTCATTTCTTTTTCTTGTCTTGTTGCATTGGCTAGATCCTCCAGCACAATGTTGAACAGCAGTGATATCTAGTATCCTTATCTCATTTCTTACTCTAAGGTTACCCTAGTAAGCATGATGTTGGCCACAGGATGGCAGTTGCCTTTTTTATCTCCTCAGATGGCATCTTCACAACTAGGAAGCTCCTTCAGTGTCTGTGTGTTCAGTTGCTTCAGTTGTATCTGACTCTTTGCAACTCCATGGACCATAGCCCACCAGGCTCCTCTGTCCATGGGATTATTCCCAGCAAGAATACTGGAGTGGATTACCATGCCCTTCTCCAAGGGATCTTCCCAACCCAGAGATCAAACCTGCATCTCCTGTGTCTCAGGAATTGCAGGCGATTCTTTACCACTGAGCCACCAGGGAAGCCCCAAGCTCCTTCAGGGCAAGGCCTAAATCTCAAACATCTTTCCACTCATTATAGTGCAGTGCTGGTCACATAATTAGTGCACAATAGATGGTTGATATTGTTCATATAGTTTTAAACTCTTCTACTTATGTTTATTTTAACATTTTTTGCTTCCCTAACCTGCATAAATATGGTAGGACTTCAGCAACCCTTGGCTAGATGGTTGTAAGATGGGTGTTCCTCAAGTGTGTGTGTGTTCACACTTAACTTCATGGAGATGATAGCCTAAGCAGTGAGGCTATGACGGTTCATAAAGAAAACAAAGAATTCAGGTTTTCAAAAAGTGAATTCTTGCAAATATTTGAGATTCGATTACCCTCTGGAGACTGTTTATCTGCTCATTCCTCATTCATCTCATATAAGCGAGGATTAACTGGAGAGACTAATCAGCCCCTGAATGGGTCACTGACTTTTTCAGATTCACAAGGATCTATTCCTTTGTGTGGGGCAGCAGCTCTACAGGCAGGAGAACACTGCCCTCACGGTTCAGTTGGAGTGATGCCACACACCTCTGGCTTCTCAGCAATTCCTGGGAGTCTGGCCAGCATAGTCCCCCTGAGGCTGTGCACACAAAACCACCAGGAACTCCATTCATGCTGACGAGAACATGCCTGTGGTGAGGAAGAGAGAAACAGAACTACAGTCCACGCTTCTCTCTCATGCTCAAGTTCTTGCTCCCTGCCTCCTCAGCTGCATCCTCAAGTCATTTTCCCTAGTGATCAGCTCACTTGCCTGAGGTATATGGAGGAATGAGAATGTCAGGAGCTGGGATGATTGTGACCCCCACCCCAAACTCTCCTGAGCCTCGTCCAAGCCAACAGCTGGAAAGGGAAAACTGGATAATGGTGTACATGCAGGGTGATATCAGAAAGACTGCTGGCAGTGACCTGCTCCTGGGAAGCAGGGTGCAAACGGGGGAGCAGCTCGGGCAGTGGTGAGAGGCTCACACTCTGCTGGAGACAGGGGGCCTGGGTGCAGGCCTCAGCCCCACCACTTACTCGTCTTAGCACCACAGGCAAACTTTCAGTCTCTAGGTACCTCATCTGTAAAATGGGGACAGGCACCGTGGTCCCAAGTTCAACCACAGTATGGGCCAGGGACGAGGGACAGTCTGCTTAGCCCCTGAACCATCCAAAGCCCCTAAAGGAAATTTTTTGCTGAACTAGAGATTGAAAGTTCTTGAATGGTTGGCTTGAAGGACCAGGGCAAACTGAGAAAACTGGGAATAAGTTATTACCTGGGTGCCACCAAGAAGACTCATAAAGCCTTCCCTCACAGTGCCATGAGAACTCCTCTGTTACTTAGCAACCAGGCTCAGCACACAGCCCGCTCAACGTGGAACAAAGCAGAAATGAGAGAGGCTGAAGAGGCTGGCTGGACCGCCGGGGCTCCTACAGGATCCCCTTGGGCCCATCTTCGCCTCCCCACCTCCCTCAGACCTCACAGTCACCACAGAGGCCAAATCCTCTCGAGTCCGCCTGAACTACGAACGGCAAACGCATCACTTCTTGCTGTTCTCACTGCCAGTTCTCGAGTCAATGTTCTCACCCGAATGGTTCTAATACCCTCTCCCATCACTCCCGGGCCCTAATGGAGCTCCATGATGCCACCCTGACCAGGGTGCTCGTCTTGGAGCAGTCACTGCTCTGCTCAAAACCGACAATGGCTCCTATTTGACACTGGACGAACCCAGACACTCCAGAAAGACATTCGGCTCTGAGCTGGATTCATCCCCACCTTGCTTCTCTACGGGTCTTCAGCACGAGCCACCGGGACTAACGGCATTTACCCAAACAGACCTACACCTTTCACCCCGAACCTGGGCGCTCTTTCCCGAGTCACGAGTGTCCCTCCTTTGTGGACAGAATGAACCAGATACACGCCTCTCTTCTCCAGCAGACAAGCACCCTCAGGCGCATGAACTAAGTTTCATTTTTCCAGTTGTGCCCCCACAGTGTCCCTTACGTGGTGATTTTTTAGGATGTAAAGCTAAGCCTAAATAACATGGAAGACCCTTGAACACACCATGCAGAGTGAAAAAAGCCAGACACAAAAAGCCACAGATGGCATAATTCCATTTATGGGAAATACTCACAATAAGCAAGTACACAGGGACAGAAAACAGATCAGTGGCTTATGGGAGCAGAAGGGAGTGACTGTTATATGGGTATAAGGTCTCTTTGTGGATGATGAGAAAGTTCTGGAACTACTGATGGACAGTGGTGATGTTATACAACATTATTACACTGAACTGTATACCTCTAAACGGTTAAAATGGTAAACGTTATGCTATGGGCACTTTACCACCCAAACAGAACTGAAGCTGAAAGATGAAGACTCTCATGATATATGCACTCCAGCGTTCACAACAACAGTATTTACAATAACCAAGACATGGAACAACCTAAGTGCCCATCAACAGAAAACGGATAAAGAAGATGTTGTACATATATGCAAAGGAACATTACTCAGCCATAAAAAAGAACAAAATTTTGCCATTTGCAACAACATGGATGGACCTGGATATCATATTGAGTGAAGTAAAGAAAATATTATACAATATCGCTTGTATGTAGAATCTAAAAAATAATTCAAATGAACTTCTTGACAAAACAGAAGCAGACTCACAGACTGAAAATAAACTTATGGTTACCAAGGGGGAAATTAGGCGGGGGTGTAAATTAGGAGTATAGAATTAATAGATATACACTATTATCTACAAAACAGATAAACAACAAGGATTTACTGCATAACACATGGAATGATATTCAATATCTTGTAATAACCTACAATGGAATAGAATCTGAATTATATAAATGAATCACTTTGCTGTATACCCAAAAGTAACACAATGCTATAAATCAACTATGCTTCACTTTGAGAAAACTGAGACTGAAAAGATACAATTATTCCAGGGGCACATAGCTAGTGAGTATGACTGCAAGAGTTGAGTTTAAGAGTCCAGCTTTTCGCTGCAATTTTAAGAGTCGAGAGCTATCCCCCAACACTGCCACATCCAGCCCAAGTCCAGGCATCCTCTCTGAGTGATCCAGGCCTCAGGAACCCTCGTTTTCAGAATCACCCATGCACGCTCTACACAGCTTGGCACAAAAGCTCCATAGCTCCGTTTCTCTCCGGCGGCTTTAGACACACTGGTCTGGGTCTCCACGGCCAGACCATGAGGTCTTTGAGGGCAGAACCCCCGCGCAGCCTTTCCCCCAGCCTTACTGACCTCACCGGCATGGTGGGCACTCACAAGCACCCTGGGCACCATTATATTTTTCAAGAGTTTGACTTGAATTTTAATAGAAAAGTTCCCACGCTCTTTGGTCAGCAAAACACCACAGTCTGCTTCTGCCAGAGATTCAATCTCAGGAAATACCCTTTTGCCACAGAACGACTAAGCCAATTGCTACCTATTGTTTTCTAATGGGTGGGAAAAACAAAAGTTAACACCACTTTCTCCACTTATTCATAAGAGAAAGTTTCATTTCTCTACTTCAAAAACTGTGAACATCACAGGTTGCCTTTTTATAGAGCAAGCCAATAAATAAAAACACATGAAATAATGGCCTAGTGTTTAAACACGGAGACTTCAAAACAAGTTTTATTACTACACTTGAAAACCTTTTCTCCCTTCTTTCTCTATTTAGGAATTGGCAAGGAAAACCTAGGTTAAAGGTCAAGGTCCAAATGCTAGCCTTGGGTCCATCTCTTACTCATCACCTTGGGCAAGTCCTTCACCCTTCAGAGTCAGTATTCCTATCCACAAAATGGGACTGAAAGTGTCTTCCTTTGAGCCTTGGAAGAGTGCTGTAATACATCATTAATTTCCAAAAGGGAAAATGCTTAGTAAAAGGCAGAGCCCTGAGTATAGGAGGCACCTGGAAGGAGACTTGAGCCCAGAGGGGAGGAAGGGAGGCAACCACCCACAGGTCTTTGGTTCCAGCCCCTCTGCACAGCTAGTCAGCTGGTCTATCAGATGCTCTGTGGAAACGGCCAGTGGATCTGAAGTGGGAGAGGATGCTGGCAGAACAACAACAAAAACAAAAAAAAAGGTTTTTAAATTGAGGCTCAACTTCTCCCAAACAATAATGCAAATATGAGTAATACACAAGCAGGTGGGGGTTATTTTTAGAGAGGATTTTTTTTCACTTTCTATTCTGAAATAATTATAGAGTCACAAGAAGTTGCAAAAATAGCACAGAGAGGTCTCTGTCCTATTATCAGCTTCTCCCAGTGGTAACATCTTATGTAACTATATTACATTATCAAAACCAGGACCTGACAGGAGATTGATAGGAACTAGACCACAGGTCTCAATTAGATGTCACCAGTTTTTGCATACACTTTTAAGTTTACAAACAGCTATACTGGTAGAGGATAAAGAAAGCACTGATGTAGAATAATTTACAACATTGCAGTGAAATCAACACTCAGGTAGCCCTGAGTGTGCAGTTACAAACAGTATTACAAACAGTATTTTTTTGTGCTGTGCCCATTGTCATGGGATGATATTTGAAGCATCTTATTTGTTTATATTTACAGAATCTCCCATCCCAGAGGTGAAGAGGCTTCACAAGTATCTGTTCTTGTAACAGTTGCAATGGCACCCCACTCTAATACTCTTGCCTGGAAAATCCCAAGGACGGAGGAGCCTGGTGGGCTGCCGTCCATGGGGTCGCTAAGAGTTGGACACGACTGAGCGACTTTACTTTCACTTTTCACTTTCATGCATTGGAGAAGGAAATGGCAACCCACTCCAGGGTTCTTGCCTGGAGAATCCCAGGGACGGGGGAGCCTGGTGGGCTGCCATCTCTGGGGTCGCAGAGTTGGACATGACAGAAGCGACTTAGCAGCAGCAGCAGCAGCAGCAGCAGCAACAGTTCTATAAGAATAAGGAAGAGTTGGTGTTTCCCAGCCAACGCCCATGACGGTCCTCAGCCCAGGCCCCCTCTGTGATCATCACCACCCAGCCCTTGATCCACCCAGCAAAATTACAGGAGTCCTCAGCTTTAAGGGCACATCCAGGTGGAATTTGGTGATGACCTTCAAAACTCCAGCTTGACTAAGCAATGACGCCATCTGGTGGTCAGACAAAGAACTAAGAAAATCGGTGATAATGGGTAGCTCTTTGTGGATGTTGAGATACCAACTCTCTTTATAAATCTACTCCAGGAAAAGGCGTACTTAAGGCACTGAATATTCTAATCAGAAATGTTTTGTAATGAGAAATAACTACTCTGCTTAAATTAAATATGGCCACAAATTCTCTGAAGCCCTTTCCATGAAGATGTTTCCATAAAGAGGTGGAGTCCATCTCTGGAATCTGGGCTGGGCTGGTGACTCGCTTTGGAACAGGATACACAGGAAGTGATGCTGCTTAACTTCCAAGCCGCTGCTTCAAGAGGCTTCAGAGCTTCCACCTCCCCCTCTTGGAACACTGCCTGCCACCTTTAGAACAAGCCCAGGCTAGCCTCTGTGAGGATGGAACTCCACGCAGAGGCAGAGAGAACCAGCCATCTCAGTCAGTTCTTCTAAGGCTCCAGACGTGTGAGTGAGGCCACGCAAGACCAGCAGTCCCAGCCCGATGACTACCAAGTGCAGTGACAAACGAGCCGAGGCAAGACCAGCGGAAGCCAACTCGATCATGAGAAACAGTGAACTGTTGTTCTAAGCCACTACATTCTGGGGTGGCTTGTAAAACAGCAGTAGATAACTAACATATGCGCTTTCCCTGGTGGCTTGGTGGTAGAGAATCCGCCTACCAATGCGGGAGACACGGGTTCATTCTGTGGCTCGGGAAGATCCCCTGGAAAAGGAAAGCACAACCCCCTCCAGTATTTTTGCCTCGAAAATCCCATGGACTAGAGGGGCCTGGTGGGCTACAGTCCATGGGGTTGCCAAAGAGTCGGACACAACTTAGCAACTAAACAATTCTGAACGTTCAGGTTTATTATTACTATTTTAAACGTGTAGGGGGGAGAAATCAATATTTCCACATGACGAATTTTGACAAATGCACAACTTCTGAATGTTGCATATTTCCACCTTATGCATTTTCGGACCCTGCTTCATGTTTTCATTCATTCGCTCATTCATTAATGAACCAAGCATGTCACAATAGTGACTGAAGAGGCACTAAAGATTTGGCACTGAATTAGAAATGATGCCAACCCTTAAGAAGGTCACAGCTATTGGAGAAGACACATGCAAATGCATCATAACACTGGGTATGTGTTAGTTAAGGACATAGGAGCAACTACCTGGCGGGGGCAGTGACGGGGTGGTAGGATGGATATATTAGTCAAAACCCAATTAAAAAAAGAGAAACCACTCCACATATTTAGAACAAAGAAAATTTAATCCAGGGACTTTGTTATACAAGTGAGAAGGCAAACAAAAGATGGTAGGACAGGAAGGGGTGGGTAGAGCCCTGGAAGATAGTCACTGCGAAAGATGCCACCAGCCATACTGAAGCAGGGGCAGGAGCACGTGGGCCTCTCCCTTCCTCCACCCCCAAATCTCCCTCCAGTGCCTGGCACTGGTCAAAGCTAGCAGGAGCCAAGGAGATGCTGCCCATGGGAATGAGCACGCTGGAGGTGGAGCACCACCTGGGAAGAACAGCAAAGAATGCCAGCAACCAGGCTTAGGAGCTGCCATGAGGGGTGCCGTGGGCTAGAAGGCTTTACAACTGATGGGATGATCAGGTTATTTCATGCCACTCGTCATTTCTCTGCCTGCCTCTCCCCCACCTTGCGGGGAGCAGAATCAGGGTCTCTGATGATCTTTCATCCTGGTGCAGTTCTAATTCTGCCATGAAAGAGGGTCAAAGGCCACCACAGTACAGGTGACATGATTCCTTTTGTGCCTCCACGGGCCTTTCTCAAAGGAGAGTCTCGAGGAACATTTAAATAAGAAGCACTTAGCTACGTGGGATAAAGGACTGAGCATCTGGTTGAGTCAAGATTTCAGCCAGAGGAGAAACCCTGGGGAAACTTGGGCTGCTCACTGAATGGTATGGGGCTGGGCTAAGACGTGTTAAGGCTCTTTTGGGTCTCATGTCCTCAGACAAACCTAGAAGAGAGCCTCAAGCAGCTCTACAGCCTGTGCAACAGGGCAGGTCTGGGAAACAGTGTGTCTTGATGCTGGACAGCTGCTACCAGGGCTGTGGGTTCAAATCCGAGCTCTGCTGCTGGCTATCCAAGACCTGCAGCTAGTTTTCTCTCCCTTTGTTTTCTTGTCTGTAAACTGGGGGCAATCATTCCTAAACTTACAGGGTGTTAGGAGGAGAAGCTGACCACCTGAGTACCTGTCAGATGATCTAGGACTATGGCTTTCAGAGTGGAGTCCCTGCACCGGGAGCATCAGCATTACCTGGAACTTGTTACAACTGAGGTTTCTGGGGCTCCACCCCAGACATACGAAATCAGAAACTCAGGGGTGAGCCCAGCAATTTGGATTTGAATATACACCCTCTAGGGATTCTGGTGCCTGTTAAAGTGTGAGAACCAATGATGGAGCTAGAACACAGTGGACCATCAATAAATAGTAGCTGTTACTGCTATTTCAAAGCTTTAAGGGATGATTTTGGAAAAGGAACATGTTTATGTATCACCAACTGCTGGAATCATTTGGGAGGAGCTGGAATGTGAGGACATCCAAGTCTGTAAGCTTCAACACCAACTGTCAGTGGTATGGAGCATCCCCTGCTACCCCACAGACCAGCCCCACTGCCCAGATAACCTCAGGGCCAGCCCTCCCAGGTCCCAGCTATAACAGGCCTGCCCAGGACTATTACTGATCCTACCTGCTAGAGATGAGATGTTCTTCCACATCCCAGAGGAGTCTGGGAATATCTCAAATGGAGTGAGAGGGAAAGGGACAGAGGCTTTCCAAGGGAGGGAGAAGATACAAAAGAAAAGAAATATCCGGTCTCAATAAAGTAGCAGAAAGTCTGAGCAGAGAAAAATCTCAGCCCAGAGATTTGGCTAGGGGGCGGTAAAAACAATAGGAGAGGAAGAAGAAAATGGGAACACTTTGCCTAAGAGATTTGTGATACCCACAGAAAGTACAGAAGGGTGATGTGATGGCTTCAGAGGAGCCGGAAGTAACAGAGACAACATATAAGGAGTTAAAGGCAATAACATCCCATTCCTTTATCGCCCCTTCCTTGCAGATCTTGTATCAGGAGGGTCTTATCTTCCATGGGGAGGACTGTGATATTTGTTCTGTCACAGGTACAGCCTGATTCCACCAACTACAAGCTACACTCAAGGGTACACAGACGGCTCCGCTGCCACTAGAGGGGGTTTTTTGCTGAACTGGGTGGGAGACACTGAGAAAAATGTGACTATTCAGAGAGCTTCACCACTTGGGCTTGCCCAGGAGGAACCAGGATGAGGAGGCAGAGGGTTTGTAACCGAGCGATTAATTTCAACACTGACTACCAACCGCAGTGACAGAGAGGGTACAGAAGGATGCTGCTACACCCAAGCAACGGAAAGAACTTCTCGCAGCAGGCCCTTGTCGGCACTAGAAGAGGCAAGGTTGAGGCCGCTGTTCAGATCCTGAACTCAGTTTCTCTGGTCCACACACCAGGCGCAGTGTTTCACCACAAGACAAGCGAAAGACCAGGATGGCCTCACTGCCTTTGCCAGAAACAGAGCTGAGTCCCCATATCCATAAATTCTTCTCTCTTCTTGGTACAAGTGAACGCATCTTTACAATTCTTCCCTCAATTGCTACGTGTACATCTAAACGTATTTGAAATGAGATAATGGGGTGGCTCTTTAATTCTAAGACATGGCTGACAAATTTCAGCAGGCAACAGCATCACCTGGCGAGTGTGTTACAGCAGTGTTGCTAGCATCCACCCCCAGAGTTTCTGAGCCCCTACACCCGGACTAAGGCCCAAGGATCTGCATTCTATGAAGTTCCCAGACACGAAGCTGCTGGTCCAGGACCACACGTGGAAAAAGAATGTTCTAACTTACCCCCAAGTCCTTTTACTTTCTATATCAAATCACCTCTACACTGGAAGGACTGAGGCTGAAGCTCCAATACTATGGCTCCCTGATGCAAAGAGCCGAATCACTGGAAAAGACCCTGATGCTGGGAAAGACTGAGGGCAGGAGAATGGGGTGACAGAGGATGAGATGGTTAGACAGCAATACCAATTCAGTGGATATGAGTTTGAACAAACTCTGGGAGATGGTGAAGGACAGGGAAACCTGGCATGCTGCAGTCCATGGGGTCACAAAGAGTCGGACATGACTGAACGACTGAACACCTTTATGGCCTTGGCACGTTGGTGGCCACTCAGCTGTCCCAAGAGCATCAGCTGGCTGCTTGTGAAACTACACTTTCCCCGCCACTTCCTCCCCACAAGGAGACCTGAGAGTCTGGGCTGCTCTCCTCACAGGCTCCTGGTGAGGGGCATCAGGATCACAGGAACCACTGGCATCCTGCAAGCCCATCGGGTGCCAGGCACTCACTAGCGGACTGACAGGCGCAAATTCACTTAATCCTCTTTGTATTTCTCCTTGGGCTTCCCAGGTGGCGCTTGTGGTAAAGAACCCACCTGCCAATGCAGGAGACAAGCCAGGTTCGATCCTGGGTGGGGAAGACCCTCCAGAGGAGGGTATGGCAACCTACTCCAGTATTCTTGCCTGGAGAACCCCATGGACAGGGGAGCCTAGCAGGCTATACTTGCATTTCGTCTTAAGGGACGAGGTATCTGCGACTCAGAAAGGTGAAGTAACTTGCCCAAAGTCACACAGCTGGCAAGTGGAGAAGCTGGGGTTCAAACTCAGATCCTGTGATCTTGATCATTCTGCTCTACTTCCTTCACATTAAAAGGGGCCTGGAGCCCCCAGTGTCTGAGATGTGGATGACTGACAAATCTCTCTGAGGAAGAGAAGCTGATTTCTTCCAATAAGAAACACCTAATAAAACTATAACAAAGGGACAGTGCAGGGACTGAAGGGGTGTGTGTGTGTGTGTGTGTGTGTGTGTGTGTGTGTGAACTCTGGGTTCACACAGGGGGTGAGAAGGTGGGAAGAGGGACAAGCTTCAAAGTATAGCTGACTAGAGTTTGTGTGTCTCTGAACGCTGGGTCAGCCAGTGGTGAGAAAGTGGGAAGAGGGACAAGCTTCCAAGTAATGCTGACCAGAGTTTGAAACCCAATTAGTTCATACCTTTGGGAAAGCCACCTAACCTCGCTGTGCCTTGGTTTAATAACAGGTAAAATGGGACTTTTTTCCCCCATTGGAGGTTAAGAGAATGAAGTGAGATAATGTATCAATATGCAAAAGCTTCTATTTAGCTTATAAGCCATTACAATTTTTTTTTAAATAAGAAAACATAAAATTCACCATGTTATCATAAACCTTTTAAAAATAGTTCTTAGAATTTAGTTTGTCTTAGCACCCCCAAAAGAGCAGCGATTAAACCATGAGGTTCTCAGAATCCCCCAAGTCTGAGCCGCTCGGGGAGGAATGGCTGTATCCGCAAGGCAGTGTCCAGCGACTCACATGACAGCCTAACACATCTTCACGTGTGCCCTTCAGCTTATTCACCAGAGCCTCCAGCAAGGGGAGGGGCGGAAGAGGCCCCAGAGGGAAAGCGGTACAGAAGGCAAAGACAAAGAAGGGACCGAGGTGGGCGGGGGACACTGGAGAAGCAAGCAAGCTGGAGGGCGTGGTGGGGAGCCATTGAGGGACACAGAGCCCACTCAGAGCAGGGCCGCCATCTTGAATGTCAGGAAGTTAAGCAAAGCCCAGCTGAACACCACAGAACCAAAGGAAAAGACAAAATAATAAGGTAGAGAAGGACCCGGACTCCAGATATGAGAGCCACGTTACCCAAGACAGAAGCTCCCAACACCAAGGATCGCTGAGGATCCAGCTGGCCTCTGGATCCCCTCTCTGGACCCACGAGAGCTAAGGTGGATGACTGTGTGCCTGGGGAGCATGTCTCCTGTGGAGAATCTGTTACATGTTTTCACACAAATAAGGATACCATATCTGCTGCCATTCTCCTGAGTAAGGGGAAGAAACCAAGTCACCTCAGCCCAGGAAGAAGCCCCCAAAGGAGGTCAGGTTGGCCACAAGTTGCCCCCCACCACCACCAATGCTCCCCACTGAGTCTCGTGAGAGAGGAAGCTGTGGAGGGGAGAAAAGGGAGGGTGGGCTCCATCTCTCTGGCAGATGCTTAGCCCAGCTTTGCAGAAGGCAGCCCCCACCCCGGGCTCCCACCAGCTCCCCTGCCGCTTTCCTCTCCAGCTAGACCTTGGCCAATCTTCACTCCTGAGACCCTGCTCTCACCCACAAAACACTCACATCAGCTGTACCAATTCAGGGGACCCAGGTCTGCGCAGCCATATGGATCTGGCTGGCTCAGAAACACCCAATCTCAGGAGAAAAAAAAAAAATGTTTTCTTTCCAGCACACAATCCTGGTGACCTACACTGAGCAATTGCATCAGAGACAAAAGCAATCTCCCCTTCCAAGGTCAACATTACTCCATGCCAAGGCCATCAAACATACACCCAAGAAATAGACTTTCACAAAATCCTGAGCAGCCATCTTTCCAGAGCTCTGAGACAAGCAGCCCGGGGGGCCGCGGACCAGACTTCCTTCCTTGGCCTGGCATTGACCAAGAACCTCGTCTCAGCTCAGCAGTTGGCCGGAAATGCCAGGCTGCTTTAGCGCTTGAGTTCCCAGACAAGTCTGCGTTGCTGAGGATCAGAGGGAGGCTGGAGCAGGTCTGGGAACCAGAACAGGGAGCAGTCGAAGACAGCCCAACCAGGGCTGAGAACACCCAGAATGGGCAGGGCCACTGAGTGGATGAGGTTTTCTTGTTGTGCGGTGTGCATTTGGGAAGCCCCCCACCTTGATGGCCAAGATAGCTGCCCACCAGTACTTAGGCCAGGGTCTTGACCTACCTCCACAATTTCAGCTTATCTTTATAACAATCCCACCAGTGGGGATTACTTTACATTTCATAGATCAAAGTTGCCAAAAGCCCTACCTCCAGGAAGTCACCCCCTGGGGTTCAAACTGAGGCTGCTGTCTCTCCTCTACTCTGCCTCCCTGACCAGATCAGTCCTCTGAGTTCTATCTGGAAGCCTTGCTAATTTCCTCCCTGTGTGCATGCCAAGTTGTTTCGGTCGTGAAGGACTCTGCAACACTATGGACTATAGCCTGCAGGCTCCTCTGTCCATGGGAATCTCCAGGCAAGAATATGGAAATGGGTTGCCAGGCCCTCCTACAAGGGATCTTCCCACCCAGGGATCAAACCTGTGTCTCCTGCATTGCCGGCAGATTCTTTACCACTGGGCCACCGGGAAAGCCCAATTTCCTCCCTACTTTCTTCCTTATACCTATGATAAGCACTTTTCCTAGGGAAAATTGTCTGAGATGTTAAGAAAACAGGCTGTTCGACAAAACAACCCTATTTTAAGAGAAGATCATGGATGACTGTAGCATCACGAGGATGGGAATTTGTGTCTATTTTGTTCCCTCTGGAGTGTCAGTGTCTAAGACAGCACCCAGCACGTGCTCACACAGAGAAGACATCCAATCAACCGTTCATTGAAAAAACGCCCTCCTAGACTGCAGATTTTTGCAAAGATATCATAGTTCCTGGTCAGTCTCTTTCATAAAGACAAGGCAAGGTTTCAAGTGCCCTTGGCTGGGCTGAAGCAGCCACGTGACAGCCTAACTCAGATGTGGGTGGCTATCAGTCTTTGTGGGACCAACCTTCACTCAACAAACAGAAAGACATCCATCTGGCTTCCCCTGTCCAGCCAGAAATGTCCCCTGCAGCAGTGGGATCCTGGGAGGCACCCCCTTTCAGCCAGTGTCAGCTCCTGAAGGACTCTGAGGAGCGGAACATTTCAAACACTTCCCACTAAGCCTGCAGCCAATGAGCCCTTCTTACCCCATCAGTGCTGCTGACCTGGGCTCCCAACACAGGGCTCCTGAGCCCCACCAGGAAATGACAGATAGATGGGCCTCCGCACATCTCACAGAGCCCCTCAGCCAGACTCCCTGTAGGGGATGCTGTGTCTGAAGACCCTTCCACTGCACTCATTTCCTTTAAGAGAAGAGCAGACTGATTGCTCTGACCCTCCTGAAACTGAGCAAGCTCCCCTTTCCCCCACATTATTTCTGCTGACCTGAAAGAAAACCACACCTAAGATGCTGGGCACCCCTGTCAGCTTGGGAATGGCCCTCAGATGGGGATAAACCAAGGTCTCCGTCTCAAAGAGCTTGCAGCTAGTGTGAAGATCAAGACAACTTTTAAACTGATTTTCAACTGTTTAAAGTTTAAAAAAATTTATTTTAAAATAACATTTTAATTTTTAATAAGATGTTTTTGTTGTGAAATAATAAATGCACAACAAAGTACTTAAAGGCCTAATTTTGTTAACATGCATGTATATCCACCTAAACCACCATGAAAATTAGGACATAGGAAATAGCTGCAGTACCTCAAAAGATACATCTCCCTTCTGGTCTACGTACATCCCCAACAAAGCAACCATTTCTCTAATGTCAAATATGGGTTTGCCTGATTTTGAACTTCATGTCTAGCAGCAGATTGACACGGTCAGAGGGTAGACACATATTTAACGTCAGTAGACACTGCCTGTGTCCCTTAATGGCTGTACCATTTTACCTTCCCACAAGCAGTGTATACAAGTTCTAGTCGACATATGAGTACTTCGTTTCATTTTTCTGGCCAAATAATACTCCACCTTGTGGCTGAACTACACTGCGTTTATGCCTTCATCAGCTGATATATACTGAGCCGTTTCTACTATTACTGAGTAATGCTGCTCTGAACATTCATGTACAAGTCATTGTGTGGACATACTTTTTTACTTCTCTTGGGATATACCTAGGAATGGACTTTGCTGGTAAATATGTGAGCAACTGCCAGACTGTTTTCCAAAGTGGCTGCACCATTTTTTCTGATTTCACCCCTAATGAATGATGGTTCCAATTTTTCCACATGTTCACCGATAGTTGCCATTTTCAGTCCTCCTAGAGTTTAGTCATTCTGGTGTTTAGCAGTATCTTCCATATGGTTGTAATCTGCATTTTTCTAGAAGCATCTTTTCAGACACTATGCTCTCCACCTCCAGCTCCTCCTACGCCCCACACATAGGTGCTAACACCTACTCACCTCACTGAGAATCACTAGACAAGAACATCTGCCAGGTTTTAACCCCTACAGGCTCTGTTAAAAAAAGGCTGACACTGTTTCATTAACCAGAATAATGTGAAAATACAAATAGATCTTTTCAAAATGAGGAAATTCAGCTAATCACCCATCCAAAGAAACATTTCATCAGTGCTTCTGTCCCCAGTTATAACAGTAGTTGTTAGAAATAGGAAAGGGGCAAATAAACATGAGTGGGAGTAACCAGGGAAGGTTCCTATGGAAGCGACCTCACCTGGGACTTGAAGGACAGGTTACATGAGTAAACAGGCATACGTTCTATGCAAAGGGAACATCATGGTGGAAGGCAGAAAGTAGACTCTGAGAATGTGGGGCCAGGAAAGAGACCCGCTTTGGCAGGAATGCTGCAGATGGAGTGTGGACCCAGGTAAAGTTGAAGAGGTTTATTAATGTGAGATCTATATAGAGCTTTTCATGTCACTGCTACAGCTAGGGTTTTAGGATGGGATTCAATTGCCTTTTTTTATGGGGAAGGTGCCAGAACAAAACACATAGACAGAAGCCAGTGAGAGACGTAAGAGAAAGACAGACAAAAGATGCTTGATTATGTCCACAGGGTGATACATAGACCTAAAAGGGTCCTGAGCCAACAGCAGGTCCAGATAAGACTGGGCCAAGAGAGAGCATCCCGTTGGCCAACAGTCCCTTCTGAGAGCGGTCATTCCCACACTAAGCACTGCCAGCCCAGCCTCATCTTGCCTCAGAGGAAGGTGAACAAATAAAGAGAGAGGTCCCTGTGGTTCCTACAGGATCACATGACTGCATTCACGGACACCTCAATGGCTTCCCTTTGCTCTAACACAGTGGTCTGCAACCCCCACCCCACCCCAATCTCAGCCCCACCACCCTCTCTCTACCACCTAATCCTGCTCTGTGCTCTGGCCATCCTGGCATTCCTTCAGCTTCAGGAATGTGACTCACAGGCTCTCTCAACGCATGGCAAGCTTTCCCATCACCCTGCTTACTCCTCTTCATCCTTCAAATCCCAGCTTTGTCAACTCTTTAGGGAAGCCTTCCCTTACATACCACTCCTCCTCTGAGTCCAGATCTATTTCCCAAGTCAGACGTTCTCTTGGAATGCTGCTTCTTTCCTCTTTAACACTCATCTCTGTCGCAATCACACCACCCCAGCTTAGTGTGTTTGATTAATGTCTGCCTAAGAACAGAAACCACATCTGTTTCTGCTCATTACCACATCCCAGTGTCTTGCACAGGTCTGCCGAATGAGTGAATGACCACAAAGAGTTTAGTGACAGGTAACAACACCTACTAAGACACCCGAAGACCCAACAATTCTATATCCTGGCAAAAATGTGTGCACATGTTCTCCAAAAGGCATGTACAAAAATGTTCATGACTGCACTATTTGTAACAGCCAGAAACTAGACCAACCTAAATATCCACGAACAGTAAAATAAATAAATAGATTGAGGGATGCTCATTTAATGGAATACTATACTGCACTGAAAATGAAGAAAGTACCATTACTGGCTACAACATGATGAATGGCACAAACGTAACACTGAGCAAAAGAAAGTTGGACACAAGAGAACATACTACATAATTCCAAATACGTGAAAATCAAAATCAGGCAAACTAAATTATGGTCAGAATGGTCAAAATTGTAATGACCTTTGAAGGCCAGGGGGCAAAGGAGCTCCAGGGATGTTGATAACACTCTGTTTCTTGATCTGTGTGTGAATTTTTAGGGATATGTTCACTGCATGAAATCCATCGAATGTTCACTTATTATTTCTGTAGGTATGTTATACTTGCCATAAAAAGCTTGCTGGAAAAAAATGGAAGGATAGCTCCTTCATTAGCTGTTGCTGGATCTCAACAAGCCAGGAGGGTGATTAAGTGGTTTCAGAGCACATATCTGTGTGTCTTTATACTCTCAGCACATGTGGGCACTTGCAGCCACCGTGTTCCTCTCTGTCTGTTATTGGGGTTTCCTGTTCCACTTTTTTTTTTAGGATGGGGATAAATCTTTTGCTCATCCATGAAACACTAATAGAAACAGGGTTATTGTTGAATAACCTAACTCTCAAATGTATGAAATTTAATGCCAAAAAAAATAAAACACAACACTTTCTCCTATACAGCTGTAAATGTGTTGACAAACACAAATAGTGTGTGATACAGAAAGGAGCAAGAAATGGAATTCAGTGCAAACTGGGTCTGTTTTGTGCAAATCGCCCTGTAGAGCAGCAAGCAAGTGACAAAATGCCATTTGGCAAGTGGACTTCAACCTCTTTAATTTCTGTAAAAACTGCATTATGGATTTCTTGGTTTAAGCGACTTCTTCCCAAATGCCACGGTTCCGAAGAAGTTGTATTCCTAAATGCATGTTATTGAGTATTTGCTGCCAAAAGATTGAGTTTCATCCTCTCTGGGTCTGAAAGTGTGAATGTTTTGTGCAAATGCATTTGTGCTCTGAGGCAGACCAGCTGGTAGGAGGAAGGGACAGGTCTGCCTACCACACAGCTAATAATCCGAACAAAAGGTGGGGAATAGTGGGCCTTCATAGCTGAGATACTGCGATTGAGAGTAAGAAATATACATGCCGTCTTCACCCAGGTTCAGTTGGGCCTCCATAAAAACCCAAAAGGACAGCAGCGTCTAGAGAGCTTCCAGGTTGGTGACACATGGAGATTCAGGGGCAGTGCCAGCCTGGAGAGGGCACGGGGGCTCCTCATCCTTTCCCCAAACCTTGTTGTATGTGTCTCTTCTATCTGGCTGTTCCTGAGTTAGATAGTCTTACAATAACCCAGTGATCTAGGAAGTAAAATGTTTCTCTGAGTTCTGTGAAGCAAATTAATCCAACTTAAGGAGGGGACTGTTGGGACTCTCTAACCTATAGCCACCTGGTATCTACAGATGAGGGACAGAGTGAGAGGACAGTCTTGTGAGACTAAGCCCTTCACCTGTGAGAATCTGACACTCCTTCCAGGTACAGAGTGTCAGAATCGAGTTAAAACTGTAAAACACTCAGCTGGTGCCAGATACACACATACACACCCCTATTGTGCAGAACTTTAAACAGCCTAAATTTGTGGTTAAATTCATAAGCCTTTCACTCCTTAGGCTGAATGCTTCAGCCATGAAACTGGCAATCCTGAGCAAACATTCCAAATGCCTATTAAGATGAAATCTTAATTAGCAACTTTGCTTACATAACTTTTGCATGTGAGTCAGTGTCCTGGATTCTATGGGTGGTGAGCAGGTTCTTAGAAGGCATAAAATCTAGAGACAATGGAGGCAGGTACTCTCATACCTTAAGATAAAGCAGCATATTCCTTCCACCCAGCAATCCTACTTACAGACATGTATTCTCCCAGTGGACTCGTACATATATGCAAAGATGCATGTGCTGGCATACTCACTGGAGCCCTGACAGTAACAGCAAAATATTCAATATTGGGAACAGCCTAGATCAACAGGGAGTGTGCAAATAAATTATGGTTAATTCGTACAGTGGAATACTACTTTATCAACAAAAGCACAAGGTGGTTTTCTTTGTGCTCACAGGCACCAATCTCTTCAGAGACATATTGTTAAAACAAGTTAAATACGATGGCTTAGGAGTACGCACATATTACTTTTTGCATAAAAAAGGTATGCATGCAGATAGATGTTTATATAAGCAGGGAAGAATATCTCTAGAAAGACATCCAAGAAACCCAACAGGGGAAACAGAGAAGTGAATAATGTCTCAGAAGAAGGGAGATTTACTAATTATTATCTGTAACTTTGCACTATTTGCATGTATATCATACTTACACAATTTTTTCAAAGTGGTTCAGATGGTAAAGCATCTGCCTGCAATGCAGGAGACCCAGGTTCAATCCCTGGGTTGGGAAGATCCCCTGGAGAAGGAATGGCAACCCACTCCAGTATTTTTACCTGGGAAATTCCACAGACAGAGAAGCCTGGCAGACTACAGTCCATGGGATTGCAAAGAGTCGGGCATGACTGAACCACTAACACACTTTAACACAATTTTTTCAAATCATAAATTTAGTTTAATTTTATTCACTGGGAAATACACATACCAAAGACAGAAACTTGATTTTTACCCTAATGAATATGAGATAAACAGCAGCTTCGATACACAGCTTGCAAGGAGGTATCAAAACAGACACTTGAAGCACGTGGTGTTGTTTAGGGTATTTGGGAACAACTCCGAGCGCAAGCAGCTCGGAGCAAGGGCCGGAAGGATATGACACAATTAGACCCCCCAGACAGACATATATAAATCTCTGAAATGTTTTCTATCTTGGTGTGCCTGTGAGAAAGTTCAACCTCTTGGCCTCAGTTATCTTGGTGTTATTATTATTTTTTAAGTGTATTTTTTAAAGAAGTCAATTGAATTTGTTATGATATTGTCTTTTTTTTTATTTATGTTTTAGTTTTTTGATCACAGGCATGTGGGATCTAGTTCCCTGACCAGGGATTGAACCCAGGCATTGGAAGGAAAAGTCTTAACCATTGGACGGTCAGGGAGTCCCATCTTGGTATTATTACATTCATTGAATATACATTTCTCTAGGGACTTGTTAAGATCACACATTTCAAGCCAAATGGGCTCGGGTTAAAATCCTGGCTTGGCCACTTAACTCGGCATGTGTCATCAGGCAGATGATGATTTCTGTTTCCTCATCTGTAAAGTACAGAGAGTAACCCTTCCTGGTAGTGTCCACTGTGAAGGTTAAATGAAGTCCTGGAGGTAAGCGTGCTTTTATCCCAGTGCCTTTACCGCTGGGATGAAGTTAGCACTCAGTGAATGGCAGGCAGTGATCACCATCACATTTCCCCATTTTGCCTCTCACTCAACCAGCTGCTCCTGAAGACAGTGGTTGTTAACAGGAAAGTATGCCTGGCTTCTAAGACTTTTGCATCTGGTTTTCCAATGGGGTAGGCAAGAGGGGTCTGGGTGCTGCCCCAGGGACCTGGGCAGAGGTAAGGAGCCTCACTGCCTGCAACCTAACCAAAGAGCCCCAGAGGCAGCTGGGCAGCCAGTTCTGGTCTGACACTCAGGCTTCAGAAAGGCTCATGTTCAGCTGTTAAGTCGTATCCAACTCTTTGCAACCCCATGAACTGGAGCCCACCAGGCTCCTCTGTCCATGGGACTTCCTAGGCCAGAATACTGGAGTGGGCAGCATGCCCTCCTCCAGGGGAATCTTCCTGACCCAGGGGTTGAACCTGGATCTCCTGTGTCTCCTGCATTGGCAGGCAGATTCTTTACCACCAAGCCACTTCTCATTTCAGAGAGCCAGGAAGGGACAATTATTCTCCACCACGATGTGCCTCAAGGGCCAACTGAGGCCACAGGGCAGACAGCCTGGTCAGAATGCCCCCCATTGTAATAGCTGAGCTGGGCTCAATAGGGGCCGCTGAGTGGGAACACGATCATGAGAGAGCCACCTGAGAGGTGTGCCAGGCACGTGCCTAACCTCATCCCGTCCTCTGAGCAGCCCTATCTTACAAATGAGCAAATATCGACCATTAAGATTACTACTCATCATAGTAGGTTGTGGTCTAGGTATATTCAGGATCTGCTTGAAATTGGAATATGAGGGAATTTTTATGTAGACTCCATGTCAAAGTTTTAATATCTTGACTTATAGGGTAAAATGAATTCACCCACAGGATTGAATAAGGTAAGCTAAAACATAAAATTTGATGCAGATGCAAATCCAGTTTTAATGAGAGGAAAAGACTGAACAGAGAGAATCATTCCCAATGACACCCAAAATTCATGAAATACTCAAAACCAGGGACTTCCCTGGTGGTTCAGCAGCTAAGGCCCCATGCTCCCAGTTTAGGGGGCCAGGGTTCCATCACTGGCCAGGGAACCAGATCCTACATGCTGCAACTAAAGAGTCTGTATTCTGCAACTAAGACTCAGTGCAGCCAAACAAATATTTTTTTTAAAATACTCAAAACCATACCTGAAAGTTCATGACTTAAAAATCACCAATACATACAGGCTGCCAGAGTCAAGTCTTGAGTTCATTTCTTAACTGATAAGACAGTGCTCCTGGACCTAATTGTCCTTGTTCCAGTCTCCTCTGCATTCCTTTTTCTTCTCCCACAATTTCACCATCCTTCTGCTCAATACCTCAAGAGTAGCTCACAACATCAAGGGAGGCACAAATAAATTTCTCTAAGGACACAAATAAGACCTTCTATCACACTTTATGACATTATAAAAACCAAATCAATCAAGAAGAGATTTTTGAGTTAGCACGCTCCTTTCTAGCTCTTGCCCAAAGACCAATAATTCAAGACAGAAGACTTTTAGTAAACGGTAAAAACGATGCTTCATCGAATGGAAGGAAGGAACTGGTTTTATTTTCATGAAGAAAGGGAAGCAATGACGCTAGTGAATGTGGTTTAACAGGCAGTCTCAAGCATACTGAAAAGATGAGGAAGACAAGTATGGCTAAATAGCACATGCCCCCCAAGCTGCTTAGCTGAAATCACATGTAAGACTGCTCTCTTGAGAAAGCACTCTAGAAGGGAACACCATATTACTGAGTATAAAAATATGTCCATTATCTTGGTTTAGAGGCCATCAACTTTAAAAAAGTGAAAGTGAAGGTAGCTGAGCGAGCAGTTCTTCGTCATTCTGTAAAGTCACGAGCATCAGCCGGCCAAAAACTGCTGAGTTACAAAAGTGGGCAAAGTGTCGCCAGGGCAAGCCAGTATTTCCAGAACTAAGCAGACACCCCAGACACGATCCCAAGGGATCATTACAGGGGCTGCACCTCTGATTTGCCATGACGTTAATCCAGGTGCACACACCAAAGAACTTGCCGTGCACGGGCAACTCGCACGCGCGCATGCTCAGTCGCCTCAGTTGTGTCTGACTCTGCGATGCTATGGACTTTAGCCTGCCAGGCTCCTCTGATTGGATTTTCCAGGCAAGAATACTGGAGTAGGTTGCCGTAAATCACAATGTTTGCCTCCTCAGCATATCTGGAATTCTGTCCAGAGACGGTCTCCTCCACAAGACACCCCCTGGGTAGACATTTGGAAGGACCATGCACAGTCCTCTCACTCATACACACGGCTCTGTGCTTCGTGGTTTCATCTGGCAGTTCTGCTCATCCCTACACAAGCAGCATCTCAGCAAGGGAGAGGGGGTCCCCGATTCTGCCCTAGAAGAAAAGGCATGGTGGGACAGGGCTGGATGGAATTGAGTCACCACGAACCAAACTCTGGAGCTAGAAGGCCAGAAAGGGGCTCCCAGAATAGTTTCCAAAACAACTGCATTTGTCCAAAGAACACTGTTTGTCCAGGGTGCTTCATTTCCAAGCCTTGCCACCTTCCTTCTTGTTGATTTTAAGTGATGATGCTGAGACAGAGACAGAAAAGGAGGAGAGGATCTTGACTGAGATAACCCAGCATGGATGCTGGTACCCATAACGAGTGATTCTCTAAGGAAAGTACTGATTAAGAGAAGAGGTTTTCTGGGCCTGCTTAATAGGCCTGATAATACAGGTAACTGAGAGAGGCCATGATTGACTTCAGGCCAGATCCTGCTGCCTGGGGAGGTTTACCAGGGCTTTCTGTGGTCTGTTCTTGGGAACGATACTGAGGGGAAGGAGCTGCTAATGATTCCAGGGGCCAGAGGTTTTCAGCAAGGTCCTCAAGTCTCCTAGGCTCAGAAGACCAGGTTCTCACACTTAACACCAGCTCAGCCTTCTTGGGGCAAGAAAAAAAGAAAGCATCTCTCACAGAATTTCTGCTCCGGAATCCAATAATGGGGTGTCAGTGACCGGCAAGGACAAACCTCCCTGTTAGGGATTCACACTCAGCCCAGAAGGCCCCAGGGCCCCAGGATGGAACAACTGGTGTTCGGGAAAGAAAAGAAATTTAGAAAATGATTTCAGAACCTACCAAAGAATGAGCCTCAACTCTCAGGGACAAGGAGAGAACTGGCCTTGCCCTTGAACTTGCCCTTGAAAACCCAGTGTTACTGCTGTCAGAAGTCAGGATCAATGAGCAAGTGACACTGCTTGTACCTGATGAGAAGAAAAGCTTCCCCCCATTTTTTTTCAAAGAAATCTGAGAAAGGAGACTAGGGGAAGAGATGCCTGTACATTGTCTTTAGCATATTCTCAGCAGTCTCAGGTGAGCCAGCTTAGACAACAAAACAAAGCGGATAAAAAAGATATTATCTACAGACGTGTAAGATAAAGAGCTGCTGAAAAATAATTTTAAGGATCAGGATGGCAACACATATAAAAATGACAGAACTAAAGCAGATTCATGAATTTAGCTAAAAAGCACAGATTCCTAGATTTTTCAGATATATGGGGTATGACAGGAAGTCTGTAGCCTGGGGAACAAATATAAGGAATACGGAGGGGATATCACTGCTCTGACTGAAATTCCAAACACAGTTTCAACTTTCCCCCTCATCCCTCCCATCTTTTTATTGTTAGCCAAGAAGTCAAACAGGATACCCCTTTCTTCTTCCATTCTCTCAAGGAAAGGAATACAGCAGGGAGGCCAGCAGCTTCTTGGCTTGCTTGCCTGTGTTGTGTCTGAGTTTGAGGGCAGGCACAGTGAGAAGAAAGTAGGAAGGAGCCTGGCTGTTTTCCAGCAGGGATAATAAACAGCTCCCGAATACTGAGAGCTGACCGCGCTCAGAGTAACTAAGGGGATGATGACCTTTCATACCAAGAAAGGACAAAATAGTTTCATGCCTAAAACTTACCTTAGTCATTGAATGAAATACTGGAATACTTTGCAAAGACTCAACACAAAGCATGCACGTTACACATTAAAGGCCAGATCTAGCTCACTGCTTTCCTGGGACAGTACGGCACAACTGACCCTCTGTGCCCACCCCGAGCAAGGTGTGTGTGTTGGGAGGGTGGGCAGGGAGAAACCAAAAAGGATGCCTCCCTGCTCCTTTCTGCCTGGTTTTCTGCCTGCCAGCCCCTGATGTGTGACTTTGCCCTAGCATCATTGTTAAATAGGAAGAGGAGAGAACAGGGGAAAGCAGGCACTTAGTGCAGGGTCCGAGGGCTCTTTGTCCTGGCTCAGGAATCTGAGAAAGATGGGAGGGGGCCCTCCACCCCACTATGACAAGCTTTGCAGAGGAGGATGTGGTGACGTGGCCTGAGGGCCAGCCATGGGCCGGATATTGTACCCATTTTACAGACGTGTAGTAGAGTCAAGCTTCACAAACAGACAGCTGGCCTTTGCCTTGCTCTTGGCTCTGGGAGGTGATCTTAAGCCCTCAGATTGTCCTGTCTGGTAAGAGTGTCTGTTACTGGGAACTTAGGGCCACACCAGTCTAACAATATGATTTATGGTGGTGGCTCTGAGCCATATTGAATCAGCGTAACCTTTAAGAGGCTGGAGACTAAGGCAGCCTCGCGGGAAGACAGCAGGAAAAGACAATCAGAAGCTCTGGGCATGGAATTCTTATAGACTCTGCTCTTGGCATCTCTTCCACGGCCTATTTTGATCTGTATCCTTTCACCACAACTGCAATTAGCACAGTTTGCAATAAGTTCTCTTAGTCTTTTTAATGAATGATCACTCCAGAGGATGGTCTTGGAGACTCCAAAATTTGCAGCTGGTGTCAACGTAAAGGCAGGGCCCTGGGGCCTCTGAGTTTTGTAGTCCCTTGGCACTGTTGTTTCATTCGCACATAAACGCAAAGAAACAGGTGTTTCATTCTCACCTCAGAGCTAGGGAGACTGAGTAGATGATAGAGGTCATTGCTGACCCACAATCCCACGCCCGACAGGTGGGGGACCGGCGTTAACCACTAAGCCACGGCCTCAGTACCGGAACTCTCACCTGGGCACGTGTGGTCCTGCTGCCACCTGCCGGGCTACATCTCAGACTGCTCCGAGAGCTGCAGACCAGTGAACAGAGGGCCTTGCTTTGAACAGCAGGCCATGACATGGGAGAATAAGGGGAGATCTTAGAAAGTGCTTCAGGAGGAGAAAAAAATAAAATATCCTATGCTGTATATAGATGCTGGGTGGTATTGTGACCTTACCATTTCAGCTCTGAGACATGCCGCCCAGGACACAGATACCACATCAGCCCTGAAACCCAAACCTCAGCCCTTTCATGGTTAAGAGTCACACCAGCCCTGGGGAGCGGGCGACTGGATAGAGTGATGCAACACCTCCCAGGACAGGACATTCCCCCAGGAGGCCGGTGGAGGGGCTGCGTCAGGGGAGCGGACAGGGGCGTGCTCAGAGGGGGGACTCCGGCAGGAGGGGGCAGACGGGGCGGCCAACGGTGGCACTGCCGCCTGCCAGCGTGGGGAGGGGCAGGAAGGAGGCTGCACACGCAGCAGATTCCCCGCCCGCACCAGACCAAGCTGTGCCTGTCAATCCTGCCTCCGTGTCTTGGGCAACCTGGCATGGCCAGGCCCTCAGCCTCCTACCCACATGCCCCATCCCCAGCTCTGCGCCATCAAATTCGTTTCATAAGAGCAGTGGATTTAATGCTGCCCTCCCCTAAAACAATTCTGTGGGCTCTGCAGCCTCCCAAAACACAACCAAGCAGGACGTCACTCCTAAACTCCAGATGCATTGTATATATATCAAGTCTGCTCCTAGGTCACTATCTACTTTATTTTATACATGTATATCAGGACAAAAAAAAGTTTAGTTTATCAGATTATCCTGCTTTTGCTTTATTCTTGAGGCTCAAGACTCTAAGTAATACCGCATCATAAGGAACCTTTGGAAAATGATACTATTAATGAGAAAGGACTCTGACATAGAAATAACTGAGAAATAGTATTCTTAATAACAGTAATATGAATTACTATCCGGGATTTTAAAAACACCCTTCGTGAGATAAGCTCTAAAACAGGTGTTATTACCCTCCAGCCCCTCGGGGGTCCATGGATGGGTTTCAGGATGTCCATAAAAACCATGAAATTGAAATTGTCTGCAGAATCACATGAGTGTGCGCCCCAGAGCAATTTTTCTGAGGTGAAAGTCCAAAGCTTTCATCAGCTCTTTAAAGGGATCTCTAACCCTAAAATGTTAAGAGCTACCAGCACATCCAGGGCTGGCACATTCTCGGTCTCGTTTACTCTCAAGACATCCCAGTGTTAAACAGTGGATAAATGACCATCTTGCTGGGCAGGAGAGAAAGAGCAGGGATAGTCCAAGTTCATGAGGTGTGCCTGTCAACTTGATCAGCAGCTCAGGACTTCTTTATCACAGTCCACCTTGCAGGAATGTGGTGGTCCACAGACATTTTTGCCAAACTAAAGACTTAACACTTCTTGAAGACAAAGACGAGGGACTTCCCCCACAGTCCAGTGGTTAAGACTCCCCGCTTCCAAGCCTGGGGGTGTGGATCCCATATGGTGCAGCCGGGAAAAAAAAAAAAGAGATGGAGCCTCAGTCACTGAACACCCAACACGTGCTAGGTGTCAATCAAGGTCCAAAAGGTCAAATTCCTGGCATAGGAGATGCCCAGCACAGCCATAGTAAACTGAACCCACGCACAGAGGGTGCTTGGGAAATGCTTTATATGGTCATGCCTTGCCTGGTCTGCTATTCTCACTCCTCAGATGATTCACATGCAGCAAAAATAATCTGCTTTGGCTACAAAAAAAAAAAAAGTACCCTCTCTTAGTCTTGAAGGGCTGGCTGCCCTCAGGGCAACAATATGACCCAGCATAGCAGTGGCAGCAGGGGCATCACCAGGCATCACAGCAGCTACTTGGGGGAAAAGTCTAAGGTTCAGTAGAAGGATGCTGGGCAGTCTGAGTACTGACCCTTCTCTCCTCTCACCACTGTAAAGTGAGTCAACGACCCAATGACCCAACCACCATCTTCAGCCCCAGAAACAACACTGAGGTCATCCTGGAGAAGCTCCCCTGCAAGGAAACACCTTCAAATACCCTCTGACAAAGGCACCTCAGTGCTGCAAGCCCCCTGCTTTGAGCCAATTCAGCTGGAGTAGCCTGCAACCCGTGGGAACAACTTACATGCAGGGGCATGGAGTGGCTGCCATTCCAGTGATTTACGATCTTCTTCTGGGTATGAAAACGTTTTGGAGTGAGATATTAGCAACGGATGTAGAATTCGGTGACTAGACAGAACAACACTGACCTGCAGACTTCAAAAGAGTGAACTGTACGGCATGTGACATGTACTTCAGTGGAGCTGTTACCAACCGTGGGTACTCCCCCTCCTCCTCCCAGGCCTGCTGGGAGAACTACCCAGCCTGTTGCTGCATCACCCTTGAACCCGAGTCCTGGGGCTCCGGTCAACAGCACTCTAGATGAAACTAGTCCTATCACCCTGTGCTTCAGGCTTCCTGGGGAGCAAAACGAAGGACACAGACAGCCAAGAAGATTGGTTTGGGGGCAGGATCTGAGATTCTGGGTGGTGCAAAGAAAAACAAACACTTTAGCTTTATATGCAATGTTTTAATACTTTAAAGCAGACATATTCACATACTACTTGAGTAATTAAAATTTCAATGCCTACTACTATGCTAGAAATACCTTTTACTATTAATCATTTCATGGCAAATAGATAGGGGAAAAAATGGAAACAGTGACAGACTTTATTTTCTTGGGCACCAAAATCACTGTGGACAGTGACTGAAGCCATGAAGTTAAAAGACGCTTGCTCCTTGGAAGAAAAGCTATGACCAACCTAAACAGCATATTAAAAAGCAGAGACATCACTTCACCAACAAAGGTCCATATAGTCAAAGCTATGGTTTTTCCAGTAGTCGTGTACAAATGTGAGAGTTGGACCATAAAAAAGGCTGCGCACCAAAGAAACAATGCTTTCGAACTGTGGTGCTGGAGAAAACTCTTGAAAGTCTCTCAGACTGCAAGGAGATCAAACCAGTCAACCCTAAAGGAAATCAACCCTGAATATTCATTGGAATGACTGAAGCTGAAGCTCCAATTCTTTGGCCACCTAATGGGAAGAGCTGACTCACTGGAAAAGCCCCTGATGAGGAGAAAGACTGAGGGCAGAAGGAGAAGGGGGTGACAGAGGATGAGACAGTTGGATGGCATCACTTTGAGCAAGCTCCAAGAGGTGGTGCAGGACAGGGAAGCTTGGCGTGCTGCAGTCCCTGGGGTCACAAAGACTGGGACACGACTGAGTGACTGAACAACAACAATGAATCATTTCAAATCATCCATTCTAACAGTCATTTAAACACAAATAGCAACCAAGAGCCAGGAAGGCTTTACCAAGGAAACACTGCCATCGATAGAAATACAATTAAAATCACTGTTCCCAACTACTAACGACACAGCCCTCCCCAACCCAAGATTAACCAAAGGCAGAGAAAAGGAAATGGTCAGAGGTGGGGGCAGGAGCAGGTGCCCACTGGGGAGCCCTCCCCTCCCCAAATAAGAGGGGAGACAAGACTCTGCCCCCACACACCTGGGGCGACATTTGAGGTCTCCGTATACATTTGAGCTGTAGGTGGAGGCGGGGGGTTGGGAGCTCTGGCATCATTGCTGTGATGCTTATCACACCTATTTTTAGGCCTTCGTTTTAATAGCTTGGTGAGCTGAGAAAGTGTGGAGAGATCCAAATACCTGGCTACATTAAGATGTCTCCTGAGAAGCAGGGAGATGCTTTCATAAGCAAAGCCAGAGTCAGAAGCCACAGCGGGTGTTTGAAGATGACACCAATTAGGGAGGCTGCTGAAGAGCTTGCTGATTTGCCCCTGGGTCATATGCACAGGCATGGTCTCAGAAGTGATGATTTACCGCTGGAAGGACTCTGCCTGCTTGGACCCAAATGTATGGCAGACGCACACAAACACCGACCCTGCCTGTCCAGGCTGAGCCCACCCGAGTCCAGAGACTCTCCGGAAACGGCATTAACAAGAGCAAGCGATCCCATGGCCTGAGTCCTGGAGCTGATCAATGAGAAGGCAAGCAAGGTTCTAACAGCAGGCTGGGCCCGCATCAGGAAGAGTCCAGGTTGGACCTTTCTATGTTCATTCAACAAATAAATGAAGGACTTGGACATGCCAGGCACTGCTCTGGGTGCTGGAGATTCATTCAACAGGAAACAAAATCTCTCTTCACAAGGAAATTACATTCCAGTACACAAAGAGAAAAATTGATAAATATATAATGTGTCTGGCGTGGGTAAGGGCTAAAGAATATTGGGAAATGGAGAAAGGGGCCTCTGGATAAGGTGACAGTTGAGCAGGTGGCCGCATGAAGCAAGGGAGTGAATGCAGCAGGCATCCGGAAGACGAGGACTCCCGACAGCAGGTGCAAAGGCCCTGGAGCACCACAGAAAGAGCAAGATACCTGGGGAGAGTGTCCAAGAAAGGCCAAGAGTGAAAAAAGAGGACCTGAAGGTAAAATGGAGGGCCTTGCAGGCAAGACCTCTGGATTCTGTTCTGAGTCACCTGGGAAGGTTTCAGAGAGAGAAAGGAAGTGACTGGATTTGCATTTTAAAGGGCACCTCTGGCTGCTGCTGGAGCAATGGGAAGGACACCAAGTATCTGGGTGAGAGGTCATGACAGCCTGGCCCCAGGGGTGGCAGAGGAGGTGGTAAGAAGGGGTAGGTTCTGAGTGTGTTTTAAGGTAAAGCTAATGGGATTTGCCAATGGATTGGATGTGGGAGAGAAAGATGAAAGTCCCAGATGACTTTAAGGTTTGGGGTCTGAGAATATGTTGAGTCTCAAAATTATGGTGCCAACTGTGCGCTAAGACAGTAGACATGAGAAGAGTTTTGCTTTTCGAGGATAGCAAGTGAAGTCTTGGGTACTCCTGGGACGGAGCTGGGCACCCACTGGTGGCAGAATGGATATAGGATTCCCGAACGTTGTGCCCAAACTCCCTGGCATCAAACAGCCCCGATAACACCAGTATGAAGGAAGGAGGCTTCAGTGCAGTGCTTGGAAATGTAGGAGGTTGGAGAGGGAGACAGGACCCTTCTCACATTATCTCATACAATCCTCAGGAAGTACACATGTCTTCATTTATAGATGAAGATGACATTGCTGGGTGAAATATCTAAAGTTTTAAAAATACTCATAGGAGAAACTCTTTATAATCTAGGATGGGAAAGGCCTTCCCAAACAAGATGCAAAACTCAGAAGCCATAAAGAAAAAGATTAACAAATTTGAATTCATAAGAATGTAAAATGTTTGCCTGATCAAAGATAAAAAGAGAAAACTTAAAACTATGCACACACACCCAAGAGACAAAAACAAAAACAAACTCAAACTTATCTGTAAATAAAACTAAAAGCAATATGAGAAAATATTTACATCAATAACAGTTATCTATAATGTGCAAAGAATATATTCAAGTCAATAAGAAAAAGTCAAAGAAATACATTTTTAACAAGCAAAAACTATGGATACCCACTGGCACAAAGAAGAAATTCAGAACCGCTGTGAAAGGGTGCTCACTTCCCCAGCACTCAGAGGAATTCATGTGAACAAGGACCTCATGCTTTCACTTTGGGGATTAGGAGGGTAGGGAGTGGAAATTACTCTGAGTCATCAGTCTGGCTTTTTGGAACATGACATGGCAGAATCTGTCAAAACATTTCACATGGAGTTCCTACGACTCAGCCATTCTGCTAGAAGACTCTGTCTACAGATATATGCCCATATGTGTGCAAGAAAACATGCCGAATTATTCACTGCAGCAGTGGTGTTACAGAAAGAAAAAGCCATGACAGTAACAATGAAACGTCCATCAACATGGGATTACTTAAGCAAATTATCCACGCTATCAAATACAATGAAGTCTTTTAAAAAGAATGAAGTAGAACTATATGTATTAGCCTTAAAGATTTCAGAAAAAACTGAAAAAACATTATAGAATAATTTGCATATGTTACTTTAAATGTTAAAAAATAAAACACAAATTGAGTATGTGTATATACATCTATAAGGATGTAAATACAAAGAAAAAAAGCTAGAAGATCCCAGCAGTTAGACTTTGGGAGAAGGGATTTCTATGCAGAAGAAGGAGCCCCTCACTTACTACTCAATGCTTCTAAGGAAACACTAAGCTATTTGAATGTTTCTAATTATGAATTCCTTATTCCTTTCCCTGGTGGCTCAGACAGTAACAAATCTGCCTGTAACACAGGAGACCTATGTTTGATCCCTGGGTTGGGAAGGTCCCCTAGAGACAGGAATGGCTACCCACTCCAGTATTTTTGCCTGGAGAATCCCAAGGACAGAGAAGCCTCGTGGGCTACAGTCTGTGGGGTTGCCAAGAGTCAGACATGACTGAGGGACTAACACAACACAACAAACGATTGCTTGCAAAATCTTTAAACTCTACAGGCTGATGGTACTTGCTCAAACTCTTTAATTGCACATGACAGAAACCCAACCCAAAGTCACTGAAACACAGAGGAGGTGGTGGACTTGGGAAGCTGGGGTGGCTGAGCCCAGGCCTGCTTCAGGCGGGGGCTGAGACAGCGGGGCCAAGCCTCTGGCTTCTGTGCCAGCTCTCACACTGCTTGTCTTGGTTTCTCCTCATTCTCAAAGGATATTGCCACATGGCAGACACATCCCCCTGCAGAGCAGCCTAGTGCAAAAGGCACTCTTTCTCTCCACTGATTAGTCCCAGAGGAAATGCTGATGGGGGTTACTTGAGAATGGAGTACTTGGGTCTCACCTGCCCACTTCAAGTGAGTGAGGAAGCCCCTCTTTCACATCCCATGGTTGACAGCCCCCTTGGACCAGGTGGAATGAATGGGTAAAGAGGATCCTCAAAGGAACCCAAACCAGGCAAAGAGGGACGGGAAAGTGTGACAGGCAGATCAAGCAACAGACAACACAATCCGTGACAGACTAGAAATCAGCAAGATCTGAAATTACTGCCCGATGTCACACAGCTAGGCAATGGCCAGGGGATGCCAATCTCAGGAAGTCCTGTGTGTGTGTGAAGGGGATACTGGGGGCCTGTCATCCAATAACTCAAAGAAACCCTTCACATTCCTTAAAGTTCCTTCAAGATTATCACCCTTAGAACCAAACGACATGTGCACAGATAGAATTTTGCTAGATAAAGAGCAGTAAAGGGAGAGAGAGGGCAGTAGAATATTTATGAATTATGAGGGGAAAGGATGAGATGGGTCCCAAAATACGCTGAAAGAACAGGAAATTAGGAGGGTGTGGTGAATGAAACATAAAGACTGTTGTTAGAGACCCCCTCACCAACTTCATCATTTATTAAACCTCGTGTTTTGCATTGGGGAAGGAGCTATGGAAAGAGAATGGAGCAGGTATACCACTGCCCTGTCTGCTGTCTCCAGAAGTTGGCATTGAAGATGACCTCACTGGTGCAAGTGACCATCATGGGATACAGAGACAAGATAAACACAACATCAATACAGCGAACCAACTTTTCTTTATGCAGAATCCAAATGCATAAGGAAGAAAGTTCAGCCAACAGATAAAGGAACAATACAATAACAGGAAGGATAACAGGCACAGTTGTAAATTCAAGTTTTCCATATTGTTTAACCCTTTTACTCCCGTGCTGCTGCTGCTGCTGCTAAGTCTCTTCAGTCGTGTCCGACTCTGTGCGACCCATAGACGGCAGCCCACCAGGCTCCCCCATCCCTGGGATTCTCCAGGCAAGGACACTGAAGTGGGTTGCCATTTCATTCTCCAATGCATGAAAGTGAAAAGTGAAAATGAAGTCGCCCAGTCGTGTCCAACTCCCAGCGACCCCCATGGACTGCAGCCCACCAGGCTCCTCTGTCCATGGGATTTTCCAGGCAAGAGTACTGGAGTGGTGTGCCATTGCCTTCTCCGTACTCTAGCCATTTATTCAATAAATACTTGCTTACTCAAATACCCTTTGCCTTCTGAAATCCTGACCACTCTTGGGCTTCATTCAAAATTAGGATATAATCTACATTTTGCATTACTGAATCAACCAGCCTACCTCAATCCCAAACCACACTCTTTGAATGGTGGTTAAGTGGTGTATAAAGGTAGATGATGCATTTTTTAATTATGTTGGCTGCTACATAATTAAGATTGCCTTCACCCAGGCCTGGAGAGCAAGAGAAGCCAGCACTCTGGTGTTCAGGCATGAGGTGGTGTCCTAGCCCTTGTTGCCTCATAGGAAATGAGGTCACACCTTGCCTTGGATGGAGGGATCTGGGCCTGCTCTAACCACCCTCCTCCCTGTTATTAATAGCAGGAAAGATACTGTCATACAGAGGATGCTTAAATGCCTGGAACTCTATCTGCTGCTCCCACTGGGGGCTCCCATTGGTTACAGGACACCCACAGCTCCCAGTGGCTATTCCTGCTCTCCGAGGGCAGTGGTTCTTTCTGACAGTGGCCAGCAGACGCTCTCATCAACAGGTCACTCAACTATCCTGGTAGCAAAATCTCCTGCTCTCAGGCAAAGTGATCTTCCAGGGCTGCCCTATGTTGCTGCTCTTGGGGTCCTCACTGCCTTACCCAACCAGCAGTTCTAAGACAGTCCAGCAGCCCTGCCACCACGGGTTGATGCAAGGCATCACTTCAGATAAGCCCGTGCCAGGCCAGCCTTCTTTGTTGCAACAATGGTACTGAAGACATCTGCCAACAAACTCCCCTTGACAAAGTCTTTTCACTGCCCTCCAAGGACTTCGGGTATAGTTAACATTTATAGCTGCCCAGCATGGGCAAGACCCCAGCTCATGAGTCTCTTGGATCAGGGAACCCCCCATCTCCCTTAAGAGTAAATATCTCCTACTATCCCTCAATCCCAAGTGTGCCAAGGCTCCAGTGTCCACTCAGTGGGTCTGCAGAAGTCCGACTTCTTCCTCCAGAACCGCAGATGCAGGATCAGGATTGCCTCTGAGACTAGCCTCAGGCACAGACCTGCTTAACCTAGGTCCCCACCGTAGATGCGTGAGCATCACCCTTGGAATATTCCTGGGTTTTGATCCTCTTGGACATGCATCTTCTATGGATTAATAATACATCAAAATATCATCGATCTTCATGAGCAAGAATTTCTGTACTGTTTCCAACCCATCTAATGAGACAGCTCTTTGGAAAATACACTGATACAGAAGTAAGGAGCTCTAGAATCTGGATCCACACTTGCCACTCAGGAGCTGGGAAGCCTGAAAAAAAAAGCCATATGCCTAAACCTCTGTTTCTTCACCTATAAACTGAGTTTAGACTGTAGGGAATGGTTGTGAGACTGGCATTAAATTGGTGAATGTGAACACTCTTTCAAAACAGTGTGCAAATTCTGGGTAGTACTAGTTCACTTATTCTTTTATTTGCAGCAAATACATATATTTAATTTTTAGAACTTCTTATCAATATCATAATTACTCAGCTTACAATACTAAATTATTAACTAACTACTTTGGCCCTTAAGTGTGCAAAGTATCACAAGAGACCCAGAGAGATTTAAGGCACGGTCCTTGTTCCTTAGTCTCTTATCCTCATCAGGGCTGTAATTTAAAATGTGAGTGGAGAGGACTCAGAATCTCATCCCAGCCATGTCCCTCACATAAAATAGAGGGAAACTGAGGCCCAGAATGGTTAACTAATAATCACAGCAACTATAATGCTAGCTAACGCCTACTGTGTATTACTCTGTTTGGAGACTTGCTTAGATGGCCCAGCAGGACTGGAGCCCAGTCAGGCCTGGAGCCCAAGTGTGAGAGTCCAGACTGCTTGGCCAGGACTATTCCCATGTACATATAAATCCAGCAATTATGTACAGATGTGAAAATCGGACCACAAAAAAGGCTCAGCACTGAAGAATTGATGCTTTTGAATTGTGGAACTAGAAAAGACTCTTGAGAGTCCCTTGGACTGCTAGGAAGTCAAGCCAGTCAATTCTAAAGAAAATCAGCCCTGAATATCCATTGGAAGGACTGACGTGGAAGCTGAAGCTCCAATACTTTAGCCACCTGGTGCGAAAAGCTGACTCACTGGAAAAGACCCTGATGCTGGGAAAGATTGAAGGCAAGAGGACAAGGGGGCAAGAGAGGATAAAATGGTTAGATAGCATCACCGACTCAATGGCTGTGAACTTCAGCAAACTGGGAAATACCGGAGGACAGGGAAGCCTGCTGTAGCCCACGGGGCAGCAAAGAGTTGGACACGTCTTAGTGACTGAACAACAATGAGATAAACCCACTTCTCTGCATCTGCTCTATTAGTCCAGCCTCTATGTCCACTCCTCATCTTTGTGATCGTCATATTGAAAGTCCTAAAGAGTACAGGAAAAACAAAACCAAAAAACAAGAACTGAGACAGTGGGCAGAACAAAAGAACATTACAACAGATAGCCCAGAAGAATTGAGGCTCAAAGGAGAAGGAAGAAACACTCAAAATATGGAAGCCAACGTGATGGGTGACTTAAATGACAGAAAACCACTTCAAGACACTCTACAGAGAATATAAGCAATGTAGTCATGGATGTGCTGGGGAATTACAGCGAAGGCAGAAACTGTTTCTGCCAAACAGAAACACATATTTGAGTCTAGGTGATAAAGTAACACCTATGATATGACAGGAAAGTAGTTACTGAGGTCTCCAGAACAGGAGAGAGCCTGTTAGCCTCAATCAATACAGACTGAAAGAAATTTCCCTGGTGGTCCAGTGGTTAAGACTCCACGTTTCCAAAGCAGGGACATGGATTTGATCCCTGTAAGGAAATAAGATCCCACATGCTATGCAGCACAGTCAAAAAAATAAAAGTAAATTAAAAATAGCAATATGAATAATAAAATAATCTTAACAAAATAAAGACTGAAAAATTCTAGAAAGTCTTTTCATGTCATGATTGAACTATCACATATCTGTTAGTTGATCAATTGTGTCTGAGCCTCTTGAAACCCCATGGACTGTAGCCCTCCAAGATCCTCTGTCCATGGAATCCTCTAGGCAAGAATATTAGAGTGGATAGCCATTCCCTTCTCCACTGGATCCTTTCGACCTAGTGATCAAACCTGGTCTCCTGCGTTGCAGGTGGATTCTTTATCATCTGAGCCACTAGGGAAGCCGTACTAAATTGCAGTAGTCATTAGTTTAAAAGGACTCAATTGTGTTCACAATTACTACTACTACTACTACTACTACACACACACACACACACAACCTCATCTGTGGTCTCTGGCCTTGGAGACACTGACAGAACCTCCCTCGCAAGCCACTCCTCTGGAGGAATCTTGGGAAACCTGGGTGCCCCCCTTCCAGCAGTGACATCTCAGGACAACCTGTCCATGCAGCCTCCTTGTTCCTCAAGTAATGGCAATCTCACAAACTGTGGCCCAATGTTGCCTGTTCTCCTCCACATTCTAGGGTCTGGAGCTCACATGGGACCTATCTCCGAGGTGGGGGTCCTATCTCTACTTCTTCCCCTGCGCCAGGAGCCCAGAGCAGATAGCACATCCTGACAAAGCAGGCTGTCCAACTGGGAAGCCAGCCGCAGGGGTGCCCAGTCTCCGCAGGAGACTTTGGGAAAAGGAAACCCCACCTCTTCTTTCCCAGCTCAGAGAGGGAGGGGCCGGCCTCCTCTTTAATTTCCAAGCAGCCCTCAGGAGCCCCAACATTTAGTTATTCTCTAAACTTAGAACCAGAGGTGCTGTGAAATGGGAATAAGAACAGTATTTACCTCATGGGGTTGTTGTGAGGATTAAATGAGTGAACCGGGGCGCACTTAGGCCAGTGATGGCTACGGAAGTGACTGTCCTCATCACTGGAGTGGGCTGCATTTCCAGACTGTTGGGGGGAAGCTACTCAGCTCGACCACCAACCTGTCATGCTAAAAACCACCTCAAATACAAAGCACCATGTTCAACTCAGTCATGGCCCAACTGCTGGTACCTGCTTTCACTCCTCAGCACAAATGTTAGAGCTAAAGAGATGGCAGATGCGAAGAGTTGAACAGCATTGCAAGGTAAAGGTCGAATTCTGTGGCTTTCACACTTTCTGCTTTTTAGCCATGAACTCTTTCCTCATGTGAAATAACAGGTGGAAGACTAAAATATAATGCTGATGTGACTGAAGGAGTTCTGGGAGATGCGAGGGCAGGGACCTGGAGGGGACCCTTACTCCATCCTGTCCTTTTGCCCCAGCCTCTGGGGCTTCAGGGGACATAGGTTCAAAAGCCAGCTGAATGGATCGAACATAACATTCTCTTAACCTCAGATGGGTTTTCATTCTGCTCTACTTTGAGCCTTATAATTTTTAAAATTACAATTTCTCTTCAAAAAGCATAGAGCAGACCAAAGCATTTCTGGCCACAGACAGAAAATAAAAGATGACCCCTGGGCATCAGGGCAGAAATGCCCCTTAGCAGAGGGACTGGCCAGAGGCTGGCTGGAGTGGGGCTTGTCCCAGGCTGGCCTGGTGTCTGGTCTAGTGTTCCCAGGATGCCCTGAGGGTTGTCCTCACCAAGGCAGGCGTCCAGTAGGATGCCCCGGTCACCCCCTAATTCTCTTACTCCCAACCCGGCATTTAATTCCTGGCCAGTCCACAACGAGCAGGAGGGCTTTAGTGGTGCCACTGTGTATAGCAGTGGAGTGAGATGTCAACAAGAGTTTTGAGGCCAAACCTGTTTATCTCACACTGGATCTGACCCCACATCAGAAGAAGGACAGCCCTGCCCTGGTTCAAAGGTCAACTGCAGCTTTAGTCAAAAGCAATGCGTTTCCTATCTTGTTGTTGAAGGTGAGAGGAGCATTTAAAACAAGAAAAAAAATACAAGACTTATAGATGATACTTACACACACACAAGAAAAACAAAGGAACACAACACTTGATAGCCAAGGACTTAAAATGAAATAAGATGCCATCAGTGCCTCCTGTAAAACTGGATCCCAGACCCAGATTATCCTCAAGTTTACAAACACCCACTGAATATTTCTGCCAAAATAGTACCACCCGCTCTCGGCCACACATGCTCCAAGCCATTTCTTGACCCCTACTAACATTTCTCTGACTGCCCTGCAGGAATGGGAACCCTAGCACCCCAACTCTGTAAGGCTGCTTGCCAGACCAAAAGGAGATGTTCCTTTTAAAGCTAAAATGAATTAGTCAGTTTGGGTTTTTTAGCTTTATTGTTTCTCCTTCCTACCCCTGCTTCCCCTATTACAAAAACAATTCCTACTGGTTGTAGAAACTCGAATTCAGAGCCATAACATAGAACAGAAAAAGTGGAAATCCTCCGAAATCTCAGCCTCTAGCAAAAGCCGCCAGTAATAACTTGAGAAACAAGAGTTTCATTTCACTTATTCTTATCTAGCAAAAACATGTGGAATCTACATATTTTAATAGATATTAGCAAAGAAGCAGGGTTTTAGTTTTATATCATAAACAACAAAATTTAAATGTTCATAAACATAGACTTCTCTGTGAACTTTGAAAATAGTTGAAAAGAAATGTATCTAAATGAAAGTCCTGTGTGATCCTGGTCCTCACAATTCACATTTAGGGAGAGAGAAATGGTAAGCATCTGGTTAGGATTAAGCTGGAAATTCAAAAGGCTAAAACTAGTTTAAGGTGAATTACCAGGTGGCTGATTCATGGGACCTGCTACCTAATTTGCAGGGCCCAGAGCAAAATAAAATGGTGGGGGCCCATGTCCAAAAATTATTAAGAATTTTCAAACAGTGATACAAGAGCATTAGAAACCAAGCACAGGACCCTTCTAGGCACGGGGCCTTGTGTGACTGCACGTGGCACCTACCAGCGCATTACTTTAACCATATGATTGCCAAATCTTTGTATTTTTAAGGCTTCAGATCTATCATGTTTGCCTTCAAGACCATTCACTTTGTTTTCTAAAAATGTTTATCATTCTCGAAAGAATGAATGAGAATTAGGTGAGACTAAGGGTGTGCTGCGATTCATGGGGTCGCAAAGAGTCGGACACGACTGACCGACTGAACTGAACTGAACTGAAGGCCAGGAAAAAATGTTTAAAAAAAAAAAAACAGTACAGGAAATTTCCCAGTGGTCTACTGGTTAAGGGCTTCCCAGGTGGCGCAGTGGTAAAGAATCCACCTGCCAAGCCAGGAGATGCAAAAGACTTGGGTTCGATCCCTGGGTTGGGAAGATCCCCTGGAGGAAGAAATGGCAACCTACTCCAGCATTCTTGCCTGGAGAATTCCATGAACAGAGCCTAGCGGGCTACAGCCCATGAAGTTGCAAAGTTGGACACAACTGAGTGGCTGAGCACACGCACACAAGTGGTTAAGACTTCACTCTTCCAATGCACAGGTTCAGTCCCTCATGGGGCCCAGGATCCCACATGCTGCTCAGCCAAAAGTAAAACAAAGCCCCCAAAACAGCATATTTTCAGCTTGACTTTGATTAACTTATATGTTTTCCAACATATTTTCCAGTCAGAATGCACTGATTATGTAGCTAATACTGGAGAAACTCAAAACAGTCTGGAGTATCAATGCAGCAAAAATAAAATCTTAAACTCCATTTCACTTTCAAAAATCTACAGTTGAGATTACTTACAAGAGATAATTTTCTAGGATAAATTCTGTAATAAGCTTTCAGTTTTTTTAAAACAACAAAATATGTACTGCTTTCTACTCCAGTAAGCCACGACTAAACAGACTTCCCTTAAAAGCAAGGGAAAAGAAAACCTGAACACTTGCCAGATTATACTGTATAAAATTAAGAATTCTCTTTAGTCTCTCCAAAGCGCAACAGGTTCATTTTACAACAACAACAAAACTCTGCTACATAAAATAGTCACCTAGCAACTCCCTGGGTCATTTAAATGTATTTCCATGTTTAACATGAGCTAGGTCATGAATAAGAATAGCTTGATCTTTAATACATGATAAGAATACCAGGAATTCTTCCTAAACGTCTATAAAAGGCTCGCCAAAGCCAACCAAAGGCCCGGACCACATTCTTTGGCAATTATCAGTGTGAGGAGGCGGCAGAGAGAAAAGGGGAAAGTGGTTTGTAAAAGGCCTTAACTACACCCCAGCCTCTTCACTTAAGAGAAACAGCTGCAAGGCTCTTCTCGCCCAAGCAAAGGAAAATCACTTGTGTTCCTGAGGGTCACCCTTCTGATAGATAATCTAGACACATGGTCCTGAGACTCCCAACCTTTCAGCCCAGGAAAGACCAGAATAACCGTCCACACCCAATATCGCCTTCTGATGGATGCATCTTGGAATCCCAGGGAGAGGGCTTCTCCTGGGAGTCTTCAGTAGAGTCTTTCAGTGAACTCTATTTAAATGAACTGTGATCTTTCCAGAGGGAATGGCAGAAACAGGATGACAAGGGAGGCAGGTCTATGACCAGCCAGACTGAACTCCCTTCTCAGAGTCCAGGGCTAGTCCCAGAGACACACAGACGTTGCCCCTGCCTTTCATCAGTGCTGAAGCCCAGTGTGGGGCTTGCCCAGTGCAGGCAATGAGACAAGGCTTTGTCCCTAGAGAACTTAAAACAAAAACCACGAAAAGCCACCTTCTTTTTCTTATCACCAAGCATCAGCAGTAATGTCAGTGAGAAGCTATTCCTCTTGGAAAGCATATTTTGTTGGCTTAAGTTCTAAAATATCCCTGCAGTTACTGTTGAGTTACCTGAAGCGAAGAGCCGACTCACTGGAAAAGACCCTGATGCTGGGAGAGACTGAGGGCAGGGGGAGAAGGAGGCGACAGAGGATGAGACGGTTGGATGGCATCACCGACTCAACGGACATGAGTTTGAACAAACTTGGAGAGATAGATAGGGAAGGACAGGGAAGCCTGGCGTGCTGCAGTCACGGGGTTGCAAAGGGTTGGACACGACTTAACAACAACAACATGTATGTCAGCTTCAAATGAGCACATCTGTATTATTTATCCTTTGATAAACATTGTATTTACAGGAAAGGTAACTTAGAGCATCCCTAGCTTTTCAGTTGGCCCCATCCATGCAAAAGTGAAAGTGAAAGTGAAGTCACTCAGTCGAGTCAGACTCTTTGCAACCCCATGGACTGCAGCCTACCAGGCTCCTCCGTCCATGAGATTCTCCAGACAAGAATATTGGAGTGGGGTGCCTTCTCCTTCTCCAAGGGATCTTCCCAACCCAGGGATCGAACCCAGGTCTCCTACATTGCAGGCAAACGCTTTAACCTCTGAGCCACCAGGGAAGCCCTCCATCCATGCAAACCAGACCTCAAAAATAAATTTATAATAGATCAGAATCTTGATTTCAATTCAGACACAGTCATGTCTCCAATCCCTACAGTACTATATATTCCTGTGTTTAAGCCAATTTAAAACAAACAGCAATAGCACAGTGATTGTAAAAATGAAGAAACAGAACTTGAGTTACTCTAATTCAGTCATGCTATGAGACCAGTTGGAGCTTTCATTCCTGTTTCAAATTTAAAACAGTATAATAGCAAACTACAAGATGTGATAATTTCGCTTGGAAGTATAAATTTTAATTCAGTGAAATACTAAATCTAGTGAATTTAGTTTAGTGAAATACTAAATTTGAGTAGTATCTTTAAACCTTAAATGTATTCTTTTTCAATTCTTTGGTGTTTACAAACTAAAGAAACCAATCAAGAAAATAATAAGTACTGGTTACATGTTTTTTACTGGAAATAATTTGGTCATTTGGAGGACAGGAATGTGAAAAATTATCTGCTCCGGATGTCAGATGTGCTAGGTGAGTTTTCACTGCACTCCATCAAACTGACCCCTCTTCATAGGAAGAACCAACATCCTTCCAGAGCCTGGGAAAACCAGCATGTGACCTGGCCGGGACTGAGTCCTTTGTCCACAATGGTGAATGTTAAATCCAGCTGGTGTTCCAGCAATGCCATGCTCTGCTCTCTCTTGTAAGTACAGAATGCCCTTATGAAGGAATTTGATTCTACAATGATCACTGTATTTGATCAAAACATCTTTTCATGCAAAATTGACGCTTTTCCTCAAATTCAGTTTCCAAATTTTTCTCAAATACAGACCAGTAAATTCCCAATTTCAAGCAATGGTGGCACCAACATTGAAAACCCTTTCCCAGATCTCCACTCTCTCCCCATCCCGCACCTCACACCTCTGCATCTGTCCACTGGGCTTTTTCAAGCCATCTATAATCAGACAGCACAGAATTTTTATATATGGGTTCTTATTTGCAACCCCACTCAATTGTGGGAACCCACTCAATTCCCACACCCAAGGTAAACCATTCCTGAAGACAAAAACCATCACCATACCATTTGATTCTCTTTCCCTTGCCTATCTCTTACATAGTCTTGCACACATTATAAAAGTCAGCGGCCCATTTTAACTTATTTAACAAATACTTACAAAGTACTTACCAAAAATCAAAGAATTGAACATAGATTTACTGTTGAGGGGTAAAACGAAGTGTTATGTTCACAGTAGTAAACCCAAACATATGCCAAACCACCCAACAACCCCACTCCTGGACACTCCTCCCAGAGAAATGAACACTTAAGTTCACACACTAACCTGTCCACAAATGTTCATAGCAGCCTTTTCTTGTAATAACTAAAAATGGGGGAAAGCCTAGATGTTCTTTGTTGAGTGAATGGTTAACCAAAGAGGTACATCTATATCATGGTATATTATCAAGCAAGAAAAAGGAATAAACTATTGCTAGACTCAAGAACTTGGGTCAGTCGCCAGGAAATTAATATTGAGTGAATCAAGTTAATCCAAAAAGGCTGCAAACTATGATTCCCATTTATATAGTATCATTTTTAAAGGCTGCGCCACGTAGCTTACAAACTCTTAGTTCTCTGACCAGGGATCAAACCCATGTCCCCAGTGGGGGAAAGCCTGAAGTTTACCAATCAGATTGCCAGGGAAGTCTCTAACATTCTTAAAATGACAAAATATTAGAAATGGAAAACAGATTAGTCTTTGCCAGGGGTTGCTTGGAAAGGAGGGATGTGGGTGTATTTATACAAGGGCAATGTGAAGGGTCCTTGGATGATGGAGCTGTTCAGGATCCTAACTGTGGTGGCGCAAGCATGAACCTACACATGTGATAAATTGCACAGAACAAAACGTACACACATATACAAATGAGTATACATAACAATGAGGAAATCTGAATAAGACAAGTGGATTGCATCAGTATTAATATCCTGGTTGTGATATTGTACTACAGTTTTGCAGAATGGAGAAAACTAGATAAATGGAACATGGAACATGAGAGCTATCTGTATTATTTCTTACAACTGCACCTAGATTTATAATCATAGCAGTAAAATCTGCTATAATCATAGCAGAAAAGCAGTAAGCTAACAAGAATATCTCAAACTAATAATATTTACTTATTTAAAGTAATATATTTACTTTAAATATATTTGTCATGTCCGATTCTTTGCGACCCCATGGACTGTAGGCTGCCAAGTTCCATTATCCATGGAATTCTCCAGGCAAGAATACTGGAGTGGGTTGCCATTTCTTATAACACTTATAAGGAGCTTACTAATTACCAGGTAATATTATAAGCACTTAAATATCATCTCATGACTCCTCCTAACTAACATAGGTGGCATGACTATTACCATTCCCATTTTACAGATGGAAAAACTGAAGTACAGAGAAGTTCAAACACTTTGTCCAAAGGACATATAGCAAACAGGTTAACTGATGAAACTGATCCAAAGGCAGGCGATTCTTTCTTTATGAGGATTATTTTGATATACAAGTTTTTTAATTTTTTACAGTATTTATTTACTTATTTATTTGGCTGCGTCAGGTCTTAGTGACAGCATGGGAGAGCTTTATCAGACCATGCAGGATCATTCACTGTGGTGCATGCACTGAGTTTCTCCGCAGCATATGGGATCTTAGTTCCCGACCAGCAATAGAATCTGCATCGCCTGCTTGCAAGGCACGTTCTTAACCACTGGACCACCTGGGAAGTCCCCAAGGCAGGCAGTTAAGATCCAGAACTCTCCCCTCAGAGATCTCTGCATTTCACTTTCAAAGTCTAGTCATCCAGACTAGATCCTGGATGCTGACAGTGGCTCTTCTAGAAGAGTCCCCAAAATCCAGGCCGAATATCTCACAAATCCTTCTGACCATAAAGTCAACCATAAACTTCCCAAGCTGTCAACTTTAAAGGAAGTAAACGAATTATCAGATTCTAGTGTAAAAATCTCCCACCGAGTGAGAGGATGAAAACTTCTAACACAGGAACAACTCGCCACAGAGTAAAGTCTACACTTCCCTTTGTCACTTTTGCCAACAGAGGTCAGAAGATGGAGGTAAAAGGTGGGCATGTTTGGGAACATACTGCAGGGCAAGAGTGAGGAGCTGTAAAAAGCAAAATGCATCTGGGAGTAGACGAAACAGGAAAGCTCAAACAAGACCATGTAATTGCGTCAAGCTCTGTGCACACTGACCCCAGCTCTTGCCGCCTTACTGCCCTGCCTCCAGCACTGTGTCTTTCCTGGCACTCTGGGAACGGACCTCAGGGAGCTCCCCGCCTTATCAGCTTCAAGCCCACCGGCTCTTACAAACAAGAGCCAGGGAGGCCCCTGGGGACTGACACCCAGAACCTGTGTGGCATTCTAGAGTAGCAGGCCTATAGCAAGGCCATCTGGCTCAGAAGATTTTCAGATTATCAAGTGGGGAAGGCAGGAATGTCACGGCCTCTGTGGGTGGACATGGGGACATCCATCAAAAAAGACAGCTACCGTGAAACCACAGTCTCCCTTTCCCACTGGAGTTGCACAGAGCTGGGGTATGTGCATGTCCTGGTGTGTGTGGACAAACCAAAGTCATTTTAGCAGAGAAATCACTTCCCAAGATTCAGTGCTAGAAAGGGCAAAGGGAGGGCGAAAGACCCAGATTTTTCAAAAGACAGACTACCACCAGAGGGCAGTGTAACTTAACACTAATCATGAACACTCTGGCTCAGAGTTCCCACTGGGTAAATGAGGCGAACAGTATGTTACCAGTGGTCCAGGTTGATACGATGCACCATTCAGAAAAGGGGGACTGAGTACTAGACTGTAGGGGTCAGAATTTATTGGTTTCTAAGACGAGAACTCTTAGGTACTCTCAGATGAGCTTTGGCTCCTCAGTTGATGAAAATTAAGCCCAACTAAGAGTTCTGGGCTCGAAGAAACTAAGAGGAAATAACGTTTTTCTAGTGATTTTAAGAAAGAATAATTGGGAATGGAGTTGGAAATGTGCACTCGGAAAATGGAGTCTTGGCTCACTCTGTCACCCAAATGACTGGGATCCATGTCAGTTTTCACATCTAAAAGGCACTTCCCTGGTAGCTCAGACGGTAAAGAATCTGCCTGCCATGCAGGAGATCCAGGTTCGATCCCTGGGTTGGGAAGATCCCCTGGAGAAGGGAATGGCAACCCACTCCAGTATTCTTGCCTGGAGAATTCCATGGACAGAGGAGCCTGGCAGGTGACAGTCCATGGGGTTGTAAAGAGTCGGACATGACTGAGCAACTTTCACGTTCACTTGCAACAAAGATCCAAAATGTTCTGCTCCCAGATAAGAGAGAGGTAAACAAAGAGATCGTTCTGTTGCCCTCCCTCCACCCCCAACTTCCTGCTCTGCCTGTTGGCATGAAAATACATGATACTTGGGTCAGCCACCCTGGGCAAAGGAGGCCACAAACATAAGAACAAAAGCACCAAGGTAGACAAATGGGAAGACCCTGGATGGAGTTCCTGAGGACCCTGTTGAAGCACTAAAGCAACCCTGGGCCTCCTGCCTCCAGACTTCTTGTTAAGATGATAAACGTCCCTCTGGTTAAACCTACTGTTTGACTCTTCTGTTGTCAGGCAAACGTTTGTCAACTGGCATAAAGCTCCCATAATGATTTTGCTCAACAACTGTATTACAGCTGCCAAAGTCACATTCCCTAACTGCCCACGGCTGAAAGTTGGATGAAACCTGTAGACCTCTTTATCCTTGTATCTAAATCTGAAGCTCCCACGTAACACAGTGTAGCACCTATAAAGCCAGCCAGCCTTGTCACCTGGACCTCAGAAGTTACTGTCAAAGGCACAGTGAGTAAACACAAAGACATGGAAAGTAAAAGGAAAGGAGGGTCGGTGGGGAGGGACAGGAAGAGAGGAGTACAGGGGGGAAAAGAGACAGGAAACAAGGGCTCTTTAAGAATGTGCTTTTTTTTTTTTTTTTTTGAGGGATGCCCTTGTGCTTTCAAAATCAGCACACTCTGAGTAAAAAGCTGCTGAGTGCCTGATCTCCATCATCACAGAGCTCTGGGAAGGCCAGATCCCATCAGGGGAGCCCCTCGGCCACATGGTGCAGACATGCGAATGACCGATGGGCTTCTTGTACTGCCTGTGCCTGACTTGGCGGAGCAAAACATATTTTACATTAGCTTAGGTCCTGACATTCTATCATGTTCCCTGTCAGAAGGCCAAGTAGTTCTTGGAACTCTGCACACCAAGTGACATATTACAGAACCCTAGCAAGCAAGTTGGCTCGTTGCCAAGTGCCCTTAAATTTAAAGACTCTTCTTACCTCTTTCACCTCCACTGCAACGGGTCCAGATGGGTGCAAAAGTCCAGTAAGAAAGGTCATTATTCTTTTCCAACATCTAAGGTACTTTTCAAGGAGGCAATGTTACAAGGTGTGGGGCTATTTGCAATTAGATTACCCTTAGCGATCAGTATCACCAAGTTAGGAACTGAAAGTGAGACTGAGCAAGGTATCCAGGCGCTGATGGAAGAGAGCTGGGGGAACGGCCATCAAAATGACACCTTTCCTTTCCAGCCACTGGCTGTCTTCAGTGAACCTTCTCCTGCCGTCCTGCAGTGACACTCTGTCAGGCTGTAAGGGGAGAACCTCAAAGGCCACCTCACATGACACTGCTTGGAATGCCTGCAGCCTGATGGCCAGCCAGAATGTCTGTATCTCCACTGGGTGTCAACACTCTCACAAGGACGAGAGGTCCTCCCAGGCTGGATTCCTACTGGGCAACCGCCAGCGGGGGCATCTCCCAGTGCTTTCCTCTCTGCCTCCCACCCCAGGTGCTACCATCTGCAGACTCTTCTTTTGAGTTCCACTTACTCTCCCAGACCACCTCCTGTATTTACTGGATGCCTCTACAAGCTCAGCCATGCAGGAGATTATGCAGCCATGCCAGGAATCAAAGGCAAAGTCTTTGCCCACAGAGCATGCCACCTGCAGTTTGAGAAACAAGGTCTTTCTTTTTTAATGTGAGGAAACCAAAGACAGAGCTCACTGTTTGCTGTAAGAGATATACGGATTAAGAGTTCAGAGGAGGGAGATGTCACAGGAGAAAGGGATGATCAGCAAAGACTTCTTTGAAGAGAAGGAACTTGAGCAAATGCTTCAAGGAGGAGTGAAGGTCAGACAGGGAGAAAAAAGAGAGGGAGACAGCAGAAATGTGACGGTTCTAAGTCCCTGGGCTCAGGAGCCAGGACACAGCCAGCATGGCTGGCACCCAAAAGGGTAGCGAAAATGAACCCACCAAGACGGGACACGCCACACAGCCAGTGAGCTGCAGGGCAAGCTAACAAGCAATGCCTCATCTTTCTGCCCGTGAACACCCCTGTATTTCCAGCATCCGGCATGTGCCTGACTCAGAGGTTGTCCTCCATAAATGCTGATGAATCAATGAATAAAAATTACTAAGGACCTTCATCCATGCTAGAGGCCCCAAACCAAGAAACTAACAATACCTAGTGGCAGGGGCTGCAAATACAAATGCCCCCAGGGCCGGGCAGGCAACAAGCGTAGCTGGCTAGGGGTGAGCAACGGAGTGGGGAATGGGGCAGAGCAGGGAGAGCTACAACAGAGCAGAAGCCCATCTTCCGGGGGACAGTCCCCAGCCAACCGCAGCCCAGCACCACCACCGAGGTACCCGGGCCCAGAATTATTGATGTTATATGAAATCCCCCAATTTTAAAATGTAGACATAATTTTTAAAAAAATAAACTGTGCAAGCCAAACAAAACATACTTTGGAGCCATCCATATCCAGCCTGTTAGTGATCTTTGGCTATTCAGGATAAACTTTCTGTGCAAGAAGTTTATAATGTAAAAAAGTTCCCAGTAACAGAAGTGAGAATGGGTTTTCCTTTGAAAGCAGGGCCTCTGGACTAGAATGAGTACAGGAAGACTAGAAACGTTCCATATTTTGATCTGGGTGGTGCGTTACAAGAGTGAGGTTATTGTTGCTCAGTCATATCCGACTCTTTGCAACCCCATGGACTGTAGCCCGCCAGGCTCCTCCGTCCTTGGGATTCTCCAGGCAAGAACACTGGAGTGGGTTGCCATTTCCTTCTCCAGGGGATCTTCCCAACTTAGGGATCGAACCCACGTCTCCTACATTGATTGGCACACAGGTTCTTTACCACTGAGCCACCTGAAAAGCCCCCCAAGAGTGAGGACATACTTAAAAATTCATCCAGGTGCAAACTGAAGAGCTGTGCCCTTCAGTATTTGCAGGTTATAATTCAATTTAAATGGAGTCTCCCCTCGCTCTCTAGAGTGTGCTCTCTGTGACGGTGCCCCTTCCACCTAAAATTCCCTTCAGCCCCTCCCTCTCCACACCCTGCTGCCATCAACCCATCCAATGAGAGGTGGCCCAGGCAGCTCCTCTTCCAGGAAGACCCTCCAACCCCAGGCCAGCCCAGGTTTAAGCTGGGCCCATCTGGCTGCTCCCAGACACAGTCCCGGGAGTGACTTCTTCACCCCCCACACCTGTCACCTCCTTGTCTGACTCCTTGAGAGCCCCTAAGGTGCTGGAGCCAGGGACTGTGTACTGGTCACTGGGGTCCAGGCTGGCACACGGTGGGCGTTAGTGTCTGCCATGACAGCTCATCCTCCTTCGGGCCATCAGAAAATAGAAGGATGCCCCCCCAGCACACATCTCATCTCTATTTCCCTAGAAGGGACAGTATAAAATCTGGAAACATGACCTCTGCAGAACACAGCCAGAGACCAGCTTGCATCCTGGGTAAGAGGGTGAAGAAACACAACCCATGTAAGGATTTTAAACGTGATTCTCTTGCAACCAGCTGTGGTGACTTGCTACTGAGAGAGGAAGTGAGGATGGCTGAGATTCTTAAGTCATCTCTCTGTTCAAGCACCTCTAGGCCAGTGGTGCTCAAAGTTTAGCAAGCATCAGAATCTCTGGCAAGTTTGTTATCAACAGATTTCTGGGCCCATCCCAGACTTACAGAGCAGGAGGTCTGAAACAAAGTCTGGGCATTTTCATTCCAAACTAACTTGAGTGATGCTGGTACTGACAGTCCAAGTACCTCCCTGGAAGTGGCACCAGATGAGACCAAAAGCAGGAAGTGTGAAACTTCACGATGCATCAATGTTCATTTAACAAACTTTCATCAAGTCTCTGCCAGGAGCAAAGTCTTACAAAAGATGCGGACATAATTAGAAGCAGCCGTTGTCTTCTCACCGCTGGTGACCAGAAAATGGATTGCTACTCCTCTGTACCCTTCACAAGACTTGCCGTTGAAGCAGAAAATGACACCAATTTGCAGCCACTCAAATGGTCTCAAATGGTGCTCAAATGGTCTCAGGTTCAAACTCCTGATTCTGAGAATTAAGTTTTCAAAGTCCACTCCCATCAGTGAACTCATCTGTTTCTTCAAATAAATCAGTGATTTTCCTGGGTCTCCTTTCAATATATCACCTCCTTCATTTAACTAGAAAAGGAGTTAGTTACAGATCTTTTGTACTCAGGGCTCGACATGGGGAAGATGAATTTTCCTGGAGACCAAGCCAGCAAAAGGTCTCCAGGAGAGTCAGAGGGTGGAGACAGCCTTCCAGCAGACAGGCAAGCACACTTCTCTGAAATAGCACCCTCTCCCTGTCCCGGGCAAGAACCACGTTCTGACATATTCAGTTACGAGTAAGTGCCTGGGCATGAAATCGAAATAGCCCATGGTATGGAATGCCCGGGCAGCATGCTGTTGGATTATTTATGCCCTTTGCACTTTGGAAGCCGAGATTTAATTATTTATCTCGTGTTAGATTTCCAATCCTGGGCTTCCAGTCTGCAGATGAATAAAGCATCTCAGTTAAACTGCAGGGGGATTCTGGGTCACCACTCAGCAGGGGCCGGAAAACTTAGTGATTTCAGCACCTAGGGATATCATCTCACTCTCGAAGGATGTCCTCATGAAATTCGATCATGTGAGGAAGAGTTTTAAGAACACTTTGAAGTGACACTATCTGAAAAACCCAATTCTATTCTCTCAATGACAACGTAACTTAAAAGGTAGAGGCACACGTGGCTGATTCATGTCGATGTGTAGCAAAACCAATACAGTATTGTGAAGCAAAACAAACTAAAAAAATAAAAATTAATTTAAAAAAAAGGTAGAGGCACAACGTTGGAACCACGGACACAGCACTTTTGCTACAATGTCTTTCCTGACACACATCTGACTCATGGTAGGAGGCCACTGGCCATATTTACTCCAATTTCTTGGGTAGAAAATATTTTAATATTGTAGAAATTCTCAAGTTAAACACCAGTCAGCTTCTCAGGGACTGTGATTAAAATGCAAAACCGAAGTATGTTCTAATAGAACTAGCTTCTCTCTTATAGTAAGATCTAGTTTGCTGTTGTTGAAAGAACTATAGCTTGGAAATAACTATTTTAACCCAAACCATCATCAGCTTTTCACTTCAAGCAGACCAACTTAGAATTCAAATCTCACCTCTTCTCTATCAGTCTAGCCCTGCATTAGTAGGTCCAATCTTTTATTTCAGTGAAATGGTTAGATTCCCATTTTGCTTATATTTTCCTTTGTGGCAACAATATCACTTTTCACATATAATTCTGAAAGGCTTCCAAGATCCTGCACAGATTTACCTACTGCTTCATCATAGTCTCCCTCCTCTTCAAGGAGCTACTCAAGCTTCCAACACAAGGGCCAACCCAGCACCAACTGAGAAGGCAGCCAAGATGGCAGCACCTGGGAATGGAGTTGTTCCATTAGTAGGAACAGGACAAAGGTTCTAGACTGTATCATTTGGATGGCAGGACTATTTTCTTTTTGAGAACCAACCCTGCCTTTTGGTTTTGGATTTATCCCTTGGTTCTCCCAATAGACAGGAAACTTACCTTTCTTGTGTGTTTCTGCATTTTGCATCATTGGGAAATCTATGGTTACAACAGTGTTCGGCACACAGCAGGCGCTCAATAAATGATGTTGAATGAATGACTTTCTACCAGAAAACACCCAGCCTGAGGACCAGACAGAAGCAGAGGGGAAAGTCACAAAGTTCTTATACCACACAGATGGGGGTTGTTTCTCTTGGCTCTGTCTGACCCAGTTGCTAAAAAGAAACTTGAGAAATTTAAACTTGAGCCAAATATATCACTGGTTCATTATGTCATACCAATTAAACAGGCTCAAGATCATAAAATACAAAGTCAGTTTATAAGAGTAAGAATAACTGTTAGTCTATTCTGATATGATACCCAACACTCCACAGAAGCCCTATAATCTAAGTTATAAGTAATTAGTATGTTGGAAACATTTTTATATACTCTGATAATATTATCAGGGTATATAAAATAATATATACCCTCCACCTTGAATGAGTCACAAAACACACAGTATTTTATTAAATATTTGACAAAAATAGAATACACATCAATACTATATATAACCAAACTCTCATATTTTGTTGGATTTTACTTTGTAAAGAGACAACATGCCATTTAAAATGAGAACTTCACTCTTAGGCAAGACAGTATAAAATCTGGAAACAGAAATAATTTGCCAAAAGTTCAATTTTCAAATGGTCATAATTGAGATGGACAAATACCAGGCAACATACAATTTGCAAAAACTGATCTAGACACGACTGAGAGACTGAACTGAACTGAATTGATCCATAAAAAAATAGAAAACCTGAGAAGATCTATAAAAAAGTAGGAGGTTGAATCATTAATCTAAAACCTTTCAACAAAGAAAATTTCAGGATGAAATAACTTTATTGGGGAATTTTAGAGAATTAACATTAACTGTCTCAAACTCTTCCCAGAAAAACGATGAGGGAGAGAACACTTCCTAACTTATTCTATGAGGCCGGCATAACCCTGATAACTGATCCCAAAGACACTACAACAAAACTATAAGCCTGTATCCCTTATGAATATTGATGGAAAATCCTTAATAACATACTAGCAAAGTTAATTCAGCAGCATTAAAAAAAAAAAAAACTATATGACCAAATTTATTCCCAGAATACCAGGATGGTTCACCATAAAAAATCAATGTAATACAACACATTCAAAAAATGAAGGAAAAAAAAACACATGGTCACCTCAATTGATACAGACAAGCATCTGACAAAATTCAACACCCTTTGTAATAAACTACAAATAAAAGAAAACTTCTTCAACATGATAAAGGCATTTATGAAAAACCCATAGCTAACCTCATACTCAATAGGGAAAGACTGAAAGCTTTCTCCCTAAGATGAGGGACAAAACAAAGATGCCTCCTTTCACTATTCTATTTAACACAGTACCGGACATTCCTGCCTGAACATTAGGCAAGAAAAAAAAACAAAGAGCACTTGAATTGGAAAGGAAAAAGTAAAATTATTTCTGCTTGCAGACGGCAAGATCTTATATGTAGAAAATACTAAATATTCCATGAATAAAACCATTCATGCTAATCAACAAGTCAGCAAATCTGCATGATACCAAACCAACACACAAAAATCATTTTAATTTCTATACAGTAGCAATGAACAAATCATAAAGTATATTACTAAAATAATTCGATTTACAGTAACATCAAAAAGAATAAGATACTTAGGAATAAACTTTACGAAGAAGGTGAAAGATTTGTACACTGAAAACTACAAAGCGTTGCTGAAAAAAATTAAAGAAGACAGAAATAAATAGAAAAACTTTCCATGCCCGTGGATTGGAAAATATAATCATATTGTTAAGATGTCAATACTGCCCAAAGCGATCTACAGATTCAATGAAATTTTCCCAATGAAAAATTTTGGAAGAAATAGAAAAATCCATCAAAACTTCTTACAGAACCTCAAGGGACCCTGAATTGCAAAAAAAAAAAAAAATGCAAACTAACACTTCTTGATTTCAAAATTTACTACAAAGCTATAGTAATCAAAACAATTCTGGCATAAGGACAGACATATATACCAAAGAAACAAAACAGGGAAAAACTCACATCTACAGAGGAAAGGCCACCTTTTCAATAAATAGTGTTGAGAAAAGTGGAAATCCACATGCAAAGGAATGAACTTAGACTCTTACCTTATACAACATACAAAAATTAACTCAAAATGGTCAAAGATCTAAACTTAAGCGCTAAAACTATAAAACTCTTAGAAGAAATCCTAGGGGAAAGCTTCATGACATTGGATTTAGCAATGATTTCTTGGATATGACACCAAAAGCACAAGCAACAAAGGAAAAAAAATAAACAGGACTTCTAAATTTAACTATTAGGAACATTGAAGGATATCATCAATAGAGTAAAGAGAAAACCCACAGAATGGGAGAAAAGACATGCAAATTATATAGCTGATAAGTGATTAATATGTAAAACACATAACGAAATCCTACAATTCAACAACAAAAAACAAACAACCTAATTTAAAAATGGGCAAAGGACAGGGAATCCCTTGGCTGTCGAGGGGTTGGGACTCTGCAATTCCACTGCAGGGGCATGGGTTCAATTCCTGGTAGGGGAAATAGGGACACCACATGCCACGTGGTGCAGACTAAAAATTTTTTAAATTAAAAATTAAAAAACATAGTAGATGAGACGGTATGCTTCTAAAACAAATGGGTGAAGGACTTGAATAGACATTTCTCCAAAGAAGATAACGAAAGTGGCCAATAAGCATATGAAAAGATGCTGAACATCATTAGCCACTGCGTGCGTGCATGCTCCCTCAGTCTTGTCTGATTCTTTGCAACCTATGGACTGTAAACCGCCAGGCTCCTCTGTCCATGGGATTTTCCCAGCAAAAATACTGGAGTAGGTTGACATGCCGTCCTCCATGGAATCTTCCTGATCCAGAATTGAACCCACCTTTCCTGCGTCTGGTGTGTTGCAGGCAGATTCTTTAATGCTGAGCCACTGGGGAAGCTCTCATTAGTCATTAGAGAAATGCAGATCAAAACCATAAAGAGATATCATTTCATACTCACTACGATGGCCACAATAAAAAACAAACAAGCAAGCAAATAGCAAGCATTTTTTGAGGATGTGGAGAAACCAGAATTCTTGTTCATTGCTAGTGGGAATGTAAAATGGTATAGCCACGGCAGAAAATAATTTGGCAATTCTTCGAAAACCTTACCATAGAACTATATGATCCAGCAATTCCATTCCTAGGTATACACCCAAAAGAACTGAAAGCAAGAACCCAAACAGATGCTTTTACACCAATGATCATGGCGGCATTATTCACAATAACCAAAACATAGAAACAACCCATGTGTTGATGAATGGATAAACAAAACGCATGCAATACACATACAATGGAAAAGTATCAGCTGAAATATGGAATGAAATTCTGACATATACTACAATATGGGTGATCTTGAAAATACTATGCTAGGTAGGTAACGTAAGCCAGACACAAAAGGACAAATACTATTTCTGACATATACTACAATATGGATGATCTTGAAAATACTATGCTAGGTAGGTAATGTAAGCCAGACACAAAAGGACAAATACTATCTGATTCCACTTATATGAGATACCTAAAATGGGCAAATGCATATAGACAGGAGGTAAACAAGAGCTTACCAGGGGTTTGGGGAAGGAAGGAAAGGAGAGGTACTGTTTAATGGGTTCAGAATTTCTATTAGGGAATGATGAGAAGTCCAGGAAATAGTGTGGATAGTTTACAACATTATAAACGTATATAATGCCACTGAATTGTACAGTTAAGAATGATTTTGTTAAATGGTTATGGGCTTCCCTGGTGGCTCAGAGGGTAAAGCGTCTGCGTGCAATGCAGGAGACCCGGGTTCAGTCCCTGGGTCGGGAAAATCCCCTAGAGAAGGGAATGGCAACCCACTCCAGTACGCTGCCTGGAGAATCCCATGGACAGAGGAGCCTGGTGGGCTACAGTCCATGGGGTTCCAAAGAGTTAGACACGACTGAGCAACTTCACTTTCTTTCTTTCTTTCATGTTATATATATACTTTGCCGCCAATTTAAAAAAAAATGGCTTTAGTTGTTCATTTGAAATCGTTCATTTCCAGAGTAGAAAATAACTGACATCACTCAGTATATTGAGCTGAAAACCCTATTTAAGTATTTTTTAATACCCATCATCTGGAAGCACTTAAAATGATGCAACCTCTTTTCTGAGGGACACAATTCGACATTCAGATGAAAAGCCCATTATAAACACTTGCAATCCAAAACCTTCCCTGTCCCTTTGACCGTGTCACAACTTCTTCAGGTACCAAAAACACTAAGGAATAAAAACAAAGTAACAGGCTCTATACACTATGTCTGTTGTCACTAAATGCACAGAACACCATCACTGTGAGGCCAGACCCTACTCTGCGGGACTACAAGCAATGGAAACAAGGCTCTCCATGGAATTTCACTTAAACTCCTGAGATTTTTAAAGACCCACTACCAGCACAGAACAATACCGAAGATTTCCAATAAACAGGGTGTAAAGTAGTTATATACGATTCTAATGTGAAATACAATCAGCTACCCTGTCAAAAGCAAGCAGTTTCTCTGACGCTCCCACCCCATGGGACCAGGGATCTCAATTCTCAAGAGAAGCTGGAATCCTGGATTACCTCCTCTCTCTGAAGGTATAGTCTCTTTTCATGGCACTGATTAGCTGCCATCCTGTTATCTCTGCATGTGTTTCTTTGTTCATGTCTCCCTCCCAGAAGCTAAGCTCCAAGAGGGCGGCTTTTTCTCTCTTGTTCACCTCCTGCCTCCCTGGAACTTGAACAGAGCCTGACCCCTAGGAGCCCTCATTCAACATGCACTGAATCAAGAGGGTCCAAATGGTGGGCTGGATAATGGAACCTTGTGGTGGTGGGAATGTTCTGTATCTTGACTGTATCAACATCTTAACTTGATACTAGACTGCAGTTTTCGAGATGTTACCATTGAGGGAAATGGAATAAAGAGTCTATATGTATTATTTCATACAACTGCATGTGAATATACAATAATTTCAAAATAAAAGGTTTAATTTTAAGAAGCTTAAGAAAATTTAAGCAAATAACACAAATGCCTAAAAGATATTCTACAAAATACCTAATCAGTATTCTTCAAAGATATCAGGGTATCAAAAATAAGAAAAGACTAAGAAGCTGTCATAGACTGGAAAAGATCAGAGAGATCCTGGACTGAATGCTGGAACAGAAAAAGGATGTTAGTGTGAAAACTGGGGACATTTGAATAATGTCTATAATTTAGTCAATAGGATGGTAAGTTCAGACATTTGAATAATGTCTGTAATTTCGTCAATAGGCTGGTACCCAATGCTATTTTCTTAGTTTTGACAAATGTAAGCTGTTAACGTTAGGGGAAGCTGGGTGAAGGCCATATGGAAACTTTCTGTACTATCTTTGCAACATTTTGTTAAATCTAAAACTATTCCAAAATAAAAGTTAATTTTTAAAAAATGTACTGTTGGAAGAGAAACATCTGATAACGCACCGGGTGGTTAACTGAAACTACACCTGGTAATTTTTCAGATAAAATCATGCAAATCTAAGCAATAAAAATTATTGGAAAAGACTCTGATGCTGGGAAAGATTGAGGGCATTAGGAGAAGGGGGTGACAGAGGATAAGATGGTTGAATGGCATCATTGATCACTGACTGGACATGAGTTTGAGCAAACTCCAGGAGATAGTAAAGGACAAGGAAGCCTGGCGTGCTGCAGCCCATGGGGTCGCAAGGAGTCGGACATGACTGAGTGACGAAGCAACACCAACAGCAACAACAGCAAGCAATAAAAACATTAGGTGTCTACTCTTGTAAACAATTATGCTGTGATTTGAACCCACAATTTCTCATCCAAAATCCTTGTGACCAGATTTGTTTTGGAATTTAGAATCTACTTGATTTCAAAAAAGAAACATGATGTGGCTGTTCATGAAACCCCACTGGGCTCCAGGAAGCAGTTTATTATCAAACGCATGAAAAATTCTTTAGCAAGGTGAGTGAGGAGTCACACCTGCAGGGTAAATGAAGACCACCAACAGCCACCATTCTTTTGAGTGAGATTTTGTTGCCAAAAATTTTGCTAAAAACTTGCCGTTTTCAGAGCTATTTGGATTTTAAAATAGACAGGAGGTTACAGACTGGATTAATAGGATTCCAAGTGAATAAAATTTTGTCCTTTAAGGGACTTCCCTGGAGGTCCAGTAGTCAAGACTCCACACTTCCACTGCAAAGGTGCAGGTTCGATCTTTGGTGGGGGAACTAAGAGCCCGCATGCAGCATGGCATAGCCAAAAAGTTTTTTAAAAAAGAAAAAGAAAAAAAAGAAAGAGTAAAAGTTAAAAAAAAAAGTTTTGACTTTTAATGGTAAACTTTCAAATTTCTACATATTACCATCTCAACTCTGTTTTCCTCTCACCCTCTCTTTCTCACTTTTTCCCTACATTTAGGAGTTGCATCCAAGCCCCAGGGTGGCTTCTAGAATGTTGATAACATTAAAATTATATCTCATAATCTACGGCTGGTTAGAAATGTGAAAATTCCATGAGCTGCACACGTATGATTTGGCCACTTTTCTGTGTGTACATTAAACATTGATTTTTTTTTTTCAAAAGCAGGAATCAACAGAATTAAATTCAAAGTCACCAAATGCTAACACTGCAAGAAATCTTCTCTCATTGAAGATATGTAGTCCCATTTCCTGGTTCCACAGTTCCAGAGTAGTGAAGTGAGCTGCCCAAGTCACATAGCAATGCAGTGGGAGAGCTAAGACTCCCAGATCAACCTCTAGTGCAGGGTTCTATCTGTTATGCAAAAACATGAGATTTCAGTTTCAAACATTTGTTCTACAATATGTGTTACTAATTAACTGGGAAAATTTGTAATATCATCACATTGGAGTTAATACCAAAACATTTTTTGCTCATTTAGATTTATTTTTTCCCATGAATTACTGAACTGAAGTCTGGATCAGATGTCCCCATCTAATTTGGTGTAACTATGCTTCCCTCTAATAATGTGTAAAACCATCAATGACCATAAATACAATTTAAGTGTTTTGTCACATCAACCAACTTAATTATTTGGCTATAAATATAATATCACAGATGACTTAAATCACATTGATTGGGCTCATCACTAAAAAAAAAAACAAAAAAAACCCTCTGGTTAACTAGGACATTTTGAGGATGGAAAGGGAAACGTGATTTGGGGGCCTGTGATTTACCTTACTACTTTCCTGATTGGTACCATATGACTCAGCTTTTCCTTTCATTGCATTTACGATCTTGCTTTTGACAGTTTTACAATCTTGCTGTATGCAGTATACCGCAGTAGTCCTAGAAAAAGCACTGAGCTCAAAAGGACACAATTTAATGATTTCTTCCTCTAGAAAAATAAGTGATCTAAAAAAGATGCATAGACACAGAAAATTCCAAATGTCAGGCGTCTATAAAAACCTAGTTCTTTCTAATGGAATTATAATTTCCATAAAAGAAAACTAGAATCAAATCAGAGGTTCTCAACTGAGCTTCGGACTATGAACCTCTGACATCAGTGCTAAAGTGTGTGTGTGTGTGTGTGTGTGTGTGTGTGTGTTGACCTTAAATAATGGAAGGATAAGGAGAAGACTCGCTAGCTACTATAAATAGCAGAAAGTGAGGTTTGGACATGAGACCCCTTGTTTCTATTGTAGGTTTTATGAAATAAGAGCCTCGAGAATGCAATATAGCGCTGTATTATAAAGACCATGTAGCAGCCCTGTGAGGCCGGCAGGGAGACCTGGTTCTGTTTTGAGGATGAGGAAACTAAAGAACTTTGATTAGCTCCGTGGCCAATAGATGTGGATTCAAGACAATGGGAATTCAGACATCATTTAAACCAATCCTCATCAGAGCTACCTGCACATTTATGTTAAATTACAGCTGAGGAGCTAACAGTGTTTCCATCACATCAGACTGCACTACTGTTTTAAAACAAAACCTTACACTATTTAAAGTACTACAGAAATGTAATTTTCAATGTATCAATTTAAATTTGCGTTTTATACATCATGCAAAAAACAAAACAAAGCCTACCTTTCTTATCACCTCCATCCCTCTTCCATCCTCTCCCACTACCCAAGGCTACCCCAAATCCAACTTTTATTTTCCACTTTCCTTCCAGCCATCCCCTTTCCAGGCACTAAATCCAAAGGTAGGAATGTCTCTCTCTATGTGTACTTTCCAAACCAGAAGTGGGGTGTCTTTTCCTCCCATCCTCCTGGAGGTCTCCCTTCACCTCTTTACCTCTTGCTGTGAACGACTGGGGACTTGCTAACCAAAATAGAAAAGAAAAATGCATTCCATCTCCCCTTCCTATCTAGGTGTTTAAATGCCAGAGCTATCTTCCAGCTACCCTATGACCATCCCGCACACGGACACAGCTGTCAACAGAAGAACAGAAAACAAGAAAGTCCACGCGAGTTTGACCTGACAGAAGACAGGTTTGTCACCAGTCTCCAAGTCAAAAATAGATCACCCACCGCTCGGAAGGGCACAAGGCACTTTTCCACTCTTATCTCAGCAGCCTCCAGCAGTTAGGTGAAATGAGCTGAGCACTTGATGGAATGAAATGTACAATCAGCGATATGCTTTCGAAATAACTCCTCTTTGACAGGCCCGCCAAGGACAAGAGGACAACGAATCTGTAAGGTCGAAAGTAACAGCACTGAGTTTCCACTGTGACCACAAACCGCAGAAAGGCCAGGAGTGGCCCACACGACGTCTTTCCTAAACCTACAGCTGCTTCAATCACCTCATTTCACAAACAGCGTCTGCACTTCATTTCAGTCTGCACTTCATTTCAGACTAAAGGGCAGATCCAGAAACCTGTGCTGGAGCTTTTTTGAGTTTATTCCCTTCCCGAGATGTCAGGAGCTTCCACAGTCATACACAGATGTCACCAGCAGTTCTCTTGTCTCCTTCACATTATTTTGTTTTAGAGGCCCTGAGCTCAAGGGATCGACATCTGACTCATACGTGTGACTTTACTAGGCTGCTTCGTAGACATTGATAAGAATACATGGTGACAAAGTCTATGATTCCTTTTGATAAATGTTTAAAAAAATTAATATCTTGGTTTTTCATCCAATCCTACAATCAGGGAAGATGAACAACCTCTGGAGAAACGGCATGCCAGAGATTTGGATGCGTTTTCTCAGTACTAGTGGGAACCCACCTGAACTTCCCCAAGACTATGGAACCCAAACCTTTTTATGCCAAAGAAGGTAGGACTTAAGCTGCAGTTTTTAAGGCTCCATGTTTTAGTAAATTCTGTCTAGGACAACATCAGAAGCGCCCAAATTTCTTTCCTATTCTTCACTCCAATAATGTCTTGGGCAAATGAAAATTCTTTTCTTTCTTTGTCTTTTTCTTTAAACTGATACTGTAGGAGAATTTTTTCTACAAATTTCTTTAAAAGCTGAGCTGATGTAACTTTTCCCCCCAAAATTAATTAGTTCAAAAATCTTTGTCACAGGACGTGCCTTGATTTTTCTCTCTTCTTTCCATCATCATTGAGCACAAAGCCCAAAGTAAAGAATATTTTCTGAACTCACCTAAAGGACCCACAAAAATGGAACAGTCACACCTACCACTCTTCAATTAATCTTTTGTATGGCTATTAAAGGAATGATTTTTATAGGAAAAAATAGAAGTTTCTCCTATTTTAGAAAGCTGACTCAACATATTCATCTTGTGTTTAAAAGTAGATCGGACAGCCTGTTGTTTGGAAACCTGTTTGACATTCTAAGGGCTTCCTTGGCGGCTCAATAGTAAAGAATTCGCTTGCAATGCAGGAGACACAGGTTCGATTCCTGAGAAGGTCCTCTGGAGAAGGAAATGGCTACCCACTCCAGTATTTTTGCCTGGAGAATTCCATGGACAGAGGAGCCTGGCAGGCTACAGTCCACGAAGTCACAAAGAGTTGGACATGACTGAGAGACTAACATTTTCACTTCACTTTGGGCTTTCTAATGAGGTCAAATCATTTAAGACAACATTTTACTTTAATCTAGAAACATGCATACAAAAGCAAGGAAACTCTATTTCCTTTAAACTCTGTTCCTAAGCCAGATTTTTCACCTTTGAAGTTTTCCAACAAGTAGAGTAAAAAGAAAGTTCTTTAAGAGCCAGAAGGGAGGGAGAGCTAGTAACTCGGACCACACTCACAATTCAAACCTGATCTAGAATGCACCAGAAAATACTCCAAACTCCTCCTTCACCCAACAAAATCAATGAAAACCTATTGCCAGCTCCTAACCAGCTTCAATCGCCCCAAGGCTCACATTCCCAGTGCAACTCAAACAGCTGTGCAGTACACTCAGAATGTAAATTTGGCCAGCATTTTGGGCTGAAAAATAAAACTGCCTCCGCCACTCACAAGTTAACAAAACCACACCTACTAGTCTAGGGCTGCCAGATGTCCACAAAGTGGAAGTTAGGCAGAATAAAGCCAACTATGAAATTAAGAGGATGGTCAATAATCAGATGAGACCAGAGAAATCCAAAAGAGGACACCCTTGCAACTACTTCAAAAATCATGATCATCCTAATCCAAAATACAGAAGAAATAGCTATGAGTCCACATTGATATAGAGGAAGAGGTTTTTCTTCACAGAATTCCTATTAATAAATGTAGAAGAAATGAGTGGAATAGACACCGAAATTCACCATTAGAACACCACAGAGATAACTGTTACAGGCAAGATCCACTGATGAAAGCTAAAATGAGCAGATGGAAAGTTTGAGGAGAAACAGGACATTTGCATAATCTTAGGGTATCTGCCTTGAGTGAGTGTGAAGTTGCCCAGTCGTGTCTGACTCTTTGCGATCCCAAGGACTGTAGCCTACCAGGCTCCTCCGTCCACGGGATTTTCCAGGCAAGAGTACTGGAGTGGGTTGCCATTTCCTTCTCCAGGGGATCTTTCCTGACCCAGGAATTGAACCCGGGTCTCCCACATTGCAGCAGACGCTTTACCATCTGAGCCACCAGGGAACCCTTGAGATGTTTTTAATTACACAGTGGAGGGGGTGGAGGGTGGATAACTGTTAAATTTACAGTTAATGACACCTTAACCAAGTGATTAAGAGGTCACTGAGATGGACACAACCCTTCTGCGGGATTCCCATTTAAAAATGTCTAACCTCAATCAGATCATAAGAACTTGTCCAAGAAACTCAGAGTCCTTCTACAACAGGGGTTGCAAACTTCAACCTGAGTGCCTAACCTAGGCCTCTATTTTCAAAAATGAAGTTACGTTGATGAACTCATTCACTTTCATAGTGTCTAAGACTGCTTTGAGGTTACAACCATAAAGCTGAGGATTTACAGCAGAGACCGTACAGCCTGCAAAGTCTAAAATATTTACTATCTGACCCTTGACAGCAAATGTTGGCTGATCCTTGTTTTTTAAAAAGGACACCTCAAAAGTAAAAGGCAAGACAAGAGTGAAGAATTGTCACACACTGGAGTAGACTACAGTTTGTTCTTCAGTTGCTCAGTCGTGTCCGACTCTTTGCAATGCCATGGACTGAAGCTTGCCAGGCTTCCCTGTCCTTCACTATCTCCCTGAGTTTGCTCAAACTTATGTCCATTGAGTCGATGATACCATCCAAGCAGAGACATCACAATTAAGTGCCATGTGGGAACACCCTGTTTAACATCCTGGAATAGAAATTAACAGTTTGTGGAAAAGCTCCTAAAATTAAAAAAGAAAAAGAAAAAAACTTTGCAATTTGGTTTCAAATATTGTACCAAGATTCCTTTCTTGGTTTTGATAACAGACTACGCTTATGTAAGTAGTCGACACAAGGGGAAGCTGGGTGAAGAGTATACAGGAATTCTCTGTGCTGCTTGCTATTTTTTGCAGATTTTCTGTAAATCTGAAATTATTTCAAAATAAAAAGTTAAGAAAGAAGAGTGATGACTTCCTCAGCCTGCTATGAGGCTGAGGGAGTGGCAGCAGCCGTCTTGAGGCCAGCATCACCTTCCAAAGTTTGTCTCTATGGGGCTTACAGGAACTGTGAAAATAATTCCAATGTCACTGGCACTTCATGCCAGTGGCCTGAAGGGAGACAGGATTAGCAGAGAGTACTCCTGCTTCAACCAATACTGCCTTTAAAAATATATTCTAGCTTGGGGATTTCTGTCCTTAAATACAAAGTACTGAATAAAAGGATGAACTAAGACATCTAAATTTCTCCCGTGAGGTCTGTCGGAGCCTATAACCAGCTCTAACAAGCTCTAACAAGTAGGTGGACAGGAAGACTGTCTTGGAAGCGTCGAGGGGGTTAGGTAGGGTGGAGACCCCACTGCCGAGGACCCTGGTCTGACAGCTGGGGGAGACAGCGTGCTCCTGGGTTGCTCGGCCAGTTCTGTCACCAGTTCCCCGTGCAGCCCAGACACAGCAGTGAAATGCCTTTAGCAGAGATGTCCCTTCTTCATTACTCAAGGGCTGAGCCCTGCGGGGTTAGCAAGGAGCTTGAGGCTAAAGGACCTCTGCCTCTCTCCCATCAAGCAACTGCGCCTGGGCAAAAACAAGCCACAGAGTTGGGATTTTTCATGAGTTTCAACAAGTCACACTATAATTATGCCAGAATAGAGACAATCAGTTTGTGACTGCCAGAAAGATGTGGCAAAAAAGATGCTAAGGGGAGCACAGGTCGGGGGTCGGGGGGGTCACACAGGAAGAGTGTCAAGGATAAGTGTGGGTGCAGCTCTTCCCTGCAAGGACCCTCAAAGACCACCTGTCTCCCCCCAACCTTACTGATCAGCCCCTGAGTAAGCGGATGAAGCTGGGGGGAGGGGAAAGTCCAGACAAACCAGGCCAAGTCCATCACGTGGTCCCCAAGCGCCCTGGGACAGAGTCTCGGAGCCTGGACTGGGGGACCGTGTGTGTCAGCCCCGGAGCTGGCCAGACACCTTGGCAGATGATGGTTCCCGGCCGAACCCGTGCCCCGCAAAGGCCGGCCATCCACTCCTGAGTGCCTGCGCCCAAAGAGAGCACCCCGTGGGGCCTGGAGAACCGGGCTCTGGGCGCCTTTCAGCTGACGGTGCTCCTCCTCCCCACCTTGAGAGAAATGAACTCCTGGGGTGAAGAAAACCAGGCCAGGGCCGGTGCCATGTGGAGAAGGAAGAAGAGGCGTTTTATGAATGGGCCATCTGGACAGGAAAACAGCCCTTCGGGGCCTCCCCAGGCGGGGCTGTCCCTCCTCCCTCTGGAAATTCTTTCAGCCCCATCTGCTCGGAAGGAGGCAACACACCCAGGGAGCAAACCCACCACCCAGTCCCCAGCTTCCGCCCCCACCAGGAACATTCCAGTGGTTTTGCCAAACAAACTAATTGCTCTCCCCCAGGCCGGCCTGCGTGACAACAGGTGCCCGGCCCCAATGCCACCACAGTTTCTCGATTTTATCCTTGTTAACTGGCCTATATGGTTGTTTTTAACGTCATTTAAAAACAGCTCTGCCTTACTATGCCCTTCTCTGGACGCCTCAGAGGAAGAGCCTAGGGGCAGGGTCAGTGGGGAGATGAAACTGAGATGGAGATGGCCTCCGACTGCCTCTGGCCTGAGCCGGCAGGAGCTGTGAATGACAATCACCAAGTGAATGACTCGGTGGCCATCTGCGGGCCGGGCCGTCTGTCTGGATGGGAAGTGTGTCTGCATGTGCCCCAGTCCGTCAGGGCAGGACTGCCTTCCAGCCTCAGCCAAGCCCTCTCTTGGAAAACAGCTACTCTGCACACGGACAGATCTCCAGCCTTCCTCTTTACCTGCCCAGTCCTACCACCTGAGCCTTGGAGAGGATCTAAGCGCTCACAAAGCACGTCCACACAATCACATTTGACTTTCCAAACAATCCCTTGAGGCAGGCACCGCAGGCAGGACACCAAGACACAGCAGGTTATGCGATGTGCCCAACTGAAAAACTGCAATAACTGAAGCCATTATAAACATTAATAAGAAAAATGTCAGCAATGCTGGACATTTATCAGGGAGAACATTCATGAGGAAGAGAGGAGTGTTTATAGATGAGAAATGGAGGCTCCATTTCATTGATGTGAAACCAAGGCTCAAGAAGGCCAAGTTTTCTGCCCAGGTCCACACAGCTACTTAGCATAGTTTTCTGGGTTTGGACCCACAGCCTGCAAGCCTACCCACTGTGGAGCCCTCCCGTCTCTGAATGTGGGCTGCAGCCAAGCAGGAGCTCATTTGTGCTCTGGGTCTGAATGAGCACAAATTAAGTCATTCCAGGAGTCCATGGTATTGTTGAGCCTGGACCTTTCAGACTTCTGGTCCAGAGCTCCCTCTGCTGCACCGCACCATGAAAATGTCACGTCTTGATTAAGCATAAAGGGATTCTACCCGAACATTCTCCTACTGCCCATTTCTTCTAAGATAAAATTTGGACCTAGGAAAACTCTTTAAGGCCATCAAGCTCAACCCCTTTATATTCCAACTCTTCTAGTTTCAGCGAAGCCAGCCTCCTTGAATAAAGGAGATACAACAGAACGCAGAGTAGACCTCACACCCCCCTGGCCTTACATGTTCAAGAGTGCTTTCTGGAACAAAATTGCACCAGAAGTAAACAATGAGGGGGAGTCACCCAATGAGACATCTGCGGTGGTGGCCTTTTCTACCAGTCTGTTTTAACTAAAATGAACCAAATCATGAGACAATTCATTGCTTATGGTCTCAGCATGGCTCAAACGTGTCTTGAATTCATTAGTGACCCCTTTGTGGCCAATTAATGGCAACTTGACATCACATCTTTTGCATAATCATTCTTAACCTTTGCTCTTTGTTTAGGCTTTTATAGCAACTTTTTTAAATATGAATAAACTTTTTAGTTTTAGTTCCCCTTGCTCTATTTTCCCACCTTGGGTAGAAAGAACTCCTTTTTCTTCCTTCATATTACTTATCTCAATTTATGCTTTTATAGTTATCTGTATTGTTTCTATCTGTTTTATTCATTAGACTGTAATTTCCACCCATAAGGCCCACACCTGTTCTGTTCATCACTTGACATCACTTCACTTCACATCAGCACCTAGCATCAGTAGGTGTTTGATATATACTTCTAGTTGATGAAGTGTCCCATGTGTTAGACTGAGAAGCACCAGCCTCAGAAGAATGTGAACCCCATTTTCTTAAAGCAAAACAGTTCAGAAAACCATTATTTTACCAACCAGGTTGACATCATTACCTTTCAATGGTCATCCATCACATGAAGACATGTAACGTGAGATATATGTTCATCAAAATAACCAACCATTTTAGACCCCCATTTTAAAATGCACCAGTCAGGAAAACTGGAATATGAAAAACTGGGCAACACTGCAATTTTTCCAAAATACCCCATAGCATCAAATAGATCTAGCAGATAACAATCTGACTCTAGCCATATTTGAAAATTTAAAAATTCTAAAGCAAATCTGCAAAATTTTTAATAAAGTTTCTAGAAATTTTTAGACATTTTTCTATAAATTTTTAGAAATTTGTTTCTATAGAAATAAATTTTCTGTAGAATTTTAATAAATGTTTTCTAAAATTTGTAGAAATTTTAATAAAATTTCACATTTTCAGAAACACTACATATTTTTGGCACTGCAGTCCACAGGGTGGCAAAGAGTTGGACACAACTTAGCAACTGAACAACAACATATTTTTTAGCATTTATTTCCCTTTATACCTTCTTGCATTCCCAAATGTCAAAACCAATAGTGAATTAAGAGCAACAAAGAATATTAAGTAGTTTCAAAGAAACCAAGGTGGATTATACCAAGGGCACAGAAACAAGAAACAAATAGATGTGTCACAACCAAGGAGACTGAAAATCAGAAAAAAACTAGAAACTGTTCTTTCTGTGTACGGTAAAGCGTCTGCCTGCAATGTGGGAGACCCAGGTTTGATTCCTGGGTTGGGAAGATCCCCTGGAGAAGGAAATAGCAATCCACTCCAGCACTCTTGCCTGGAAAATCCCATGGACGGAGGAGCCTGATAGGCTACAGTCCACGGGGTTGCAAAGAGTCGGACACGACTGAGCGACTTCACTTTACATTGTGGCTTTTGAAATTCTCAGAGGCAGTAATGCTAAGAAAAACTACAGCACGGAATATCACATAGGAAAACTATCATGAGGACAGTTTGAAATGTGCAGGACCTCAAACAGAAGCACTGGGTACTGTTTCTCCACCAATTCTGAGAGTCATGTTTCCAAACAGTGTTTCATCTTAGTCCACGGCTTTTCTCCTACTGTTCTTTTTTTTTTCTTTTAAATATTTTGTTCAAATGTCTCTGTCTTGTTATAATTATTCCATGCATCATTTAACTTTACAGACAATTAAATATGCTTTCAAATTTAATTGCTTTCAAGTGCTTTCAAAACTTTCAAATATTTATGGTTCTTTCTAAGAGGCAGGCCAATTATCTGCGGTCAAGCACCATCAGGAAGCAGGAAGCAGCAGAGAAAGGACACTCATAATTTCAGCAGATCCCAATTTCAGCCCATGGAATGCACAAAATTGGCACCGAACTATGTGCCAAATTTCAGTACAATGGTAATGTCCTGGTTTTACCCTCCAAGTTTCAGAGGACAAAGGGAAATGCAGTCAATTCATGGAACAATGCAGAACCACATCTGGAATTTATAGTCCATTCCTGGAACACCCTGGCAGAAGGAATCCAGCATCTGGTATCTGGGTTGGCTAATTATTATTGCAAATGACACCAAATAAATTCTACCTGAATCATGTCTTACCCTTATTCCTTCTCCTCAGAGGCTTCTTTATAGAGTTATATCTCAGAACCATCGTAGCTATCATTTTCTGCCTGCTAACTCCCTGCTGGGTATTCTGCTAGATGATTTTACATACATTACCTCGTTTAACCCTCCCAACAACCCTGAAGTAAGCATTATTATTATCCTTTCTTCATAAATGATGAAATCCAGGATCAGAGAAATAACTTGTAAGATTACAGTTAAAAGCAGTAAAGCTAGAATGTGAGCCCAGGTCTGTCTGACTTGAAATGCTGATCTCCTCCAAAACCCAAGGGAGGATGTGGGGGACGGGGGCCGGTGGCAGGGGGGAGACCTTGTTAGTCTTATCAAGGGCTCTCAACTATTACTAAAGGCCATAATATATTATGGTGAAAACACAGACTGAAACCAGGCTGTCTGATTCAATCCATCCGTATTCAAGCCATTCAATCTCACCTCTATCCAACCCCAGCTGGAAGTTACTTAACTTCTCTACATCTCACTTTGCTGTAAAGCAGACATATTAGTAATTGCTTCATAAGGCTGTTCAAGGATTAAATAAAATCCTTGAACATGTAAAATCCTGGGAACCATATAGCAAGCACAAAATAAAGGTTAGCTGCTAATACTACACTATTGATGATGATGGTGGGCATTTCAAGGATCAGCCTTTCTTCCTGACCTTGGACTCCTCCCAACCTACATCCACCATCCTATCTAACCTTATTTATTAATTGTTGATCTTAAAGCCTTAAGCAGTATCCATCTTAATGCCTCCCCTTGGTATCAGCTTAATATGCTGGCTTCCTTTATACAATTTAAATCTTCAAAACTATTAATCTTGTGGGCCACAAAGACTTGGGATACATTATTGAGCTTGTGTAGTCATGGCACAAATGTCCAGCTACAGGTTACATAATTCAAGTCTGTCCATCATCTAGAGTCGAGAATAATTCTAGGAAGATACTCAGAACGTGTTTAAACTGCAGGACATTGAAGCCCTGCTCTAACTCGAAAGCAGTAGGGCAAATACAAAAGCCTTGGATTTAAGAAACCAGGGTTGTAAGCAAAGCCCCAGGAACACGAGGGCCAAGCACAGAATATGTGAAGTGGTGATACAGTTACAGGTTTTCTAATGGATTTTACAGAAAATAAGTACTGACCATAAACAAGTCAAACATGAATACCATCCTACGTAGTTCACTTATTAAAACTTAGCCCTTCTGAGACAGGCTGGGACCTGGGACCCTTTGCTGCAGTGCCTTCACCTGGACAAACAAAATACAAAGAAACAATATGGGACTGTGTGCATGCACAGCTGGGGCAAGTTTATGAACAAAAAAATACAACCTCCCTGCCAAAAAAACCCAAGCACCACTTCTGAGGTACCTAGGCAAAAGCAGGGTACTGCGCAAGGCCTCTGTATGCACCACAAATCAAAACAGTGGGCAAACCACCTAAGCCACCCCTCCACCTGATTCCTACCTTATCACTGTATAAGGAGCCTGCCCTGCTCAGAGAGCCAGCAAGGGAACTGGCTGCTTGTTTCTGCCCCTCTCCTGCTGCAATTAGGGCCCCAATAAAGCCTTGCCTGAATTTCTTGTCTGGCCTCTTTATCAATTTCTGTTGGTTAAGAAAGGCTTCCCTAGTAGCTCAGTTGGTAAAGAATCTGCCTGCAATGCAGGAGACCCAGGTTCAGTCTCTGGGTAGGGAAGATACCCTGGAGAAGGGAATGGCAACTTCACTCTAGTACTCTTGCCTGGAGAATTCAAGGCACAGAGGAGCCTGGCGGGCTACAGGCCATGGGATCACAGAGACAGAACTGTGCAACTTTCACTTTCAAGAAAGGCCAAGAACCCTGGTCAGCAACACTTCAAATACATTAGCAGACTAATGGTTATAAGTGATTTCTGCATTTTTTCTCACCCACCTGATATCCTGGAAGAGAGACCCTCTCTCTCCAGGCAACAACCTCAAGAAGAAACTGCGGCATAACCTCTGGGGCTGCTGAGGGGGAAGTGTACTCAGCAATCTCAGATTCAGCCCTTGCCCCAGCAAGACACAACCTCAAACTGCAGACAGAAAGCCTCTCTGCTATGGACTCATTCTGCTCAAAATGGAAGCCAATCCCCAAAAGGTGATAGAAAATGATATTCACAGAAAATTATATTCCCTTTATATGTAACTCTAGCTCCTGCGTTACTTGCCAAGCCATGATCATTTCAGATAGCACTCTATCTTAAACACATCAATCCAAGAAAAACTTCTAGAACCCACCTCAATCCCTGACACACAACTAAACCTCATTCCCCCAGGTTCAGTATAGGCTGATATCTTTAAAATGCAGGGAGTTGGAAATAAGTGGGTAACAGAAGGCAGGCTTCCACAGTCAGTACTTCCTAATGCTCTGTGTCTTGGCCTTAACCTCAGTGTCTGATGAGGATTTTCATAATACCCAGTGCTGGTGAGGCTGGCATAAAACACGTTTAGACATAGCCAGCAGAAGTGAAAACTGGTACAAACTTTTTGGAAAATGACTTGAAATATACACACACACACACACACACACACACACAGAGAAAGACTTAAAAATAACCACACACTTTGCTCCAAAAAATTATAATGAGACTACCAATTAATACAAAGAAAGCTTTAGGCAAAAATGTGCTTATCACAGAATTTTTTTTTTTAAAAGAACAAGCAAACCCCAACCATGTAAATATCCAACGGAGGAAGGGCTGTTATGCGCCAGTAGGTATATTTGTAAGATAATGTTAAATGAAAAGAGCAGACTTCAGACTTCAACATTACAGTACAATTAAAAGCGGGAAAAACTCATTTATGGATAGAAGAAGAAGGCAAAGGGACTATCTCAAACAGCTGCTGATTTGGGGAAATGGACCCGTGAGGGTTTTTTCCCCCAACTTTTCCACTGTCCTATATTAAGCACGTTTTAAGCCCTATTTGAAAAACTGATAAGGTTCAACTCCATGGTACGTCCCAGCATGATGGGGACATTGGCACCCCAAAAGAAAGAAGCTGCGTTCTCAACCCAGGAAGAAAGACCATCTTTCCGGGCCGCTTTGCCCGCCCAGGCCTGGGAAGGTTTCCATGCAGACGGCAGAAGCTGCGGACCGAAAAGCTTCTGGGGCGCGGGCGAACCAGGCCGGCGTGCGCGCACACCTCCCGGGGCCCAGCGCACCAGCCCCGGGGCTTCCGACCGGCGACCCCCGAAAGTTCGAGTCCGAGAGCCAGCGGTCGCCCAGCAGGGAGAAGCGGTCTTGAACGAGCGAGGACGCAGGGCCCCGGCGCAGTTGACATACGGCGCACGGGCAGCCTTCTCTTTGACCGGCTCGCGGAGATTTCTCAGGCTTCTAGAGTTTTTAAGCACACACAAGGGTTGAATTATTCGGAGAGCTCAGCAGAAACAACCAGGATAAACAGAGGAAAGCTGATCGAGCCATAAAATGAGAAGCGCTGCCACCTCTCCCGCCCTCCAACCCCAGCCGCCCGGTGCGAGCTGAAACCTCACCACCGCCGGCGCCCGCAGAGTCCCGGGCATCGCCACCGGGCACGGAAGGACCCGCTCCACGTGCGCCAAGACACGCGGGAGCCGCAAGGAGGGTCCCGTGCATGCTCCCAGGTGAAAATTATCTCGGACCCGCAAACCCAGATTCTACATTAACAGCCATCCATTCAACAGGAGAGAAATAAGATCTCTTAATACAGGCCTAAAAGTACCCACTTATTTGCCCATCCCCACCTCACCCCTAGCGAGTCGGGAGGAGAGCAGGGAGGCCCCATTTAATTATTCCAATTCCTTAGAGATGGGTGGCTGTCAGTCTCAGCACCTCCCACCTCGGCTGGCTGACATCTGACCTTCAGATACAACCAAAGGGCAGACAGGCGCTCCAATTTTGAAAGTTAACGGCTCCTAAATAATGTGAATAGTCCCACCAGAATGGATCTGTTCTGTAAATTAACATTATAAAATCTACGTTTTCCAAAAATAGAGATTTTTTAAACCGGATGTTACTTAGAAATACTATTAACACCTCTCTACTTCAAGATTTTTAAAAATTAATAAAGTGACACTTTGGTTTATTTCTATTTTTACGTGTTTGTTAAAAGCATTTCTGCCACTATTTCTACAATAAAATGTCACTTTATTTCTATTAATTTTTAAAAAAATCTTGAACTAGAGAGTTAAGTTTTACAAACACACAGTGTGTAATACTTGCATACTCTCTTCTAGACACTATACAAATATTAACTTATTCCTAATAATAGCCCCTTGAGGTAGGTACTATGGTTATCCCCATACATGGTTATACAAAGGATGTAACTGAGGCACAGAGAGGTTAAATGACATGTGCAAGGACACACAGCTGGTAAGTGACAACTGACAAAGCTGGGATTCAACCCAGGCAAAGGTCCTCCTATCCACTCATGAAAATCAGACATCAGGAGTTTCACAGGGCAATTCATGCCCTCCTGAGTAACTGCTAACTTTGTAAACTGGTGTAACTTTATCATAAAGCAACACGGCAGATATATGAAGAGCAATAAAAATATTCATACCCTCTGACCTAATAATCCAATTCCTGGGAAATATTCCAAAGCTCCAGGCATGAAGCTATCCATTACTACAATATTAAGAGTGGGAAAAACTGAGACCATAATTTTCTATCAGTTGGTGAATAATAGATGTATTTTGGTAGGTCAGCTCAGTGGAATATCAAGTAGTCATGGAAAATTAAATTATGAAGATGATGCAGCTGCAAATACAATATATTGTTAAATATAAAAAATAAAGTTGCATGTAATATTTCAAAATATATGCACACAACCAATCATTAAAGGAACGAAGACAAAGCAGGTGAATAACTGAGTCTGACAAAGATCACGGGTAATAATGTTTGCTTTCAAAAACTTCCCTTTATATTATTACAGTTGAGCTGTTATAAATAAAATCTGGAGAAAAGGGAAGTATATCTTAAAGGATTTATGCGAATAAGTCAAATTTGCACAAGTCAGGAGCATTCAGATGGAAACTTGTTAAGGATGGTTCTATTGTATTTAAATGTTCCCCGAGCTTGGCTGCCCCTAGCCAGGGAAGGAGGAGGATCCGGCTGGCAGCTGGAATTAGTACTGCTCTCAGCCCCTGTGCTAGGAAACTCCAGCTGAGACAACACTGTTGGGATTCCAGGCCTAGCCTCAATCCCACAAATCATGGTAACAGTGAAAGAAGCAAGGCTAATAATGCCAGAGGCTTTTCACACACAAGCAGGCTATCTAAAGAAACAGTCCAGTCGTGAGAAATTGTGGCTCTGCTCTCACCTCAGTGACCATCACAGAACCACATTCTTCACTTCCCAACCTGTAAGCGCCAGGCACCACCCAACAGTCCCTGGGAAAGATGGAAGAGTGATCTTGACCTTTTCTTGATCTACCCTGAAACTCCCAGAGGTGAAATCCTTACTTCTCTACAAGGAGCCACATTGAGACAAGGAAAAAATCAGACAAAAAATGCTCTCCTTAACATGAGCAACCAAAGTGACACCGAAAGGTTTCACAGGCTCAACCATTCAATTCACTAAGGAATAAAGTTAAGGTCAAAAGTAAGACATAAATATCTGAACAAGTGAAAAGAGTGAAACTGAATGGTTTCAACGAAATAGCATATTATTTTGAATTCAGGAAGTCTGTTTATGAGGGGTTTGTCTACTTAACAAGTCCCAAGAAACTGCATTGTTCAGACTAGGAGAGCATCTTTCAGTCACTGTGCTGAAGACTATGACCATGTGTAACCCGCCCCAGCCCTGCCCTTTCCTTCTTTCACTTAATGGAGAGAGCCCAAACTATCAATCCAGCTGGGAGAGCCTGTCCCTTAAAATTTACTGCAAACACATGAAGGTGCAAAGTTTTCAGAACAACATTCTGAGCCTAACAGTGCTGTAATTTAATACAAAATTTTATTGAAAAGATCATTAAAGCCTGCAAATGGCTGGTTGAAGTGCAGGCAAAAACCCATAAGAGATTTTTTTTTTTCAAACAGATGGTAATGGACTATAGTCACATCATACTTCATTTTGATTGCTTTTAACAGAAAATGCAAGTAATATATGGAAGGAGCTCATTGTTCAAATATCTTTATTATTCCCCCAAAGTAAAATGACCACACACATCCCACACACACCACACACACACACACAACACATACTTACATACATACATACACACATATACACACACCCCTTCCTGTGCTCCCCTCTGACTCTGTCAGGAAACATTTTCAAAATTCTCTAGCCATAAACAACCTCACCGTCAGCGGATTAGCAAAAGTAACTGGCATTTTAAATTAATCTTCTGCTTATCCTTAACAGTGGCTTTGCTTCCATACCAAAAAAAGAGAAGGAAGTTTTCCCTTTGCTTAAAAATGACACCACCTTAAACGGGGTTCAGGACAACAGGAGTTGAATAAACAACCATTTAAAAGTGCAAGAGAAATGACACAACTTGAGCAAACTGTCATTATTATTTCACATAAAATCGCCATAAAAAAAAAAAGTCACATTTCTGGAATTCCCTGATGGTCCAGCAGTTACGACTCTGCACTTTCACTGCTGAGGGCACAACAGATTCTATCCCTCATCAGGATCTAAGATCCTGCAAGCCACAGAAGAAAAGAAGTCAGGATCTAAGATCCTGCAAGCCACAGAAGAAAAGAAGTCAGGATCTAAGATCCTGCAAGCCACAGAAGAAAAGAAGCGGGTCGGGGAGTGGGGGGTTTCGGGGAGTGGGGGAGATGTG
>SJXQ01012210.1:225138-251677 GCA_006408695.1 Aepyceros melampus
GGGGGGTTTCGGGGAGTGGGGGTGTGGTGGTGGAGGGGGAATCACTTTTAAAAAAACAAGGGCCAGAATTTATGATAATAAACAGGCTATTTCCCTCCAAAAAAAATACATTCATGAACTGCTCTAGGACAAGTTCAGAAAAAGAGCCTTTGTCAGTCCCTGCCTTCCAGTGAAACTTTAGGCCAAAGAATCTTAAGAGTTAGGATCAACTCTACCCTCTGCCCTCCCTTCCCTTCAACAGTCCTCAAAGAGCAGACATTAAAAAGATTTCAAAGAGGGAATTTAAGAGGGTTTCTGAGTTTTCCCTGGCACCCTCATCACTCATCAGGAACCCTTTGGACAGGAATGACACTTGTTAAGTTTTTTCCCCCTCTCCCTCCCTCCACCTGTCGTCCCAAGTCTCCGTGGTATGCTGGGGCCCTTCTGCGCTTTCTGCTTGAATGACAAAGTCTCCCCTGCAATCTGGTGTCTCCTCTTCCACCCAAGTGGCTGCTTCTAAATTGGGGCCCCAAGAAAAATATGTACCAATTAGGGGCTACTTGATAACTAAGCATAGCAGATTGGCCATACGCTGGCTGATGGGATTTTTCCTTTTTTCAGTATAATGACTAGCTTCACCTTAACCTTCCAGAATAACCTTCTGTGGGGTTGGGATGAGCAAAGGCATGAAAACTCAGAAAGCCGGGGATCAGTGAGGTGCCCCTAACTTCCCTCTGGGCCTCCCAGAGTAGGCAGACCAGCCACAGCTCAGGAATTCCAGGCGGGATGCTTAGCATAAGTAAGTAATTGAGTTAAGGGAGATCTAAAGAAAGACTTCACGTTCACATTCATATGCTAAACTCGGTTAAAAATAGGCTCAAGAAGGGCCTGACTTCATTTTTAATTTTAGCCTGATGATGAACATGCCCTAAAGACAGAAAGTCACCAGGCATTTTCCTGAGGGCAGCGATCTTCATATTTTTATAAAAAGGAAATGCAGCATGTTCTATTAATAAAAGTGCTGTAGCCTCAGTTAAATCCGGCAGTTCGTAAATCAGGACTCTCTCCGGCTGAGTTTCCCCAGGTCGGCAGCTCCCTCACACCCAAGCCCCCAGCAAGTGGGCAAGTGGGCCTGTCACAAGCAGTGGGGCAAAGTGAGCCAGACACCCAGGGGTCAGAGGCCACACCAGATCAAAGACCACAAGGTATGGCTCCTGGACACTTCCCAGGTGACCAAGTGACTCAACCAAGAGCATTCGCCAGGAACTCTTTTAAAGGGCTCCTGAAAAGATCCTCATTGCCAGGATGGAGCCCTGTGTTAAAGATTTAGTGAGGAAAAAGGGACGGGTTGTGGTTGGGGGAGGTACACAGGGTAAAAGGGAGAGAAAATGTGATGCTTCCTTCAGAAATGACACACCATTTCAATGTCTCCTTCTTATCTCAAAGATGGCGAAGTTAAAACTGGCCTCTGGCTATGTGGCTGGACTTTTTGATGGACCGGCCGAAGAAGGATCTTCTCCAGTGACCCTTGGCTATCAAGCTACATAACAAAATAAAATGTGACCAGGTGGGAAAATTACCACCCTTAGGGCACTGAGCCTCCCCACCCAGGCTAACTGGTAACTCCAAGCTTGGGCAGGGCTGCCCCAGGTCCTGGAGAAAGTGCTAGGACTGAGGTGTATGTGTGCGTGTGTGTGTTGTGCCCAGGTCACAGGGCACTTTTAAACACACAATCCCCAGCCCAGCTTAGGGATTCTTAGGATCTCAGTGCCCTGCGCTTCTGCGTTCTTTTCTAAGCAAACATTTGAGGCCCCTCAAACTCTCATAATCCTCCCAACAACCAAATGAGGCTGGTTGAAGAGATCGAGGCACAGAACAGTAAGGTCACATAGCTAGTAAGGGATAGTTCTTGCTTTAATCAGGGCCTCTCTCAATCCACAGCTCAAGATGGTGTAACATGAAAAGCCTGGCAAAGTCAAGGTCAACGGTATGCTGTTTTTTTTCCACTTTCTTGCCTTTCACTTGGGTTAATTTCCTCCCTCAAAGGGGAACAATTATAATGTTTGGTTTCAATTTTTGGTTTTTGTTTTGCTTCTGCCCCCATTTTTTTGTGTCTTTTTAAGGCCACTTGTAAAATCCTATAAACTCTCAGTCTAAACAACGCCATGACAGTCTGAGCCATGAGTCAGTGAGTGAAGTTGCTCAGTTGTGTCTGACTCTCTGCAACCTCATAAACTGTAGTCTGCCAGGCTCCTATGTCCATGGAATTTCCAGGCAAGAATACTGGAGTGAGTTGCTATTTCCTTCTCCAAGCCACAGAATGGCATAAAATACAGGGGAAAATAGAGAGACCTTAAGCGTTGGGGCCAGAAAGATGTAAGTTCCCATCCAAGCCCATCTTCTTACTAGCCAAGTGACTTTAACAAGGGTATACTCCATAGCCCAAAATTAAATTCAGGAACAGTTGGACTAAGAATTGGCCAACTGACTGAGCTTGTGGCTTTTTTTAAACTTTTATTATGGAAATTTTCTAACTATACAAAGGTGAGTGATTGCTAAGTTGCCTCAGTCTTGTCCAACTCTGTTGATTGTAGCCGGCCAGACTCCTTTGTCCACAGGAGTCTCTGGGCAATACTGGAGTGGGTTGCCATTTCTTTCTCCAGGGGATCTTCCCAACCCAGGGGTCAAACCTGCATCTTTCATGTTCCCTGCACTGGCAGGCATGTTCTTTACCACTAGCGCTACCTTAGAAAACAATATAACGAAGTCTCGAACATATCAGCCAGCTTCGACAATTATTAATACTAACTTTTGGTCAGCCTTGTTTATTATTACTCATTGTCGCCCTCCACACTATTATTTTGAAGCCAATTCCAGATACATCATTTCATCTATAAGTACTTCGCTATCTAGCACTAAAATATATCATTTCAATTTTAACATAATTTCAGTATCTTTATCACAACAGTACATAAATAATTCTTTAGCCTCATATCCAGTCTGGTCAAACATCCTAAATAATCTCTTAGTTTTTGTTTTGTATACTACTTTATTCATATGTGCATACTACACTTAAAAGACTTAATTCCACCCAGTAGCCAGCACAAGCCAAAATGAAAAAGGGTAGAAATCAATTCTATAGCCTGTAAAAAAAAATAAGGGACCTTATTGAATCAAGCCTAATGAGCAGGTTACTTCTCTGGTAGCTCAGGGGTTAAAGCATCTGCCTGCAATGCGGGAGACCTGGGTTCGATCCCTGGGTCGGGAAGATCGCCTGGAGAAGGAAATGGCAACCCACTCCAGTATTCTTGCCTGGAGAATCCCATGGACGGAGGAGCCTGGTGAGCTACAGTCCACGGGGTCCGCAAAGAGTCGGACACAACTGAGCGACTTCACTTTCACTGTCACTAATGAGCAGGTGGTAAAGAACCCACCTGCCAATGCAAGAGATCTAAGAGACGTGGGTTCGATCCCTGGGTCGGGAAGATCCCCTGGAGGAGGACATGGCAACCCACTCCACTATTATTCCCTGAATCCCCATGGACAGAGGAGCCTGGTAGCCTACAGTCCACAGCATCACACAGTCAGACACGACTGAAGTGACTTAGCACAATGAGCATCTTGCATGGGAGCTTACTCTAACTACTTTAGGATTTTATTTAACCTATAGATCTTGTGTTTCCCTAGTATAGCAATTTTTAAAATGTTTATTAAATGTCTATATGTATTAGGCATTCAAGACCTGGAGCATAGTTTGCTTTTTAATCGCTGGTTTGTTTCATCTAAGACTCAAAAAGCACAGACTGCATTTTGCTGTTAAGTATTCCTATGTATGTGTATGTGCTGTCATGTCCAGCTCTTTGCAACCCCATGGACTGTCGCCCACCAGGCTCTTCCATCTACAGGATTTCCCAGGCAAGAATACTGGAGTGGGTTGTCATTTCCTTCTCCAGGGGATCTTCCTGACCCAGAGATCGAACCCAAGTCTCCTGCATTGCAGGCAGATACTTAACAGCAAAGCCATGAGAATGGGGGTAAGTATTCTTAGTCTCTTTTAATCCACAGATATTCTCCTGCAGTTCTTATAATTGATTTGTTGAAGAAAACAGTCTTCTGAGCACTCCCCTGGTGTTCCAGTGGCTGGGATTCCACACTGGGGGCCTGGGTTCCGTCCCTGGTCGGGGAACTGGATCCCACATGCTGCAGCTGAAAGATCTTGCATGCCACAGCAAGGATTAAGCAGCCTGTGTGCCACAGCTGAGACCAGGAACAACCAAGTGGGAAGCCATGTCCTTCTCCAGGGGATCTTCCCAATGTGGTGATCGAACCTGGGTCTCCTGCATTTCAGGTAGATTCTTTACTGTCTGAGCCACCAGGGAAGCCCCCAAATAAATACATAGATTAAAATAAATATTTTTTTTTAATAAAGAAAGAAAGAAAATGCCCACATTCCAATTGGTGGATTTTTACCTCCATGGTGTTGTTTTGACATGTTCCTCTGTTCCCTGTATTTTCTATGAACTGGTAGTTCGATCTTGAGTCTGGCATAGATTGAGCTTCTATTTTTTTATGGTGTTGTATACTTCCTACTGCAACAGTAGGCACGTGATGCTTGGAAGTCTTTCTTTTTTGTGACATTAAGATTGATCAGTGGGTTTGATGTCATCAGGCTGATCCATCCATTAGAAAGTTCTTCTACAAAAGGATTTTTCCTCATCCACAGTTTGGATGAGGTAACCAATAAGAAAGGACAGAATGAATGTCTGATTCATTCCCTTTCTTGGATGGTGTTCAGAATGAGTTGGTTTTCCAACATCCTCCAGTGAAAACCACTGAATTTTTAACTCATGCATTTTATACATTGGAACATATTTAATATGTGTGAATCCACTATAGTTACTCTTTTTAGTGCTCAAATTATTCCATATTTGGGCACTGGGAAGCCGTTTAACTTGGTTCCCAAGTCCTTTTGACAGGACACAAGTGGTCTTTGATAGCTCTTTTGTTTTCTGATACAAGGTAAGTCAACTCATTTTGTACATTTCCTGTCCCAGAACTGGAATCAGCCATTTTTCTCAGGCTCCTTAGTCCCTTTTAGTTGTTGTTGCTCAAGTGCTCAGTCATGTCTGACCTTTGCAACCCCGTGGACTGCAGCATGCCGGGCTTCCCTGTCCTTCATCATCTCCCAGAGTCTGCTCAAACTCATGTCCTTTGAGTCGATGATACCATCCAACCATCTCATCTTCTGCTGCCCCCTTCTCCTCCTGCCCTCAGTCTAGTGGGGACTTGCATTTAGAGGCCACAACTAGGTATTACAGGTGCTCATTGCTACTGAGCTGGTCCTTATTTCTAGGTTTTTCAGTGGACAAAGTTGGGAAATAACTTTTCATTTGTTAAAGAGAAGGCATATCAGGCTTTCACATCAATATCCTCAAAAATTTAGGGTTACAGGATTTTTACTTAACATCTTTGATTATAAAGTCATACTAAAAATATTGCTTTCTGATTATTTTAATGTAATTACTACATATATATATAATAGATTCAGAATAGTAATACCAATATTATTACTAACAATATTACTGAAAACAGCTTAAGATTTACTTAGAATTTGTTTTGACCTTAAGATATATTCCATTTGAGCTGTATAATCAAATTACTGTGTTTTAAAGTCATGTGAAATAATTCTCTGTATGATTAAGCTACCAACTTGATACATAAACATTTTATTTTCATCTTGATGGGGTGGATTTTTCTATTTTAATTAAATTTTGTTTAGAGTTAAGGAAAATATTTATAGTATTCCAAAGTCAAATCTGTAGAACAAAATACATTCAAAACAGTCTAGGGACTTCTCTGGTGGTCCAGTGGCTAAGACTCTGTCCCATACAGGGGGCCCAAGCTCAATCCCTGGCCAGGGAACTAGATCCCACACGCTGTACCTAAGAGTCCGAATGCCACAACTAAAGATCCTGCGTGTCACAACTAAGACCCAGCACAGTCAAATAAACAAATATTTTTTAAAAATCTGAGCGACTGAACTGAACTGAACACTATGAGGTGGATGCCCTATTGCCCCCTTTTAAACCTGAAGAAATGAAAGAGCAGAGAAGTGAAGCTACTTGTCCAAGTTCACACAGTTAGCAAGCAAATGGGAGCCAGGATGCGCACACAGGCATTCCAACTCTAATGCCTACCTTTAACTGTTGTTGTGCTGTGGTGCTTCCACATTTCAGACCTTCATCAACCTTTGCCCAACCAGTGCAGGGGCCTCCCAACTACATCCCCACCTCTAGGAGCACACCTACACACACAAACACATGTGCACACATGCACAAATCTCTGCCGTTTATCCTTTCTTTTCCAATACCAATATCATCTTTCCAGAAAACAGATCTCATTACATCAGACCCCCGCTTACAAATGACTACTCAGAAGAGAACATCCAAACTCCTTACCTTGAGAAACATGTTCTGTATTCCAGCATCCTGCCTTTTTGCATCCTCAGTGCTAGCCATTCCCAGACAATCCACCCCATTAGTTAAAAACACATTCTGATCTCCAGTCATGTGGAATTACTCTAAGGCTCCCAGGTCATCATGGTTTTTCTCCTCTCTGAAAATGCGTCTTTGCTCCCACCTCCCACCCTCCCCCATCCACTTGACAAGCCCTTAGGCTCAGATTCAGAATCAGCTCAGAATCACTTCCTTAAACATCTGGGCTGGTCCTTCCTGGATGCCCTCTCCTCTACCCTCTATGCCTAAACAAAACGTGCTGTAACATGAGTCTCATTCTCACTACCTCAACCCTCTTCTCCACCTGCACTCAGTTCAGTTCAGTTCAGTCGCGCAGTCGTGTCCGACTCTTTGCGACCCCATGAATCGCAGCACGCCAGGCCTCCCTGTCCATCACCAACTCCCGGAGTTCACTCAGACTCACGTCCATTGAGTCTGTGATGCCATCCAGCCATCTCATCCTCGGTCGTCCCTTTCTCCTCCTGCCCCCAATCCCTCCCAGCATCAGGGTCTTTTCCAATGAGTCAACTCTTCGCATAAGGTGCCCAAAGTACTGGAGCTTCAGTTTTAGCATCATTCCTTCCAAAGAAATCCCAGGGTTGATCTCCTTCAGAATGGACTGGTTGGATCTCCTTGCAGTCCAAGGGACTCTCAAGAGTCTCTCCAACACCACAGTTCAAAAGCATCAATTCTTCGGCGCTCAGCCTTCTTCACAGTCCAACTCTCACATCCATACATGACCACAGGAAAAACCATAGCCTTGACTAGACGGACCTTAGTCGGCAAAGTAATGTCTCTGCTTTTGAATATACTATCTAGGTTGGTCATAACTTTTCTTCCAAGGAGTAAGCGCCTTTTAATTTCATGGCTGCAGTCACCATCTGCAGTGATTTTGGAGCCCAAAAAAACAAAGTCTGACACTGTTTCTACTGTTTCCCCATCTATTTCCCATGAAGTGATGGGGCCAGATGCCATGATCTTCGTTTTCTGAATGTTGAGCTTCAAGCCAACTTTTCCACTCTCCTCTTTCACTTTCAACAAGAGGCTTTTTAGCTCCTCTTCACTTTCTGCCATAAGGGTGGTGTCATCTGCATATCTGAGGTTATTGATATTTCTCCCAACAATCTTGATTCCAGCTTGTGCTTCATCCAGTCTGGCATTTCACATGATGTACTCTGCATATAAGTTAAATAAGCAGGGTGATAATATACAGCTTTGCTGAACTTCTTTCCCAATTTGGAATCAGTCTATTGTTCCATGTCTCATTCTAACTGTTGCTTCTTGACCTGAATACAGATTTCTCAGTTCAGTTCAGTTCAGTTCAGTCGCGCAGTCGTGTCCGACTCTTTGCGACCCCATGAATCGCAGCACGCCAGGCCTCCCTGTCCATCACCAACTCCCGGAGTTCACTCAGACTCACGTCCATTGAGTCTGTGATGCCATCCAGCCATCTCATCCTCGGTCGTCCCTTTCTCCTCCTGCCCCCAATCCCTCCCAGCATCAGGGTCTTTTCCAATGAGTCAACTCTTCGCATAAGGTGCCCAAAGTACTGGAGCTTCAGTTTTAGCATCATTCCTTCCAAAGAAATCCCAGGGTTGATCTCCTTCAGAATGGACTGGTTGGATCTCCTTGCAGTCCAAGGGACTCTCAAGAGTCTTCTCCAACACCACAGTTCAAAAGCATCAATTCTTCGGCGCTCAGCCTTCTTCACAGTCCAACTCTCACATCCATACATGACCACAGGAAAAACCATAGCCTTGACTAGACGGACCTTAGTCGGCAAAGTAATGTCTCTGCTTTTGAATATACTATCTAGGTTGGTCATAACTTTTCTTCCAAGGAGTAAGCGCCTTTTAATTTCATGGCTGCAGTCACCATCTGCAGTGATTTTGGAGCCCAAAAAAACAAAGTCTGACACTGTTTCTACTGTTTCCCCATCTATTTCCCATGAAGTGATGGGGCCAGATGCCATGATCTTCGTTTTCTGAATGTTGAGCTTCAAGCCAACTTTTCCACTCTCCTCTTTCACTTTCAACAAGAGGCTTTTTAGCTCCTCCTCACTTTCTGCCATAAGGGTGGTGTCATCTGCATATCTGAGATTATTGATATTTCTCCCAGCAATCTTGATTCCAGCTTGTGTTTCTTCCAGTCCAGCATTTCTCATGATGTACTCTGCATATAAGTTAAATAAACACTCAGAGGTACTCATTTTACCAGGTCTTCTTTTGTTTATCCTTCTAGCATTTTTTGCAACAAAGTATACATAAAAGTTGTATATAATATATACATATAATTTACATAATAATATTATACATATGTTGCTATTCTCCCCTTTTCTTACACAAAAGATAGCCAACTATACACACTTTTTGCACCCTACTTTTTCTGCTTGATATATCCTTGGCATTTCTCTGTTACAGCACACAGAGATGGTCCTTGTAGTGTGAGAGGATGGAGCCACATTTATTTACTCATTGCTGTTGCTGGACATGGAGTAGAGTATATCCCCTTATTTCAAGGGACTGAATGAGACCTAGTCCTGTTGCTCTTCATCCAACATCAAGATCCCACTGGATGCACAGCTGAGATCTCTGCCAAAGAGAGTCCAATGAGAATGGCCACTGCCGGAGCCAGGCCACAATAAGAGACCAAGTTACTGATGCCAGCAGGAGCAGCTCAGGTTCTGTACCTTCTTTTATGTCCAAGAATCACACCAGAGCAGAGGCTATGATCCTTTCAGTTCAGTTCAGTCTCTCAGTCATGTTTGACTCTTTGCAACCCCATAGACTGCAACACGCCAGGCTTTCCTGTTCATCACGAAATCCCGGAGCTTACTCAAACTCATGTCCATTGAGTTGGTGATGCCATCCAACCATCTCATCCTCTGTCATCCCCTTCTCCTCCTGCCTTCAATCCCTCCCAGCATCAGGGGCTTTTCAAATGAATCGTTCTTCACATCAGGTGGCCAAAGGATTGGAGTTTCAGCTTCATTATCAGTCTTTCCAACGAATATTTAAGACCAACTTCCTTTAGGATGGACTGGTTGAATCTCCTTGCAGTCCAAGGGACTCTCAAGAGTCTTTTCCAACACCACAGTTCAAAAGTATCAATTCTTCGGCGTTCAGCTTTCTTTATAGTCCAACTCTCACATCCATACATGACCACTGGAAAAACCATAGCCTTGACTAGACGGACCTTTGTTGGCAAAGTAATGTCTGCTTTTTAATATACTGTCTAGGATGGTCATAACTTTTTTTCCAAGGAGCAGGTGTCTTTTAATTTCGTGGCTGAAGTCACCATCTGCAGTGATTTTGGAGCCCAAAAATATAAAGTCTCTCACTGTTTCCATTGTTTCCCCATCTATTTGCCATGAAGTGATGGGACCAGATGCCATGATCTTCGTTTTCTGAATGTTGAGCTTTAAGTCAACTTTTTCACTCTCCTCTTTCACTTTCATCAAGAGGCTCTTTAACTCTTCTTTGCTTTCTGCCTTAAGTGTGGTGTCGTCTGCATATCTGAGGTTATTGATATTTCTCCCAGCAATTTTGATTCCAATTTGTGCTTCATTCAGCTTGGCATTTCATATGTACTCTGCATATAAATTAAATAAGCATGGTGACAATATACAGCCTTGACATACTCCTTTCCTGATTTGGAACCAGTCTGTTGTTCCATGTCCAATTCTAACTATTGTTTCTTGACCTGCATACAGATTTCTCAGGAGGCAGGTCAGGTGGTCTGGTATTCCACCTCTTTAAGAATTTTCCACAGTTTGTTGTGATCCACACAATCAAAGGCTTTGGCATAGTCAGTAAAGCAGAAGTAGATGTTTTTCTGGAACTCTCTCGCTTTTTCGATTATCTAACAGATGTTGGCAATTTGATCTCTGGTTCCTCTGCCTTATCTAAATCCAGCTTGAACACCACGATCCTCTAACATCTTGCAATTTCGCTTCAGTTTACAGAACCAAAAACTCAGATCCAGTAGCCCACAGAGTTCACATCTTAGGTGGACTCAAAGAGGAAACAAATGGCACTATGTGTCATTGACTAAGCTTGGCATTTCATCTAGTCATTCAGCAAATATTTAGTGAATTGCTTCTAGGTACCAGGTATTGCTCTTAGGTGTGCACGCATGCGTGCTCAGCCACTTCAGTCGTGTCCAACTCTGCGTCCCTATGGACTGTAGCCTGCCAGGCTCCTCTGTCCATGGGGTGCTCCAGGCAAAAATACTGGAGTGGGTTTCCGTGCCTTCCTCAAGGGGATCTTCCTGACTCAAGGACTGAACCCATTTCTCCGTGTGTCTCCTGCATTGCAGGCAGATAAGATTCTTTACCCACTGATGGGGGTGTAAATCACTCGGTAAAGCTCGCTGGCACAGGCAGGATGCTAGGAAATAAAACAGACAAGGAAACCATACTAAATAGGGACTTCCTTGTGGTCCAGTGGTTAAGACTCCACACTTCCACTGCAGAAACATGGGTTTGATCCCTGGTCAGATAACTACGATCCTGCATGCTGTATGGTATGGCCAAAATAACAATAATAAATAAGTACAATAAGTAAATGATATAATCTGTTTGAAGATGACAAGTACTATGGAAACGACAGAACAAAGTAAGGGAGTTTGGACTGGAAGATACAGGATGCAACTGAAGTACAGTGGTCAAAGTAGATCTCAGTGGGAAATCATGACAAATGAGTTATTTTGGGGGGCAACTCCTTTTTGCAGCTGTCACAGGTCAACTGTCATTAGCATTGCCACAATTAAAGTGTCATCATCATCACAGTGTCGAGGTAACAACAAAGTATCTGAGGGTTGCAGTCATCTTGAATTGGGTTGTTCTAGAAATTGCTTGAAATAAGCAGAGTATTCACGGAGGGCTTGAAAACCTTTTTTGTGACCTAGAAATTTCTTTCTTGGAAAGCTTTGAGGCAATGCGGCTTAAAGGATGTCCCAAGTGGTCTCGTCCACCACTTCCCTGTTTGAAAGAATCTCACAGAAGAAATTCAACCTGGAAATTTCCTGTGCCTTTAAAGGCACAATCAGGTCCCCGACTGGAGATGGCGGAGTGAGACAGAAAGCAGGGTTACATTGAGACGAACATGTGTTCAGCATGTCCTTCCTATATTCCTGTGTCATGTCGTTGATTCTTACAACCAACCTCATCCTGTGAGAAGCCCACACTCTCTCAGAAGCCCCACACCTTGGCCTACACTGTGACTTGAAGGTGGTACCCGGCCCAGAGCTAGAGCTTCTTACTTCCTGAGTCTGTGCCCCCACACGCCCGACTGCTTGGACCACCTCTGCAAACATAAAGGCAGTGTATTTGCTTCTCTCAAGCCCCTTTAGACAGGCAACCCAAACAAAACGTAAGTTGGAGAACACCAAGCTCTGGTCTCCCATCAGTTCTCAGCCATGAGGCCCTTCCAAGTGGATTTTCTCATCACAAAGTTGCTGAGATCGAAAGTTAGGTTGCAGGTAACTTGCTCCATCGCTCATGGACTCAACATATTATGTGCCAGGGACCCTGCCAGACGCTGAGGACACCCAGACAAATGACAGTGGCCCTGCCTGCAAGAACTCTGCAGGGTCTCTAGGGGAGACCAAAAAGAGGGGTGTTTGTTGCTCAGTCGTGTCTGACTCTTTGCGACCCCACGGACTGAGCATGGGGTAAATGCTACAGGGCAGGCCACAGGGTGTTACAGGAAACAGGCTCTCACCTCACCCTTGAAGACAAAAGCAATGTTCCATCTGAAGAGAGAGAAAGTAGTTCAGGTGAAGGGGACAGGACAGGATGGCAGCCAAGGGAAAACAGAGAGAGTTAATGGGGTCAAGGCCAGAAGGGGCTTCTACCATCTGAATCTCAACCTACAGGCGACGGGAAACTTCCCCAGGGCTTTAAGCAAGCAGATGACCCGGTTAGCACTGTGCTCCTGTGGAGAAAAGAAAGATCTGAGGACAGGCCCCACTGGGAGGCCTGGGGCAGAAGTGGTGGGCACGGAAAGTGGGGGGGGTTCCCAAGGAAGAAGCAGGCAGTGCAAACTGGAGCGGGTCAGAGGGCCTGGCTCTGAGCCTGGGCTCTCCAATCACTGGCGGGAGGACCCTGAACTCCTCGTACTTATTTAATCCCTACCTGCTTCACAGGGTTGTTGGAGGATTAACTGGGATAACCTAGGAGGAAAACCAGCGCCTTGGGAGCCATACAGCACAGGAGGACAGCAGCGCTCTCCAATCCCGCCCGCACTGTCGCCTCTGCAGACCCTTCAGCGCTAGGAGACTTAAATTTACCCCCCCAGGCACGAACGTTTTCTCTGCTCACTGAACTTCTCTGACAGCTAAATGGCCTTTGGTAAATCTGGTCTTCTTTCTGGACCTGGCTTCCTTTTCTACAAGAGAATTGAATCAGATGATCTCTAGGGCCCCTTTCAGCTTGAAGTAGCCCAATTTCCAGAGTAATAATTATTTGTCAAATGAAAACTTATTGACAGAAGAATCATCAATAGAAGGAAAAGAACCAAGCTAATGAGTGACTGACACTGAATACTAAGGTGATAATGTGTGTGTTCTTTAAAAGCCTTGAAGGATCTTATCAATAAGTTCCATTCAAAGACACAGTCATAATATTCAAAGGAATTTGCATCTCCTCCAAATTGATTCTTATTTATCACATCTGTACTCCCAAAAGGTTGAATTATCATTGGCTTAGATATTTACCTAAGAAAACTAAAGACAGGTCTACATTAAAACTTGCAAAGGAATATTCATACAACTTTATTGCAATAACCAAAAAACTGGAAACAATGTAAATGTCCATTATCAGCAGGTAAGTGGATAAACAATGTATGGCATATCCATAAAACAGGAAACCACTCAGCAATGAAAAGAACCAAACTTTCAATATGTGCAAAAGAACAGATAAAATTGTAAGCTGAAAGAAAACTCACAGAATGAGAGAAAATACTTGCAAATCATATATCTGATAATTGTCGAGGATTCAAATTCTGAATCTGATTCATAATTTCACGCGAAAAATAAACAACTTAATTTAAAAAGAGACAAAGGACTTTTCTCTGAAAAAGACAATCAATAAGCACATGAAAAGATGCTCAGCATTATTAGTTCATTAGGAAATGCAAATCAAAACCACCATGGGATACCACGTCATGCTCATTAGTATGGCCATAAATTTTTTTAAAAAATGGAAAATAACAAGTGTTGGCAAAGCTGGAAAGAAACTGGAACCCTCACTCATTACTGCTGGGAATGTAAAACAGTGCAGTTACTAGGAAAACACTTTGGAAGTTCCTCAATAAATTAAACACAGAATTATCATATGACTCAGCAATTCCACGTCAAGATACATACCCAAAAGGATTGGAAACAGATGTTCAGGCCAAAACTTGCACACAAAATTCATAGCAGCATGATTCACAAAAGGTAGAAACAGCCCACATCCATCAACGGATGAACGGGAAAACAAAACACTATCTACCCATACAATGGAATTTTACTCAGCAATAAAAAGGAATGAAGTACTGATACATGTTACAATATGGATGAACCCTGAAAATTTTACACTGAGTGAAAGAAAGCTGATATAAAAGGCCACATATTATATGATTCCATTTATATGAACTGTCCAGAATAGGCAAGTCCATAGACACGGAAAAAACAGATTAGTGATTGCTAAAGGCCTGGGAGAGGAGGGAATAACTGCTTAATGAGGACAGGGTATCCTTTCGGGGTGATGCAGATGTTCTGCAACCAGACAGTAGTGACTGTTAAGCAGCATTGTGAATATACTTAAAACTACCAAATTACACTTGAAAATCGTTAAAATGGCTAATGTACATGTATTTTATCACAGTTTTGAAAAATATTATTTCCCGCCAAATCACTAAGCGAGTGAAAGAGCCAGGTAAAAAAAGAGTACATACTATGATTTTATTTTTATAAAATTCTAGAAAGTGCATACTCATCTATAATGCTAGATCACTAGTAGCCTGAGAGGAAGGGGGTTAAGGAAAAGAGAGAAGAATAAGTTATAAAAGGCAGAAGGAACTCTTGGGGGTGATAAAAATGTTTACTATCTTTATTGTTTGATGGATGTTTTAAACATGTACAGCTTAGTGAACTTCAATTACACTTCTGCAAAACTGAGAAAAGATCAACAAATGTTTTAAAAATTATCCCTGGACCTCTAAATTCTTACACTTACTAAATTTCTATTTGAAATACACAGGGGAACTCGCCGTTTAAAGGATCTTTGCTATAAACCCTTTTGAAGGTCAAAAGCAAACAATCTTTCCTTGATTTATTGATTCTATTAAGTGTGCTTTTTACATTCAATGGTTTCTTAAAGCAAAAGAACACCTGTAACAATGTCTGCTAAAACCGTTTAAGAGTATGTCTGGTGGAGACTAAGTGAGCTTGATGGGGCCATGTTTCAAGTCAGAAATTCTTTTTGCTATTAATAGGCGCCTAGGACACTGTAATCATTGCTGAATCCTGGTTTTTTGAATTGGTTCAAAAATGGTCTGGTAGAACTTGACAGAGGCTCAGTCTGCAAATCAAACGATCATACTTGTTATTAGCTGACCACATGCTGAGAGGATAAGCGTTTATGTACTCTCCAGGAGCATCCAGTTCAGATCCTGCCAAACATGCATAATGACAGAATAAGATAGTGAATCAAATGCCAGAGTCAGATTTGCTCATGGAATTTAAATTGGGATACGGATTTCACTTTAAACCAAAAGTAATACTTAAAGCCACCAGAAATGGAAAAAGGGGTTACTGATCGGACTGCTTAGTTTGTCTCAAATTAAATTTGGTAGTGTTTCAAATCTATTTCAATAATCTTTCCATGATATTTTCTTTGTAAATAATGGGGTTTTTAATAAATTATTTTGAGGATGCAGATATTTACATACAGATGACATGATCACTTGAATTTATATAACATTCTCCCATTCCAGCCCCACACCACCAGTTCTTTCATAAATACTATTTTCCTTAGCTTTGTTGAGCTCTTTGAAGTTTGTGACTTGATTTCTTCATCTGTAAAATGGGGTGATAGGGGCATTAACGTCACAGGATTATTGTTGGATATTAAACACATATAAAGTGCTGAGACTATTGGCTGACTCACAGGAATCGCTCACTGAATGTTCAGTGTTACTCATGTAATTATTACTATTCCCTTTTACAGATGAGAACACTGAGGCTCAGCACTAGTGGTGGCAAAGCTGAATCCAGAACACAGAGCATGCCTATTCCTGATTCCTTCCACTACTCCACACCACTTTCCCCACCCATACATATTTCGTACATGAAAATAAGAGTACCAATCGAGAAGAGGCAAAAATAGTTGTGCAACTTAAATCTAAAAAGCATGAACAAATTGGTAGTCACAGACCAGCTCCAAGACTCATCCAGTTTAGGCCCCAGGGCAAGTCATCAGTCATTTTTAAAGTCAGCTTCATATAGTAATTTTGAAAAAGAAGATTAAAGGTTTCTTCTGCAAAGAGTCAACCGAGCTTTGAGGATGCCCCCCAAATTGTGCCAGCTAGCAAAAATGACATTATCGCCCACTCACTGCTTCAACATTAAAAGGGGTTTAGAGGATGAGATAAGCAACAGTTAGAACTGGACATGGAACAACAGACTGGTTCCAAATAGGAAAAGGAGTACGTCAAGGCTGTATATTGTCATCCTGCTTATTTAACTTATATGCAGAGTACATCATGAGAAACGCTGGACTGGAAGAAACACAAGCTGGAATCAAGATTGCTGGGAGAAATATCAATAACCTCAGATATGCAGATGACACCACCCTTATGGCAGAAAGTGAAGAGGAGCTAAAAAGCCTCTTGATGAAAGTGAAAGAGGAGAGTGAAAAAGTTGGCTTAAAGCTCAACATTCAGAAAACGAAGATCATGGCATCTGGTCCCATCACTTCATGGGAAATAGATGGGGAAACAGGAAACAATGTCAGACTTTATTTTTCTGGGCTCCAAAATCACTGCAGATGGTGACTGCAGCCATGAAATTAAAAGACGCTTACTCCTTGGAAGAAAAGTTATGAGCAACCTAGACGCATATTCAGAAGCAGAGACATTACTTTGCTGACTAAGGTCCGGCTATGGTTTTTCCTGTGGTCATATGGATGTGAGAATTGGACTGTGAAGAAGGCTGAGTGCCGAAGAATTGATGCTTTTGAACTGTGGTGTTGGAGAAGACTCTTGAGAGTCCCTTGGACTGCAAGGAGATCCAACCAGTCCATCCTGAAGGAGATCAGCCCTGGGATATCTTTGGAAGGAATGATGCTAAAGCTGAAACTCCAGTACTTTGGCCACCTCATGCAAAGAGTTGACTCATTGGAAAAGACTCTGATGCTGGGAAGGATTAGGGGCAGGAGGAGAAGGGGACGACTGAGGATGAGATGGCTGGATGGCCTCACGGACTCGATGAACGTGATGAGTCTGAGTGAACTTCGGGAAATGGTGATGGACAGGGAGGCCTGGCGTGCTGCGATTTATTGGGTCGCAAAGAGTCGGACACGACTGAGCAACTGAACTGAATTGATATTCACTTTGTATGGACATTAAAAAGTACTGCAGCTCAGGACAGAATATCTCCGGAGGGGTTATATGGAAAGCGCAGGCCCATCAATTAAGTTCTTATCAAGTCAAGACTAGAAAAATCCAGAGGCTCCAGATAACAATGCAAACATATTTGCGAGGCTGTCTGATTTAATCTACTTATCCAAATTAATCTATTCTAAAGTGACATTTAGTTAAGGTTCCAGTTCCAGGAATTTCATTGAGAAGGGTTTTTTTTTTGTTTTGTTTGTTTAAGGTGGTCAACTTAAAAGATAAAATCACTAGATGAAAGTTTGTTGGGAAACAGGGTATTCAGAGGGTCTAACAGGATTACTTCCAAAGACAACCTACTAATCACAGACAGATTAGATACAGAGATCCGGCAGTGACCATGTTAACCAAGGAATCAAACTTAGTGGCACATACATCACCTGTTGAATGCATATCCTTGCCAAAATGCTTAACTTGAACCTGGCCATGAGGAAACAATAAATACATCCTGCTCATGGTTCCTTACTTTTACGTATTTATTTTTTTTTTAAATATCTGAGTGTACCCTACTGCATATGGAGCCTTAATTCCCTAACCAGGGATTGAACCCCTGCCCTCTGCACTGGAAGGCAGAGTCTTAACCACTGGACTACCAGGGAAGTCCCCAGATGATGGTTCACCCTATAGTCAGGAATCTTTGGTCACGAAGAGCAGAAAAGAGCAGGTACACTTGCTAAATTAAAAGAGATACTATAAACAATGCCCTTGAATCTGAACCAGAGGGGTTTAAGAATTGCTATATCAGACATTTTCCTGACAACTGGAAAAAGTTAAAAATCAAGTGTTTGTTGGAAAAATCATTTAAGTAAGACTAACCATCTTAGATGCGACAACAGAATCATGGCTATGCAATTTACTTTCAGATGCTCAAGAAAAATACGTGCCACTGCTTGTGTTTGGAAGTGTGGAACAGTGTGAGATGCCCTAGAGAGACCCAGTCTACCCCACATGCAGAAAGATCTTTGTAGGAAGCACTGAGCCCACACTCTAAAGCCCACAAGCCGCAACCTCTGGGCCCTCGTGCTATAACCACTGAAGTCAGTGTGCCTAGAGCCTGGCACAAGAAATGCCAGTGCAATCAGAAGCCCTAGCACAGCAACAGAGTAACCTCTGCTTGCTACAACTAGAGACAGCCCCAGGAAAGCAATGAAGAGCCAGTGCAAGCAAAAATAGATAATTAATTTTTAAAAAAAGAAAACAGAAAGATCTTTGTGGGGAAAGATGGGAGGAAATAACATACCCAGAGATCATTTTCAAAATTCTCTTTCAGAGGTTGAGTAGACTAGAGCTGGCAGATAAAAAGGAATGCTCTCCATTTCCTTCTCTCTCATTTCCAGGCAGGAAAAAAGGGCAAATAGCAGAAAACGCAACAGACAGAAATATGAGGATTCTTATCCTAGCCTGACCACCACTTGCTGTATGACTTCAAACAATTTTCTTGACTTCTCTGATGCTCACTTGCTTTACCTAGAAAAACAAGGGGGCTAGCGAAAGCAGCTCTCAGATGCCTTTCAGATCTAAAATTTAAGATGCTAATGGCTCATTCAGTCTTAAAGACAACATGCAAGGCCAATGTGAAAAGTCTATTCCTTTTTTTTTTTAATGGAAATAACTTTTTCCTCTCTGATTAGAAAATTAATACATGCTCACTGGGAAAAAAAAAGTATAAAAAGGAAAAAAAGAAAGACAAACCACTATAATTGCACCACCTAGAGTTAAAACCACTGTTAATATCTTTTATTTGTTCTTTAGATGGTTTTTCAGGCTTGAGGAAACAACACATGCTCATAAAGGTTTTTTAAAAAACACAAGATCCCAATATATGTGCTGTTTGTAATTCTTTTAGTTAACAATATTATATGGTTTACATTCCATATTAACAAATATAGGATAATGGCATCATTCTAATGATGAATGGTACATGCTATTATATAAGCGCATGATTTATTTTCTCAATGAGAAACATCTGGGTGGTTTCTAATTTTTTGTCCTTCCAGACAATGCTGCAATAAATATCCTCAGGTTTATCCTCATTATGTAAATAACAAAGTATCTAAATCAAGATTTAATCACACTACCCTCTCCCTTTTCATACAGAAAGTTTAAAAAAAAACTCTCTTTTCAAGTATTAAATAAAGGCTCTCCCATAACTCCAGACTACAGTGACCCTGCCGGCCCAGGAAAATGCAGGCCCTGAGGAGACCTGGGCTTTAGAATGCTCTGGAAACAATGTTTGATCTCTCTGATTCAAGGAGGCACTCGGAAACCTGAGGCCCAGCTTCTGGCTAACCGTGATCTCTTTGCAAAGTGTTTGCCGGTGCCGAGTCTGTGGCCCCGCTGCGGCGAATGAGTGCACCAGGCAGCATCTAGTCCTAGCCTGGGCAGCCAGCAGGGTCCTCTAAACGTCTGTCGGCCTATGCTTATGTTTTCTGCCTTTAAAAATAATAACGGCACAAAACACACTCCCACCTCCCTGTATTCAATACAATCTAATTTAGACCCACGAAAATACTAGATCTATCTCCCAAATTGAGAACCATACTCTTTTCTACAAACTCAAGCATTCACTTTAACATTCCAAAATAATCAACTTTCCCAAGTATTTGTTTTTATTTTTTTTAAGTTGGTAATAATTAGGAAACAGTATGAAATGCCCTCTTTTCACTGACATTAGTATCTCCCTTTCTGTTTTAAAATTATGTCATTGATCCAAATATACTTTACAAGTGCTGAAGAAGACTTAATTCTCTTTTTGTGGCTACTGCTGTTTCCATGAGTCATCAGTCCCACAAACATGTACCTGAGCCCTTGATTAAAATGTAACTGATTCTCCATCGGATGTGGAGGCAAGGAGAGGCATCCTCCAGTGATAAGCACTCAGCAATATTCCTGGAGATTCACATAATTTTATTCTTGGAAGGAACTGACATTGATCATTTCCAACCTCTGGAGAAACAGGATTAGGAAGATTAATTGATGTGTCCAGGTTACCTGCTTCCAATCCAGGGTTTCCTTTTCCTCTCTGACCCTCTTTGTCAGAAATCCAACTATTAATTTAAAACAAAGATACTCATTTTACATTTGACAACACCAGAAAGATCCTACTTGTCATTCAATTCAGTAATGAGTTCAAAATAGAGCCAAAGAAGTAACTCTGTGAAATGAATACGTCCTTAAAATACATATTACCTTGTCTTCTCCTTTAGCATCATAGTACTGGAAGTCAGGCTTAAGGGTGGGTCTAATAAGAACCAAAAACACATCTGGAAGACAGTCTGTAGACAAGCTGCACAAATGAAAAGTATTTAAGATGTTTAGACAGCCATGAATGGAGGTTTCCAGGTTTAGATCAGAGTGGAAATGGCAACTGAGAACTGGTGGGTCATTACTGTGATCCAGAGAAAGCAGGTGCAAAGAAAAGAGCAGCAAATAGCTCTGGTGCATCCTTGAAGCAAATACCCACATTAAAGAAGGGAAAAGTGGCGTGAAAACTATCTTCATGGGGTGACAACCTCCCCCAAATGCAGGCATACCTCCAGCCTTTTGCTTTCGAACACATGGAAAGAATTATTTGGCAAATTGAGCTACAAGTTATTAACACATCCTCATTCAACTTGCTTCACAACTCCTGTTTTGCTCATAAAGTACATTCACACCAGTATGGACCAGCCCCCTGACAGAGCTGCTGTCAGCGAGCTGGAAAAGTTTCCTTGTAAGCTATCAGGGGACTTATTTATCTTATAAAATCCAGCAGGAATTGTAGGAAAAGAGAGGCTCAATTAACTTGTCTGTAACTTCTGCCACTGTAAAGACTTTATCCTATTAGATGGATATATGCCTTAAATCCAAAATACCCCCAACTTGCTGTCTTGAAAATGTTGAAGACTGAAACCTTAGTTGGGTGGAATTAACAGTGACCACCCATTGTGCGAGGCAAAATATCAGCCCACCGCCAATATCCTCTTGGTGGTTGTTGGAAACCAAATTCACATTCCTGATTAAAAATGTGCCTACTTAATGAAAGTCAGGATTTCCCAGTCTTCTCACTGGTGGGAAGAAGCAACATGAAGCTTCCAGAACACACACATCAGCAAGATCCAGTCAGGTTCATTAACCAGAAACGGAATTGCCATGTGCTCCTTTCTACAAGCTGCTAATTACCATCTTTTGCCTGATTTTGGAATACGGATCACTTTACTTTCTGCAAAACTTTTCAATGCACTATTCTAAACACAGCCATCAGTCACTCACACCAGCTGTGGGTTCACAGCGACTTTCCTTGTTAAAATACACAAAATCGTATCGGCTTCACCATCTCAAACAAGATAATTACTGTGTCAGGAAATAAAAATCAGATTAAGTGGAATTTAGTGGCACAGGAGACCCTTTTAAGCTTTTGCCTGACAGAGGGACCAAGGAGGATGAATTTGCATTTGGAGTTTTAATTCCACTGTCTCAAACTTCTCCCAGTCTAGTTTTTCAAGTTTAGTTTGATCTGTTTTAATTCTATCCCTTGGTTAGATCTCAGTTCCTAACATTTTGTAGATTCTTGTTATCAGAGATGTGAACTGAGCTATACTGGTGTGTTTATTTGAGGATTAGCTGTTGTGGCCAAGGAAGAAATATTTGTTCAACTGGAGTTAAGAACCTACAGCCACAAGAAAAATAAATCAGAGAGAGAGAGAAACTGGATAATGGGGGATCATTTCACTGTGAGTCGATCCTGGTGGGGTTTTTTGCCCCCCCTGGTGACTTTATGCATAGGCAAAAAGAACTTAACAGATCAAAGTCCACATTCCAACTGATAGATGCGGGTTTTTAAAATTATTAATTTGATGAACTGCTAAAGCAATAGCAAGAGAATACGTGGACAGAAGAATAAAATAGGTGATAAAATCTGTCTTCTTTTTCTTCCCCTGCAGCATTGGCATTAGAAAAGCTCTGTGTACACCATATGTACAGTCATTTACTGTGACTAATGGGAATAATGTACTATATTTCATAAAACTGATCTCTGGCAATTTGAGAAAACACTGGATGGCTACACTTACTATCTAAAAGTACTTATCACAACAAACCCTCAAGCAAAATTTCTTTTAAAAAAAAAAAACAACCTTAATAGGCTTTCTAGTGAAGCAAAGAAACTTTTCAGAATGTCAAGAACCCTCCCTGTTTTGGGTAAATGCTTAATCCTCTCAGATGTTTTCTCCTGCTGAATGCTTGTCTTATGTGCAGTTTAAGATGGTGTTTAAAATTTTCAAAATTCCTTCTACAAGTGTATCCCTGTTTCCTCTAAAAATGGACTCAAACTGATGTTAGAAAGTGGCACAGATGTTAGAAATTCCAACCTCTTCCCAGAACAGGACCAAGTATGAGTAGAGATAATGTCCCTTATTGGCAAACTCTTATTTTCTCTCAGATTCTGGAAGTAATTGTCAACATGTCCATTAAAGTGGGTGGACATCACACACACAACTTGCCTGAGTGTCACCCTACGAGTTCCATGGAGATCCTCCCAAATGCAAAACATCTGTAGAACTATCTGCCATCAGAGTGACTACTTGTAATATTCCCTGACTGATCCAGGGAGCACTGTGCACTGAAGACAGAGCCGGCCAGCGTCTTAACTCTAGGCAAAAGACTGAAAAAGCAATCAAAACTGGATTTATATCTTCGTAAATCACAATACACGCAGGTGACACTATCAAACGCTAAATCAAAACTTTTTCCATTTTCATAATTGATTTTTATTCACTTCATACCAAAATAATCTGGAAAGGAAAAAAATAAGTCATCAACGTACAAATTAAAGATGCAACCTGACATTAAGCATTAGCCAGGAGTATTTCACTGCAAATCAAATAATTTCGGAAAATCACCTGAGTGCTCATCTCATAGATGTGTGTTCTTGCTTGGTTAATTTTCACCATGATTAGTATCACACTTTCTAACTGCATCTGACAACCGACTTCCACACTGCACACAGAACCAATGACTCTGCTTTCATTCTGAAGAGTTTTAAAACTTACAACCTAAAATTGTAATTTCTGATGTTTATCAGGATTAATAAATAACTTCTTATAAATCAAAAATTAGGTTTGGTTATAAAGCACAAAGTTAAAAAATAAAATACTTTTGAAAATAAAATACTGTGCATATTTGAGGAGATAAATCCTTGTAAAACATTCACTGACACATATCAATGTTGTTCTATTTCTGTTCATAGAAAGATATATTTTTTAAGCTCTCAAATTATTCTGATTTCCTAAACTTATTCCAAATCTCTTCTTAATTATGTTATTTATAATTCCTTTGCCCAAATGGCTTACATAATGCTTCAGATTTTATTCAGTAATACCTCCACATTGGCCAGCTTAGAGAATGCACATTTAAAACACATATCTTATAAGACATTAGTTATATGCGTCTAAACATGGCTGATAATCTTCATAGGTAATGCAAATACTAGCCTGAGGTCAGGGGTTAACAAGGGTGGAGAGGTCATGCACCATGCTTGACTGAAGCTAACAATACAACAATGAGAAAAAGAAATACACCTGAACAGGACAAAAGAACTCCACAATAGTTAACTTCTGCGCAGTCTTCATAAATACAGAGACTGGATTCTATAAAATAAACCCAAAAGTCAATCACATTATTCATTGTCACACCTCATTCTCTTAAGACCAAATGTAACATAGGTGAATAGGATTCGGTATGTATGTATCATGTTCATGACTGTTACTTTACCAAAATCATTGATGTCACCCAAAATGAAAACGTTATTAAAGAAGATCAGTAAACACAGACTTTAAGCGAAAAAATTATTGTAATCCTTAAATGCTATGCAACATGAAGACTGATATCTTCATCATTTTGAAAGCAATCAAAACTCCTCTTACAAATTACATAATAACCTCATTTAAATAACTAGAAAAAACACAGGTTTCCCCAGTACAATGCATTTAACATGCCATCCATTAGAGAATTACACCCAAAGCTCTAGCTTCACAAAATTCTCAAATCAAGAGGCGGACAACTCTTTTTGCTGCTGAGGGCAATCTCTCCCTGCCACATTTTCTCAAAGATGGCTGATGCAAACAGCACTTCATAACTACATAAAAATGGTTGCTCAGATTAAATTATGCAAACGCAGTTTCAAAATAACCTGCTCAAGTTTCAGCGCATTAAAGATGGACCTGCAAAGCATTTGTCATGTTATGCCTGCTTCCAGCAGAATCACAGTGGGTGATCAGGGGAGCACAAAACCCAAGTCATCCTTATAAAAAGAAAGACTCTGAAACATAAGCGCACAAACATCAAATCCCATGCGCACATTCACCAGCCTTGGACTTGGCACCTGAAGACTGCTCACCAGTGCAAAACAAGGAAGAACCATCAGACAGTTCTTGAAGTCTCCATCCTGGAACGACTAGCAGAAGGGGCCATCTTTGAACAGCTCAGGCTCATCAATTAAAGTAAAATATTCCAGGGGTGGAATTTTCAAAATGGGGGTAATTTACAAGGTTAATTTTTTATTACATGAGGTAACTGAAATATACTTGAAATGATTCATCTCCCACAAAAATAGCCTTTATTTTCAACCGGGCAATATCTCAAGTCAGACACCCATCTACAAAGATTTTTCTGTGAACATAAAATTCTTGGCTTTTTCCTAATTAAAAGTAAGTGACTGGAAAATGTAGGGTAATTACAATACCAAAACAAGTTCAGTAGACTTACCGTGCAGCCTAATTTCAAGCCAGGAGACACTGGTAAGAAGCACATTAGATGTTTCCCAGTTAATAATCAGTCAATTAGGGCTTTTTCCTCTTTTACTAAATAAACTTTAGGTTTTAAACATCTTTTCTGTATTACTTTATATTAAGGACTAAAGAGAAATTTTAAGTAATGATGTAAACTGTCCATCTTAGTAAATCTTAGCTGAAATGACTTGCAAAACAAAGGGAACAGAATAACAATATAAAATATTTTCAGTTTCAAATAATTAGCTACTTGTAGGTAGTTGAAAAGTTTTATAAAATCAAACTAAAGCCAAAAGTTGTCATAAATGGAGCTTTTAATATTCTACCAGTCAAAAAAAAGGGGGGGGCCATTTTGTTCTGCAACAGGATACTAACGTTCTTTGATGTCAAACATAAATTTTCGCTATTCTTTCCATGACATATTAGTCTTAAAAACAATATTTATCTCCATTTACGCCCCATCACTGGTTATTTCTCTTACTACATTTTAATAAGCTTAATAACTCAAAGCATCAACACAACAGCGCTGGAAAACCTCCGCTTTGTTCCATAGGACTGATCTTGCTGTACTTATGTTTATTTCTCTTACTTTCTCTCCAGTTTCATCAAAGCACTCATCGTCCAGGCTTTCCAACGCTTCTTACCCTAGTTTTGAGGACTTCACTACAAGCTGAGGGAAACTTTTAGGAGAATAAGGATTCTTTCAACAAACCAACATTCTAGGCCTTAACTGTCCAACAAAATCTCGAAAGAATGAACGGAACCTCACCATTTTACTTTCATCTCCCCTAGATGGGTTGAATAGAGCTTCTGAGAGCACATTGGCCATCCCCAACCTACTCACGCATTGGGACGTCCGGCACGGAATATTCGCGCCCAAGCCGCACGGGTCCCCCGAACCACGAGATGGTAACATTAATGGAAAACGGTTCCGCTGCTAAGAACTCTTCGCAAGGGCCTTCTTGGAAAGTGTAAACACCTCTTGCGGGGCAAAGCAAACTATGTTGTCCACAAACCCTCGGTAACCCTTTGCACCCAGTATCACTGCTTGACTTCAGGGTCACCATTTAAGGTGGTTCTTCGGGCGGGCGTCTCACTGACGCGCCCTCCCGCCCGCGCGCGCACACACTCGCGCGCCACTCTCCATACATTTCGGCGGCCTCCTGGGGCTAGAAAGATGAAATATCGTCTCTGGGCCATTTCCCCCCGAATTGAGCTAATTGAGTTCAAAATATCCAGTAGAGAAAAGAAAGGGGATGAGAAAGAACAAAATTATTTTCCCCAAATAGCTTGGTTTTCCTCTCCCTAAGCTGACGAACAGGCGGAATGACACCAACCCTGCCGAGAGGGAGGGCAAGAAAACTTCAAAGGCGAGGCGGCCGAGCGAAGTTTAGCCGGGTCGGAGGAGAGGAAGCCACAGAAGGGGGCGCCCGGGGCGTGTCCCCCAGGCGCACCCAGGTCCCCGCTCCCGCTCCCCTCCTCTTACTTTTGGATGATCTGGGGCAGGCTGGCTTGGGGCGGCGGCGGCGGCGGCGGCGGCGGCGGCATCCCTCGCAGGCCTGGGGGCGCCGGGGGCGCCGGGGCACCGGGCACGCTGCGGGCATCTCTGTCCGGTTGCTCG
>SJXQ01012210.1:252018-281353 GCA_006408695.1 Aepyceros melampus
CCCGGTAGCGCGGGGAGGAGACGCGATGGGCGGGGAGGAGGCAGTCCCGGCGGCGCCGCCTCCGCCTCCTCCCGCGGGTCCCGCTCGCCCGGCCGGGCCACTCAGAGGTGGGGGCCAGGGGGCGTCTCCCAGCCAGCGGGAGACGCTCGGCGCCCGGGTGGTCAGGGGATCTCTGCCCGCAGCTCCTGGGCGCCGCGTTCTCCACCCGCCACCCGCGCGCCTTCAGGGTTCCCCGGGTCGGCGCTCCGCAGCGCAACTCCACCGCGTAAGGCGGCGAGACACACGGCAGCCCGCCGCCGGACGCCGAGCTCTCGCCTCTCCAGCTAGCCGGCGGCCTCCGCACTGTCCCCGGGGACGACGCGAGCGGCCTCGCGCGCTCCTGCCAAGCGGGGCGGACCGAGCGCGCCCTGGGCGTCTGCGCGCATCGCCAGCGCGAGGTGCGCGGGCCTTGGCACCTTCCCGCGATTGGTGCCCAGCCAGCGCCACTCGTGGCTGAGGGGCCCGAACCTGCGGGGAGGAAAGCCCAGAACTCCCTCAAGTCGGTGCGACTGGTAACCCTAGGTCTAAGATGACCGGACCCGAGAGCTCTCCAAATTGGCAATCCCCAGAGGCAGCCGCCGTGATTTCTCTTCATTTATTTCCCCACTTTTCTAAAAGACCTGCCGCTGTCCCGCGAGCGCAAAGACAAAATAACGTGTATGTTTTACTCTTGTTATTTATTGGCCAAATCTCAGTAGGCGTGTAAAGGATGAAGAGGAGTTCGCTACCATGGCACTCCCCAGGATTACCGCCTCTGGAGCTCTGCAGGTTGCCCGGGAGCCGCGTGCGCCAGTTCACCTGCGCACAGCGGTCCACGGCGGTGGACGCGGGCGTCCTGCGCTGAGGAGTCACCCCACGAGGTGCAGTGTAGTGTCCTAGAGCAGCGGCAGAGATCTGGGGAGGCACCTGGTGGCGCGGAAACGTCCAGAAGCTGGGCAAAGATCTCGGAGAGTGGTTACCTTGGAGATCCTTACCGTCTGGCGATACATAACTTTCTAAATCCCGACACAGGCAGCCCCGAGAAACGAGGAAAGGCGTCCCTTGGGTGCCTTGGAAGTCAGAGCGCACGCCAGGGTGCCCCCGGGCCTGCAACGAAGCTTCCTGAGGGTCTCAAGCCAACCCATCCTCCTCCCGCAGTTACGTGGAGGAGAATTCTGAAGATGAATTCTCCCGGGACGAGCAACTATTGAATCCCCTCAAAGATGATTTCTTCTCTCCCTAGACTGTGAGTTTCTGTCAACTTTCCTGCCAGTTTCAAGAAGTTTAGCCTCCCTTTTGCTGTCATCCTACCTAGGTCCTCCCCCACCCTCCCTCTCTCCTGTACATACAGGGTCCTGTCCACTCTTTGGCTTCCTTCTTCTCTCTCACTCTCTCTCTCCTTCCCCTTACAGATCAAATGATACACCCAACCCAGTGCCTTGTATTCATGAGTAATCATAATTCTCAAATTTGAATCTCACCAGAAAACCCAGGTAAAGAGGAACCAGTTGTTTATTCATTTTGCCAATGAGGCAAGTTAGGGTGATTTATTTGTTCAACTATATATGGCTAGTAAAAGGCTGTCCCAGAGTCCTCTTGGGCTCTAGGAGTGGTTAGTTCATCATTTTCAGTTTCTATCACTGAACTACTGACTATGGTTTTCATAAAACTCCACCTTCCACTGCCGCACCCTCACCTCCTTGGCTGAGGAAAATGATCTGAAATTAACATTGCAACTCTCCCCAAAAGGAAAACTTTCCATATGCTTGTATTAAAATATCCCTCTGAGAATCCCCCAAAACCTTTGTGAAAGAAAACTTTGTAGTTAAAAAAAGACAGATCACTTTTTACAAGAGAGGTTGAATGACTCAATCTCTCTGAGCGTCAGTTACCAAATATGTAAACTGGCAGTGATGAGACCCTGACTTGCAGAGTCACTGTTAGGATTAGAGATAATGTATCCTGCATAATTGATGCATAATTGGTACAAGAGATATTCAGTCTGATTCCTTATCTTCCAACCTTAAACCTAGATCTTACAACAATAGATCTCAAACTCTAGGAAGCCAAGTGCCTGGAAATCATAATATTGATATAACTTAATCCATCCTCATAACGTTTTTCCTGGCAGAAACATGAAGGAAAGAAAGGAGGGAGGGAAGAAGGGAGGAAGGATAAAAGGAAGGGAGGGAGAGAGGAGAGGAAATTCATATTATACAAATGCAGCTCTCTGTATCTCAAAAATAATGTATTAGCTTTTGTGACAAAATAACAGTGTATACATCTAGGGTATTTATTAGACTTTTCTTCCATCCTTTCTGTAAGTTGAAACGTTCCCCCAAATGGAGAAAATTAATAAATACACAAGGTGTTTTTAAGAAGCCCCATTTCTGTGAGTATAGCTGAATGTTTGCAACGTATGTTATGTGAGAACTGAAACTTGAAGCAGATGTGAAAGGAGAAGGAGGCACTACAGCAAAAACCTAAAGCTAGTTCTGGTCCTACCTCAGATCCTCCCAAAATATTCTCCAGGATAACAATGAACAAGACTTTCCATTTTGCAAGTCAGACGTTCAGCGTATTAAGCAAGTCCAATGAAAAATATTTATTAACGTAATGTCATTTCACCCCTTTCCAGGAAAAAATGAAAAAGCTCCCGGGATGGGGTTGCAGCCATTCAAGAATCCTTTAGGAGGTTTGTTTTTGACTGCCCTGTGCCCTCACCACCCCCAGCACACCAGGATGTGCTGACCTGAGGGAAAGGCTGTAGGGGTCACCTGACTTGACAAATGGGAAAAGGGGAGGGGTTGGTAACATCTCTGTTCCACTCTGCAGAAGCGCCCTGTCCCTGCTGACATACCAGGAAACTGAGATCAGTGAGGCTTTTGCTGTCTATGAATATATTGACCATTTCATAGGTTATTGTTGTTGTTCAGCTGCTCAGTCATGTCTGACTCTTTGTGACCCCATGGACTGCAGCACACCAGGCTTCCTTGTCCTTCACCATCTCCCGGAGCTTCCTCAAACTCATGTCCATTGAATCGGTGAGCCATCCAACCATCTCATCCTCTGTCAACGTTCCAATGAGTTGGCTCTTTCCATCAGGTGGCCAAAGTACTGGAGCTTCAGCATCAGTCCTTCCAGTAAATATTCAGGGTTGATTTCCTTTAGAATTGACTGGTTTGATCTTGCTGTCCAAGAGACTCTCAAAAGTCTCCTCCAACACCACAGTTTAAAAGCATCAATTCCTTGGCCCTCAGCCTTCTTTATGGTCCAGCTCTCACATCCATACATGACTACATGGGAGTCAGCTGTTAAATGCTTTCATAGATTATTACTTACTTCATATTCACAACTCCATGAGGTAGCTGCCCATGTTTTTATTTATTTGTTTTTTAATTGAAAGATAACTCCTTTATAGAACTTTGTTGTTTTCTGTCAAATCTCAACATGAATCAACAGCCATAGATATACATATATCCCCTCCCTTTTGAACCTCCCTCCCATCTCCCTCCCTATCCCACCCCTCTAGGTTGATACAGCCCCTGTTTTGAGTTTCCTGAGCCATACAGCAAATTCCCCTTGGCTATCTATTTTACATATGATAATGTAAGTTCCCTTGTTACTTACTCATGTTTTAGAATTGAAAGTGAGGCTAGAAGGCTAAAAGAATTTGCCTCAGGTCACCTGCCTTTTAAGCTGCAGAAGCAGAACTGCAGTTAGAGCGATCTGACCCCAAACCTCACCGTGGCACACAGAGACCCGAGAAGCCACCTGGTCTTCTTTTGCTGTGATAACTGCCTGCATCTTCCAGGGAATGTAAAATACCCTCTGCATTGTGATTCAACTCTGCCACTCATATTTATCTAAGCAGTAAATCATCAGGCAAGGTCCAAATTGACATAAGCAAGAAAATTTAAAGAAATTAAGCAGCCTAGCGGGGGATAGTAGAAAGGAACAGGAAATAGAAACCAGGTCTCTGTTATTCTCAAACTTGCCAGGGATTCTGGCACACTGGTTTGTTCTGTAATGTTAATAAATGTTTACTGAGTTCCAGACAGTGGTTCTAGAGCTTTCTCATGCCTTATTTCTCTAATTATCACCAGTTTGCAGACAGAGAAGCTTGATAAACCTCTCCAAGGTCATGAGGATAATACATAGTGGAATTGAAGTTCATACCTTGGTCTGACTCCCTGCAGCGCGCTGTCCTCTGTTCAAGGTGATTGTGAGCATTCAGCTCCACAGATGAGACCGTTTAATATGTATTGTTTTTCCCTATGTGTAATTGCTACTTAAAAAAACAACAATTTACTTAGTAGGTTGTAAAGTTTGATAATAAACAGAGCTGGTAAAAATACAGGACTGCAAATATTCTCATATACTGTGGATGAAAGTGTCAGTTGCTATAACCTCTTTGGAAATGAGTTGGCACTGTCTGCTACATTTACAATAAAGGAAACTGACTCAGTAGTTATCCTTCTAGGAATTTATCCTATAGGTAGGTTTATTTGTAGCAACAACCAACGTTCCATGTGCAAGGAAGTTTACTATGGCACTGTTTGTAACAGCAAAAACCAGAAACAATCACAATGCTAAGCAAAGGGGGCCTGGTTGCATAAAGGATGGTCCCTGCGTGGAAGAGAATACCGTGTAGCCCTGAAAAAGCACGGGCTAGGTCTGTATGCACTATTAGGAAAAAATTTCCAAGATATATCACTAAGGAGAAAATCCAAGTTCCTCAGCAGTAGTATGGTATAATTAAATTTGTATAAAACCAAAGAGTATAAAACATTTCTAGAAAATTATACAAGTAACTAATTACTAATAGTAATTACTTCTGGAAGTTGGGATAGGACAGGAACTCTATTTGAATATTTGAAATAAAATTTTATTGAAGTATATGTACTGTTTGAAATTTTTTACTTTAAACATGTATTGTTTTTTATTACTGATCACTAACAACAAAGCCATTCTTTCCCTCTTTAGCTAGTCTTTCTTAACAGCACTTAGCACACAAATAGTGTTTTTTGTTTTTTTTTTTTAAGCAAAACATCATCTGGAAGATTGAAGGAGACATGCACTGGGCCATTTATGTCCAGAGTAGTCTTTTGTTATCCTGACAACCCCAACAGAGACAACTGAATAATTAATTCATTAATTCCCAGCAGTCATTTTGATACAGTTAGAGTCTATTAGTTTGATAATCATACAAGCAACCTATCAACATTAGCCATAACATATTAACTGTTATCTGGGTGTTAATAAACAGTTATCATTTCTTTAGTATTACTCTATGTCAAGCTGTCTTGAGCATATAATATTTCTCATTTAATCCTCATAACTTCCTTATTAGTTGGCTGTGTTTATGCCCGTTTTACAGATAAGAAAACCAAGACTCAAACAAGTTCAGCCACTTGACAGCTACTTTATGGAAGAACTGCAAATCTAATGCCAGTCTCCATTCCTCCTAGAATAGGGCTGTTAACTATTCCAACATGGTGGCAATGATGTTTCTTGGTATAATGGGGCTTTTAAGACCAGACATTCCTCTGCTAAATGATGGCTGGTTTGACCCTCTCTGCTATCTCCAGTACCTCATCCTTTGGTTTCCTATCTCGCCACCAAACCTGGCTTCTCTTTTCCGTCCCCCTGAGGTCAGCTTTATCTGTTTGCTGACTCCTCTCTCAGAGCTACACCCTAATCTTTTACTTAAACTTCATGGAATCCCTGCCTGTGTCTTAAAACAATCATAAAATAAAATCCTATGCTAGCTTTGGAAAGGATCACCTCTCTGAAAATGCCGGAGAGGCAGTGGCTGAAGGATGCTGTTTAAAAATAATATGGTTACTCATAGGACTGGATGCACATTTGAATGTGAAGGCGACAGTCAGGGAACTCTAGCTGAGGAAAAGTGAGGACATGACCCATATGGTTCTTTTCTGCCTAACAACTCGTGCAGAATGTCCCTCATTGGCTGCTGGGAAAGGCTTAGCCACCGTCTCTCTGGTGGTGGATTTACCAGCCAGGCCCCTTGTCCTCTGATGAGCCACGCAAGTCTTGTATTATAATCAAAGGAACAGTTGACTGGGAGTCAGAAAATCTGAGTTCTGGACCCTAGGTGTATCCAATGTTCCTGAACAGAAAAGCAGTCATCCCAAACCAGGGGTGAAATCAACATCTTTGCCTCCTCTTAAAGCATCACTACTCCAAGCCCAGGTGGCTTGAGCTCCGCCGTTCCAGCACTTGCTCAGGACCTGGCCACAAACCAACAGAGGATTGAGTTAGAATCCTAGGGGCTCCCAGTATTATAGGGCAGAGTTACCTGGGTCTGGCTTCCAGGAAAAGAAAAATTTTGAGCTGTGTTTTGAAGGCGAGAATGGCTTCATCTCTTTTGCTGTTACCAAGAGAAAGCAAAGCAGCAGGGTACAATAAGGGGTATCATAAAACAAGTTGCAGCTGAATTTTCTTGGAGGGGGATGGGCAGTGACGGAGGTATGAAGCGAATGTGGGAGAAACATTAGCTGGTGGCTAATTGCATGATTTAAGTTCCATGGGGCTCCGCACCCCCCGTGGAGACCCAGCTTCTACACTGCAAGCTTAATCCCTGGGGAATGTCACTGTCATTCAGAGGCTGCTAGTGTGACTCGGGGCCCCAGCCAAGCCAAACAGCACTTCTTAGACGCAGGGGATTCCTTTATCGAGCCCTTCCCCCCAGTCGCCTGCTCTGTCTTCCCTTATCACCCGGGCTGTCAGGCCAGTTGGTCTGCAGGGAATAAACATCTCAGGCTGTTTGCCCACCAGCGCGGAGATCAGGTGACCATTATGGAAGGCAACACCGGAGGCCTCTGCATGCCAGCGTGACGCCAGGAACAGTGAGAGCCTGCGATGTGCTGACCTCACTGAGTGGGCACCCATGCAGCTGGCCTGAGTGAGGAAACTGGTGCCACTCCCCGATGTGGTACCTTTGATCATCCCAGGGTCACCTGATGCCGGATGTCCTGCCCAGCCCCCTCTCAGTGTAGACTCTGGAGTCAGAAGAGCTGGATTAGAAACCCAGCCCCATAATCAGATAGCTGTATGATTTTAGGCTACTTTACCTCTCTGTGCTCCCTTCAGATGGGAGCCTCCGTGTTTCCTCTGAAAAATGAGGACAATAGTGCCCCCATCATAAAGTAATTGTTAGGATTAAGTGTAAGGCACTTGGGAGGTTGGTAAAAGAGTACAAACTTTCAGCTCGAAGATAAATAGGTCTATGGATCTAATGTAAACATGGGGACTGTGGTTAATAACAATGTGTTGTATAACTGAAATTTGCTGAGAGTAGAACTTCCTGTACTCACCCACAAGATAAATATGTGAGGTGATGGACATGTTAATTAACTAGGTGGCAGGAACTGTTTCACAATGAATATGTATATCAAACCACCACAATATGTACTTTCAATATCTTACCATTTTATGTGTCAATTAACCCACTCCAGTGTTCTTGCCTGGAGAATCCCAGGGATGGGGGAGCCTGATGGGCTGCCGTCTATGGGGTCACACAGAGTCGGACACGACTGAAGCGACTTAGCAGCAGCAGCAGCAGCAGCATACCTCTATAAAGCTGATTTTTTTTCTTAAAGTAAAGCACTTCAGATAGGCATATGATTGTGGTCAGCAAGCTGTTGTTAGCTGCTTTTAATATTATGATTACCGGGCTTCCCAATGGAGAATCAACAATCATAATACATAGACTGCTCTTGAAAGAGAGAGGGTGGGGCTCTGAGTCCACGATGTCTGTCACCTCCTGCATGTAAAAGTCCCAGGGAAAATTATGATATAATCATAAGAACCATCTGGAAGGTAAACTGGGAAAAAGGGGGTATTGTCAGAAGAACACATTGGAAAAGAGACTCACAGACCTGGGTTGCCCTTGCCAGCCTCGTGACCTTGGGCTTGCTATGTGAACTCTCTGCCCTCAGTTTCCTCATCCATGAGATGGGATAACAAACATTTCCTTTCTGTTGTTGTGAGGATGAACTCAAGGCTGGCCCAGAGTCTCCTCTCAGTCCCAGTGGCTGGAATGATGACCTGCTCTCAGTAACATGGAACACAAATCCGTTGAGAGCAGGATGCCCACAAGAGGAGGTGGGGCGGTAGTGAAAGGCATGTTTGGTTTGGTTTGGGGAGGTGGGGATTCATGGCAGGTGGAACTTGCTAGAGGACTGCCTGTTCCTTGGTATATTTCCTGCAGGAACGTCACTCTAATGATTTAAAGAATCCTAAAGAAAGCCAGTTAGGGTTCGTTAGGGAGAAGGAGGGTTATTAACATATGTCTGCTTCACTCTCCTCCCCTCTCCCCAGCAAGGAGTAAAGCAGCACCTCCAAAAGGTCTAAAGTCGTGTTGTGGGTTGAAATGTGTCCTCTAAAAAGATCTGTTGAAGTCCTAGCCCCTGATACCTGTGAATGTGGCCTTATTTGGAAACAGGGTTTTTGCAGATCTCCTCAAGTTAAGATGCAGTCGTTAGAGTGGGCTCTGATCCAGTGTGACTGGTGTCTTACAAGAACAGGGAAATTGAGACATAGATTCTGCAGGGAGAACGCCCTGTGACGACAGAGGCTGAGACTGGCATGAAGCAGTTGCTAGGCTGGGAACTCCACCAGAAGCCAGGAAGATGGGAGGAAGGATTCCCCAGAGACTCCGGTGGCCCTGCTGACACCTGGATTTCTGACTCTGGCCTCCAGCATTCTGAGAGGATCCATTTCTGTTGTTTTAAGCCATCTAGTTTGCAGTGCTGTTACAGCAGCCGAGAGGAAAGTAATACAGGGAGGAAAAGGGCTGGGGGAGAGGGAGGAACTGCGCGCCCAGAAAGCCAGGTGAAGAGATGCCCAGCTAGAGGGTCCTCCCTACCTTATCCACCAGCCCGAGAGGGCTTGAGCTCAATTCCGCTGCTAGGGCCACCAAGGAAGGCAAGATATTTGAACCAAGTGAGAAACAATATTTGAACCAAGCGGAGAAGAGCCAGAGACAAGTTCCATGGTCTAAGAAGGAAGGACTCTCCCACCCAAAAGCCTTCACAGCCTCCCCGTGGTCCAGCCTCCAGGCTCAACTCCTTTCACACTTAAGTCTGGCCAGACTAGTCTAATTCTTTCCCTGGAAAAGCATCTTGTGTGTTTTATCCCCCTGAGTCTCTTCTTTCTACTTTTCTCCCTCCGTGCCCTGCCTGACTGAACCCACCTCCATCCTGGGAGCACCTCCCAGCCCCAGAATGTCTCTCTTCTTGGAGCACGTATCACACTGCTGGTCTGCGCATCTCACTTAGCAGCTGGTCGTGTACTCCCCAGTAAATTGTGTGTACTTTTTATTTGATAAAGTGATCCCTTTTTACTGGTTTATGGTTTAGGTTTTCATGTGTCGTGCCTTGTTCTCGTGACTGTATCAGGTATCTTGGTATGCAGGGACTGGGGGGCATGCCTCTCGAAGCAGCCCTTTCATCCTCAAACATGGAGATCTGCCCATGTAGAATGTATAGCTGTTTCCTTGATTCAGCCCAAAGACGTTTTGGTTTTTGGCTGCGCTGGGTCTTCATTGCTGCACAAGGGCTTTCTCTAGTCGTGGAGAGTCGGGGCTACTGTCTAGTTGCAATACATGGGGTTCTCATTGTGGTGACTTTCTGGAGGAGTACGGCCCCTAGGCCATGCGGACTTCAGTAGCTGCTGCACGTGGGCTCAGCCATTGCAGCTCGCAGGCCGCAGAGCACAGGCTCAGTAGTTGTGACGGGTGGGCTTAGCTACCCCACGGCATGTGGAGTCTTCCCGGACCAAGGATGGAACCGGTGTCTTCTGCATTGCAAGGCATCTTCTTAACCACTGAACACCAGGGAAGCCCAGCACAAGAATGTTGGCTATGAAGATCTGGAAATCTAGAGTAGTGTTGTTTTTTTTTTAAGTTCTGCCATTGGCTTATTTGTATCACTAGGGGCATGGCCATTAAAATCAGACAGACCAGATCTTGAATCCTGACGCTGTGTGACCTTGGGTAAGTTACTTAACCTCTGTATGCTTCAGTTTCCTCACCTCTAAAATGAAGTTCATAGACTGTGAGCATGACAGCACTGTGTGGAATGCACAGGGTGCCTTCAGAATTCATCTGTGCGATGAATAATTTATGTAAGTGTTTGGCACCATGCCTGCCAAAGTTCCCTGGGAAGCAGACTCTGGACAGGCTATAGCAGGTTTATTTGGGGCTGCTCATGGCGGATCAATAAAGTGGAAGAGAATAGACGGAAGCAGAACTGGGCAGAAAGAGATACCAGGCTCTGAAAAAGTCTCAGTGGAGACCTCAACCAACTCCACGGAGATTCTGAGGCTTGGGTCATCCACCACAAGTGGCAAGTGGCTCTCAGCATTTCCACGTCAACACTCCCTCTAGGTGCAAGTCTAATAGAAGAGTGAGTGTGGCCCTCCCAATCATCCTAACAAAATCCTTATTACATTTCTTTGGCTCTGATTGAGTCCTGTGCTTATTTGTGAACCCATCTACAGCCAGAAAATGTGATAATCTCACTGGCTGAGCCAGAGCCTCATGCTGACCCCTGGTGCCAGATGCCTGATGCACTCCACCTGAAGCAGGCAGATTGAAAATTGCAGAGCCTGTGGTTCCCCTAGTGGAAAATCTGAGAGTGCCAGGAACAGATGGATGCTGTACTGTGAAAGCCTGAAAAACGTCTATTCTTTAACTGAAAAGAATGTTAGCATAGGAACAGCCTATGGTAGGGCAAGTGCCTACTGAGAATGAAGGACATGCTGATGGGAAGTGCAACATGCATTGATTGCAGGGTGTCTGACTTAGAGGAATGTTTGCTTTTAAAAATGAAATAAATATGTATTCCTAATAAATGGTGGAAAAAAGCATCCGCTGAATGATCCTCAAGTTGAGTTTTAAATCAGCCCTGGAGAGGCTTCTGAGCTTTTGGATGTTCTGTGTTTTAATCTGGGTGGTGGTTTGAGCTTCCTTGTGGCTCAAATGGTAAAGAATCTGCCTACAATGCAGGAGATTGGGCTTCAGTCCCTGGTCAGGAAGATCCCCTGGAGAAGGGAATGAATGGCAATCCACTCCAGTATTCTTGCCTGGAGAATTCCATGGACAAAGGACACTGGTGGGCTACAGTCGATGTGGTCACAAAGAGTTGGACACAACTGAGCAATTAACATTTTCCTGGATGTATTCACTTTGGAGAAATTAATAAGCTAAACATTTATGATTTGTGTCTCTTTCTCCATATACGTTATACCTATAATAAAAATGTTCCTTAAAAGTGAAAAAAAAAATTTCACATAGTCGAAGGCTACACTATAAGGCTGCATTCTTTCTCCGTGTTGTAGTCTTTTTTTACTGTCCGTAACCTTTGACAAGTTACCACCACTCCATTTATGGGTGTTCACTGCCTGAAGAACTATTTCATCTAGGATGATTTTTATAACCGAGTGTCCCTAAAACCTTCAACACAAACCCCCAACAATCGGGATTTAGGTTTTTAAGGATGTGTTGTGGAAATCATTATTAAAGCAATAGATTTTTTGGGGGGGCGTTTTTTTTGGCTGTACCATGCAGTTCGTAGTATCTCAGTTCCTAGACCAGGGATTGAATTCGGGCCATGGCAGTGGAAGCTTGGAATCCTAACCCCTACGCAACCAGGGAACTCCCAAGCAAGGTTTTTTTAAATGGACATTTCATATTAAGCTTCAAGGATTCAGATAATTATCTAGTATTTTTGTTGTTGCTGAGCTAGTTAAAAATAAGTGACAGACAGCATGAGAGTTCACTTCTAAATATCAAGTATTGCCAAAGAACAAGACATTCTTCTCTATAACCACAGTATCATTAAGACACCCAAGAAATATAATGTCGATACAATAATATATAATTTTCAGTTCATATGCAAATTTCCCCAGTCATCTAAATAATGTCCCTTATACTTGCTTTTTTTGTTTAAATCTAAGGTTCAACCAAAACATTTTGCATTGTATTTATTTGTTATTCTCTCTACCCTGCTTTACCCTAGAACAGTCTCCACACCTCCTTTTTTGGGGGGTCATTCACAACATTGATATATTTAGAATCCAGATGAACTGATTTGTAGAATTCATTTTCTATATATTGAATTTGTCTTACCACTTTCTCATTACTAGATTCAGGTTAAGATTTTTTAGCAAGAAGACTCCATGTGGCGTATATTTTCCATTCCTCACGCAAGAGGCCCATTTGTCATTGTTCCATTATTAGTGATCCTAAGTGGTCTAGCTTGGTTAAAGCAGGTCTTGTGGTCTCTTTCCCTTTGTGCTTAGAAATCATCTTTGGGCTGACAATTTGAGACTATGCAAGTGCCCTGGTCACCAATAGTCATTTACCCAATAGTTTTAGCATCCACTGATGATCCTTGCCAGAAGCTGTTATAAAGGAAGGTTTTCTAATTGAATCATTCCTTCTACATTTGTTGATTGATGTCTTTAGTAGTGAGAGAACATATCCTGTCTCCTCTCTCTCCTCTTTCTTTTCTCTCCTCTCCTGCTCCCTTCCTCCCCTCTCTTTCTAGCATATGTGTGTTTATTATATACACTTATTCTTATTTCCCTTTCTTTCACAAAAGGTATTTCAGAAACAGTGTATACTTCTTTTGATAAACTGTCTCTTTTGCTCATTTTTATATTGGGTTTTTCATCTCCTCCTCCCATCCTAGAATTTTAGGTCATCCTCATGTATTAGGGGAGAAGGCAATGGCACCCCACTCTGGTACTCTTGCCTGGAAAATCCCATGGACGGAGGAGCCTGATAGGCTGCAGTCCATGGAGTCATGAAGAGTCAGACATGATGACTGAGTGACTTCCCTTTCACTATTCACTTTCATGTATCAGAGAAGGAAATGGCAACCCACTCTAGTGTTCTTGCCTGGAGAATCCCAGGGACAGGGGAGTCTGGTGGGCTTCCGTCTATGGGGTCGCACAGAGTTGGACACAACTGAAGCGACTTAGCAGCAGCAGCAGTAGCATGTATTAGGAAAATTATATCTTTTTTTCTCTGATATAAGTGACATATTTCCTCCTAGATTATTTGTCTTTTGATTTTTGTTTATAGTTTTGTCATGCTAACATTGCTTTATTTTTACGTAGAAAAATTCATCAACCTGCTGTTTTTGCTATGTCTGGATTTTGAGACAGAGTTAGACAAATTTCTCCACGCTGAAATAATCTTTTAAATTATGTTTTCTTCTAGTACCTGTGTGATTTTTACGCTTAGACCTCTGATCCACTTGGAGTTTATTCTGGTATACAGTGTAAGTTTATTCTGGTGTACAGTGTAAGGCGTTGGTCCAGTTTTATCCATCTCCAAATGGTCATCCAGTTGCTCCCACACCACTTATTAAAAGAACCAGCTTTTCTTAGTGATTTGAGATATTATCTTTATCATATGCTAAATTCCCATGTGCCTTAGATCTATTCCTGGACTTGCTATTTTATTCTAATAGTCTGTCTATTCATTTACCAGTTTTAATTATAGTTCCTTTAGAATATCATTTGCTATTTGACAAGCCCAGTCTCTTCTCATAGCTCTTCTTTGGGGGAGTTTATGGCTATTCTTGCATGCTTATTTTTCTACATGACTTTCGGAGTTGACTCCTCTAGAAAAGAATGTGGTATTTTTATTATGATTGTGTTAAGATTATATATTGACTTCAGGAGAATTAGAACTTTATGATGTTGAGTGGTCCTGTCAGATAACAAGGGACCTCTCTTGCTTTGTTCAAATCTTTTTTCAAGCCTTTTGGGAGTTTTTTAAAGTTTTCCTCAGGTTTTGGTGATTTTGAAGTGAAGTGCAAGTCGTTCAGTCGTGTCTGACTCTTTGCGACCCCATGGACTACACAGTCCATTAAATTCTCCGGGTCAGAATACTGGAGTGGGTTGCCATTCTCGATTCCAGGGGATCTTCCCAACCCAGGGATTGAACCCAGGTCCCACCTTGCAGGTGGATTCTTTATCAGCTGAGCCACAAGGGAAACCCTTTGATGATTTTAGCTGTAGCAAATAAAACAACACTCCAGAAGGTCAAATAAAAGTTTTATCACAAAAAGTGATACCAGAAGAGAGGACAGAACCAAACAAAATCCCCACATTGACATCAGATGCCAGTCTTATAGCCAGAGGCACAAGAGACCTGGAGCCAGAGAGACAACCAGCGAAGGCAGAGAGTGCAGCCATAGCCCCTCTCTGGAGGCTAGACACCACCTCCTGCTACATGGACTTGTCATAACTAGGGATTCAAAATGACTCACATAGGGGGATACTTTCAGAGCCAAGCCTGAATAGAAAATATGGAAAATATTAAAAAAAATGAATGTGTGTATGTATATATATGTATAATCTGAATCACAGCAGAAATTACTACAACATTGTAAATCAACTGTACTTCAATTAAAAATATTGATTAAAAATACTGAAATAAAGAATTGTATATACCTCATTTAAGAAAATAGGGTTATTTTCTTTCATTATTTCCTGTAACTGGTTATTATTTATTTAAATATAAACATTTTTGCATATTCATATGTTACTTATCTATTTAAAATTGTGCATTTATATGTACTTCTTATGGAATTGCTTCGCTTGTGTTAGTTTTGCCATTAAAACTTTTACCTATTATAAGCCTGCCTGTTTTCTTATTTATGACCATGTAACTCATTTGCTAGATGTCTAATGCTGAAATATTAGGTAAAAACTTCATATAACAGATTGTGTTAGAATTTCCATGTAGTTCACATATATTTGTTTGTTTGTTCCTAAATATTTTATGTGGTTTTTTGTTTCTGTACCATATGATATCACTCGTATATGGATCTAAAATATAGCACACATGAACCTATCTATCTATGAAACAGAAGCAGGATCTTGACATAGAGAACAAACTGATGGTTGCCAAGAGGGAGGGGGTTGGGGAAGGGATGGAGGGGGAGGTTAGGGTTAGTAGATACAGGCTTTTATAAATAGGATGGGTAAACAAGAAGGTTCTGCTGTATAGCACAGGGAACTATATTCAATATTCTGTGATTAATCACGATGGAAAATGTTAAAAAAGAGAATGTATATATATATGTATAATCTGAATCAGCAGAAATTAACACAATATTATAAATCTACTAAACTTCAATTAAAGTATTTATTAAAAAAGAGAAGAATTGTATATACCTTATTTTTAAAAAATAGGATTTTTCTCTTTTATTATCTCCTGTAACTGGTTTTGCTTATATAAACATATTTTAATATTTATATATTATTATCTAAATTGTGCATTTATATGTGCTTCTTATAGAATTGTTTTGCTTGCATTAGATTTGTCATTAAAACTTTTGAATTTTCCAACTATATATACTATCATATTATCTATGAATAGAGACATTTTAATTTTCTCATTTTCAATTCTTATTCCTCTAATAGTTTTCTCTGTTGCATTGATTAAAATCTCCAATATCAGCAGCAACATGGATGGACTGTGAGAGTATTATGCTTGGTGAAGTAAGCCAGACAAAGACACCAGTACTATGTGGTATCACTGATATGTAGAATCTAAAAAATAAAAATACACAAACTAGTGAATATAACAAAACAGAACAGACTCACAGGTATAGAGAACAAACTAATGGTTACTAATGGAGAAAGGAAAGGGGGAAGGGACAAGATGGGGTAGGAGATTAAAAGGCACAAAGTGCTACAGACTAAAATAAATAAGCTACCTTGTAAAGCACAGAGAACATAGTAAATATTTTATAACAACCATAAATGGACTATAACCTTTAAAACTAAATCACTATGCTGTATACCTGAAACTTACATAATATTGTAAATCAACTAAACCCCAATTATATTATCTCCAATATCATGTTAAATGGTAGTAGACTTGCTAGGTATCCTTGCCTTATCCTGACCTTGTGTATTTATTAAATAAGATTCTGACTTTAGGAATGAATTACACATTTCTAGTATTCACAGGTATAATATACATATATATTTATTATGTCAAAATGAATTCATTAATTCCTGTGTTTAATTAATGTTTTGATCATGAATGAGTAATTATTTTTATCAAAAGATTTGCAATATCTATAGAAAAACTCATTTAATTTTTAAATAAATGTTAAATTTATTAAATTTAAACTTAATGCTGAATTTCATTCTGCGTGCATGAAAGTGAGAGTCACTCAGTCGTGTCCAGCTCTTTGGGACCCCCTGGACTATACAGTATATGGAATTTTCCAGGCCAGAATACTGGAGTGGGTAGCCTTTCTTTTCTCCAGGGTATCCCCCAAACCAGGGATTGAACCCAGGTCTCCCACATTGCAGGTGGATTCTTTACCAGCTGAGCCACAAGGGAAGCCCAATAATACTGGAGTGGGTTGCTTATCTCTTCTCCAGTGGATCTTCCTGACCCAGGAATCAAACTGGAGTCCCCTGCATTGCAAGAGGATTCTTTACCAACAGGGAAGCCATGCCCAGTCACTAAGTTGTGTCCGACATTTTGCAACCCCATGGACTGTAGCCTACCAGACTGCTCTGTCCATGAGATTTCCCAGGCAAGAATACTGCAGTGGGCAGCCATTTCTTCCTCCAGAGGATCTTCCCCACTGGAGGCTCAAACCCAAGTCTCTTGCACCTCCGGCCTTGGCAGGTGGATTCGTTACCACTGAGCCACCTGTTTACATATTACATTAATGAATAATATCAAACCATTTTTGTGTTCCCAGAATAAATCTCACCTATTCATGGTGTATTGTTTTGAATGTGCTCTTAGCATATTTGCTGGCCTTTTGAGATGTTTGCATGAATCTTTATAAGTAAAAATTATTTATACATTTTCTTTTTTGTTTGTTAATTGCATTTAAGTATCAGTGTTTACTTCAGAGGAAGAGTTGGGGAATTTTCTTTCTTTTTCTAGGCTCTAACATTAGAATTATCTGGTCTCTGAAGGCCTGGAAGACTTCTCCTGTAAATCATGTGACCTTAATGCTGTGTGTGTGAGAGAGAAAGGGAGACAGAATTTTGGATAACTTTTTCTGTTTCCTCTATGGAACTGATTCTCAAATAAGTCACTGAAGGACACTCAAGGGTCCATATAACACTTTCAAGGTGACAGCAAAGTTCTCCTTTCAACTAAATATCTGCATGAAGTTAAATTTTCTTTTTATTCTTCAGTCCAAACATATAACAAGATACTGAATGAAGAAGCCAACATGAGGGGTTTTCCTGGTGGCTCCGTGGTAAAGAACTGGCCTGCCAATGGAGGAAACATGAGTTTGATCCCAGTCTGAAAAGATCCCACATGCCAGGAGCAGCTAAGCTTGTGCACCACAACTCTTGAGCCTGTGTCCTAGAGTCCAGGAGTCGCAACTACTGAAGCCCACACACATCACAACAGGAGAAGACACTGCAATGAAAAGCCAGCACATTATGGTCAGAGAGTAGCCCCTGCTCGCCACAACTAGAGAAAAGTCCACATACAGCAACAAAGACCAGCACAGCCAAACACAAATAAAAAGTAAACAAATAAAATATTTTTAAAAAAGAAGCCAACACAAGGATCCAGCTGTCTTAGATTAAACCAAACAAAACAATTGCAAAAATGTAAAACAATACCATTATTCTCACTAAAATTTTTGTGGAAAATATAGTTATTTTTCATAAAATAGTGCTATTTATGTTAACATGTAATAGGCTTGTCTCTTAAATATTATTTCAATGGTCTCACTTTTAATGTCTAATATAGTAGATACTGATAAACAACCCACATAAACAAAAGCTCTTGAGATGTCATCAAAATTTTTTAAGAATATTAAAGTGTCCTGAGATCAGCAATAATGAGAACTGCTATTTTATGGGAACTGTGTTGCTTAACTTTTTATCTTTTTTATGGACAATTTTGATAAGTTGTATTTTCTAAGAACTTATGGATTTCATCTATATCTTCAGCTCTATTCATAAAGAGTTGAGCAAAATAGCCTTATTTTTAGAAAATTTCCTCTTTTCCGTGGTTATTTTGTTCCTGTCATTTCTCTTGTGAATTTGGCCTTGGTTCTTTTTCTTTATTAGCTTAAATAAGCTTAAATAATAAAGAATATTTATTAGCTTAAATATTAGTTTATATATTTTGTTGATTTTTCAAAGAGCAAGCATTTGAATATGGCTGCTATTTCTGCTGTCTTTCTTCTTTTTAAACTCATTAATTTCTGCTTTAATTGTTCCACTTTTAGTGTGATGGGCTAAGCCCACTATAACCTATATAGACTCTTAAAAGTAGTTTTCATTCACATGGGGCCATCAGTCGTATACATCAATGATCCTGCCCAGAACCAGTTAATTCTCCTGTCATTCATTGTAAAATAGTCCAAAGGAATTTTGACAAGCTGGAAATTCTGCAGGATATTGCAATAGTCTTCTATTTTGATAATATCAGATTAATAATAGTAGATGAGCAAGAAATGTATTGCAGTCCAAATGGTGAGACAGTAAACCTTATAGACTTAGGGACCTGCCACAGTAGTGAATTGATAAGGATCCGGTGGTCTGAAGCCTGCCAGGACATCCTCTCAAAGTAACAGACAAATTATTGCATCTTGCATCATCCACCACCAAAAAGGAAACACAACACTTGCTTGACCTCTTTCTCTTCTGGAGGCAGCATATTTATTTCACACTTGTGATACTGCCCTGACACATCTGTCAAGTGACACAGAAGGCTGCCAGCGTTGACCAAGGCTCCGACTAGAACAGATTCTGCAGTCAGGTCCAGGCTGCTGCCTGGGTCACGTGATACAGAAGACCTTGCGGTGTCTGTAGAAGCCCTCTGGGGGCTTCTGAAAGGAGAAGATGCTGTGTCGAATTCATTACAAGCCCTAGCAGGAGAATCACAATGTACACACCTGAGGTCTGGAATAAGCCATGACAAGTGCAGCAGAGAATTATATACATATGAAAAATAGCTGGGCCCTGGTAGAGACAGTGTCTCTGACCTTGCTGACTATGGAATAACAAGTGGCTATGTGGCCAGAGGGGGCTTCCCTGGTAGCTCAACTAGTAGAGAATCCGCCTGCAATGCAGGAGATCCTGGTTTGATTCCTGGGTCAGGAAGATCCCCTGGAGAAGGGATAGGCTAGCCAATCCAGTATTCTTGGGCTTCCTTGGTGGCTCAGATGATAAATAATCCACCTGCAATGTGGGAGACCTGGGTTGGGAAGATCCCCTGGAGGAGGGCATGGCAATTTACTCTAGTATTCTTGCCTGGAGAATCCCCATGGACAGAGGAGCCTGACAGGCTACAGTCCATAGTGGTCCCAAAGAGCTGGATATGACTGAAAGACTAAGCATAGCACATGGGGCAGAGACATTGCATTATATTTTTATTGATGTGTAATAAATCACCACAAATATAATGGTGTAAGGGAATACACATTTATTAACTTAGTTATGTAGATCAGAAGTCCAGAATGGCTCAAATGGGTTCTCTGCTTAGCAAATCACAAGGCCAAGACCAAATTGCTGACCAGGCTAAGTGCTTATCTGGAAGCACTAGGTAAGAATCTGCTTTCAACCTCATTCAGGTTGTTGGCCAAATTCAGTTCCTTGTGGTGGTAGGACAGTTCTTGTTGGCTGCCAGCTGAGGGCCTTTCTCAGCTCCTGAGGCCTCTGCATTCCTTCTAACGTGTCCCTCATCCTCCTCAAGCCAGCAACTCTGCAGCTAATTTCCCCATCACTTCAAATCTCTGGCTTCTTCCTTTGCTACCAGCCAGAGAAAGCTTTCACTTTGAAAGGTTCATGTGATTAGATTAGGCCCACCTGGATCTTAAGGTTAAATGTGCTGGAGAGCGTAAAAGAACCACGGAAGGGGGGCTTCCCCAATGGCTCAGTGGCAAAGAATCCGTCTGGAATGCAGGAGACACAGGAGACAGGGGTTCTATCCCTGAGCAAGGAAGATCCCCTGGAGGAGGAAATGGCAGCCCACTCTAGTATTCTTGCCTGGGAAATCCCATGGACAGAAGAGGCTGGTGGGCTACAGTCCATGGAGTCACAAAGAGTCGGACCTGACTGAGCGCGCACACGCAGTTCTCATTCCAGGAGGGATAGCTTATCATATTCACAAGTTACAAGGATTAGGATATGACATTTGGGGGGCCATTTTAGATATGGTCTGTACTGCAGCTGTCTAACATAAACTGGATTATCTTAGACACACTAAGTCATAAGCTGAGGTTGGTCCACCAGCAGTCCGCTGAAAGATGAAAGTAGCATGGCAGGTCTGGGCACAAGCAACACAGTACTCACAAGTGAGCGGTACCAACAGGTGACTGAGACCGCCTGTCATCCATCACTGTTGCACCAATGTCTCTGCCTCAGCCCGATCTAAGTTCACAAGGGGAAGTCCTTTATGTCCAGCCGACAGAGGAGGAAAAGGCCTCACAGGTGAGTCATTTGATACATGGAGCCAAAAATGCACTGCTGCCCTTGCAGCCCTACTCTGGCGTAGCTCTGTGAGAGTGCCGAGAGGAAGTCCTCCCCTCTGGGAGGACTTCAAATGGTACACTCGGTCATGTACTTTCCATGGACACAGAAGGATCCCAAGACAAGAATATGCAGAGCCTCATGGGCAACCATGAGTGAGTGAGTGAGCTGGTGAGTAACCAGCCCTTTTAATCATCGTTGCTAACAAGGGAAACGGAACTGGGTGAATGAGGAAATATTATCAGCGTGTAGCAACTAACAACCACAATCACAAACATTATGTGAGAACTTAGGAAAATAATTGTGTAAGAATGTTAAGCGATGGATAACTTAAATTCTTTTGGCCTCACCTGGAAAATGGGCTTACTAACATCTACTAGTAACATTCAGAAAACAAAGATCATGACATCCGGTCCCATCACTTCATGGGAAATAGATGGGGAAACAGTGGAAACAGTGTCAGACTTTATTTTTGGGGCTCCAAAATCACTGCAGATGGTGACTGCAGCCATGAAAGTAAAAGACGCTTACTCCTTGGAAGAAAAGTTATGACCAACCTAGATGGTATATTCAAAAGCAGAGACATTACTTTGCCAACTAAAGTCCGTCTAGTCAAGGCTATGGTTTTTCCTGTGGTCATGTATGCATGCGAGAGTTGGACTGTGAAGAAGGCTGAGTGCTGAAGAATTGATGCTTCTGAACGGTGGTGTTGGAGAAGACTCTTGAGAGTCCCTTGGACTGCAAGGAGATCCAACCAGTCCATTCTGAAGGAGATCAACCCTGGGATTTCTTTGGAAGGAATGATGCTAAAGCTGAAACTCCAGTACTTTGGCCACCTCATGCGAAGAGTGGACTCATTGGAAAAGACTTGGATGCTGGGAGGGATTGGGGGCAGGAGGAGAAGGGGACTACTGAGGATGAATGGCTGGATGGCATCACTGACTTGATGAACATGAGTCTGAGTGAACTCCGGGAGATGGTGATGGACAGGGAGGCCTGGCATGCTGTGATTCATGGGTCTCAAAGAGTCGGACACTACTGAGTGACTGAACTGAACTGAACATCTACTATATGGGTTTATTGTGATGATTAAGTGAGACAAAATAGGTTTATCATAGAATCCACTTATTATGAGGGGCTTCCCTGGTGGCTCAGACAGTAAAGAATCTGCCTGCAATGAAGGAGACCCGGGTTTGATCTCTGGGTGGGAAGACCCCCTGGAGAAGGCCATGGCTATCCACTCCAGTATTCTCGCCTGGAGAATTCCATAGACAAAGGAGCCTTATAGAGGGTTCACAAAGAGCAGGACACAACTGATCAATTAACACTTTCATTTTCACTTCTACTTATTATGAACCTGTGTTTGATAAATGACAGCTATTATGTTGTCGTTATCATTTACAGTAATGGTGAAAGAAAGAACAAAAATAACTCTTTTAGGCTGATGTTGACTAATAAAATAACAAATTTTAATCATTTCATGTAGCAAAATCATGTAATTCTTTTCTATAATTTGAAAAATTTTGTTATTAAAGTAACCAGGGTTTATTACCAGCGCACTGAAACTCATTAACAAAGTAAAAATAAGTATTATGTCCACCTGGCCTCATAAGATTTCAGTGACTTACATTAATTTCCAAATGTGAAAGTGCCTTGGATGTAGTCACATACCTTTCCCAGTTCTTTCTCTCTTGCCTGAATCTCCCTCTCTGGTGTCCTGGTGAAGGATGTACTGGCTATGACACACACTCTGAATGAGAAGGGAGAGTCAGTAATTCAAGTGAAAATCCGTGTGGGGCTGGCCATGATGTCAGCTGGAAGGGGTCTGGTGCCCTCCAGGGGACAGAGGACCCACACAAAGAACTCCATCTGGGAAGAGGACTGGATCCCCCAGGCTGGGTCCTGGGTTTGGAAGGGCTCCAGAAAAATGCTGTCAAGACTCAGAATTTAATTTTAAAAATGCCGGAGGAAGGCAGCCTCAGATCCACACCAGGGCTCATCTGTGGCATGTTTCACTCAAAGCCAGTTCCCATATATTTACACGTATCTGAACCACTGTTCTGAGCCCCAGCAGGTAACACAACATGGGAAATCAACTATATTTCAATTAAAACAAACAAACAAACCTTAGCTCTAGTTCCCACCTCCCATACCTAAACATCCAATATCCTCCAGCCTATTATTACTACTACTGGCTGTTTGGATCTGAATGACAGGACTCTTTGACTCTGTCCCTGAGAAAGACAGAGGTCTTGCCTCATTAATTTTTGCAAGTTACCAGAGCTCCAGAAACTGGTTAGCTCCAGAAAGGTTATTCTGCTACTGGATTTTTCATTTTCAGGCTCCAGAAATATCACACATTCTGGCCTGTTTGTGTTCTCCTTACTCCCTCTGAGAACTCCCCTGACAGAAACTGGATTAAGGGACCACTCAATATAAATCGGGCTTCCCTGGCGGCTGGGCTGGTAAAGAACCTGCCTGCCAATGCAGGAGATGCAAGAGAGGCAAGTTTGATCCCTGGGTCGGGAAGATCCCCTGGAGAAGGAAATGGCAACCCACTCCAGGATTCTTGCCTGGAGAATCCCGTGGACAGAGGAGCCTGGTGAGCTACAGTCTGTGGAGATGCAAAGAGTCAGACATGATTGAGCACACACATGCACACAGAGTAAATTAAGGGACCACTCAATGTCAGTGTAAACAGTTCACATGTATTTGGAGCCCTTTCGTTTTTAAAACTCCAGCAGCCTCCTTTGTACCTGTTGGCAGAATATCAAATTGCTGTTTCACTCACGCTCTATGGGAGAGTCAATCATAATTTCAACTACAAAGTCAACATTTGGAAAGATGAGCCAGGCATTTTTCATTTAATCCTCACAAAAATCTCTGCAAGGTAGGTGTTATTATGCCCATTTGTGGATGAGAGAACTGGATCTCAGAGTTCAGGAGCATGAACAAGATCACACAGAGAGCTGAGAGTCAAAAGTAGGGCTCTGGCCTGCTGAGGCCTGGCTCTTTCTATTGTACTATTCCAGGGTATAGACAGGGCTTCCTAAGAGAACCCACCCGCCAATGCAGGAGACATACGAGATGTGGGTTCGATCCCTGCATCGAGGGCATAGCATCCCACTCCAGTATTCTTGCCTGGAGAATCCCGTGGAGGGAGGAGCCTGGCAGGCTACAGTCCATGGGGTCACAAACAGTTGGACATGACTGAGGCGATTTAGGACACACACAGGGTATAGACAGAATGTTTGATTTCTACAATTTGCTCTGTAAGTTCATACTTTAAAGTACTACTCCTGCTCCAAGCACACAGGAATAATGGATAAAATATGAAAAACATTAATCCTGCTCGAAAGCACAATGAACATCTCTGTGGATTACTCAAAATGAGCCTGAAAACCAAAAATTTTAAGCACATCAAGAAATCAAACACTCAGAAAGAAAGCTAACAAATCAAATAACAGACATGAAATTTTCTTACAGGTTAAATGAAAATAATAGGATTTTCTGACATAAAATTTCAAGTGACATGTTGAGGTTGCATTTTTCTCATTGCATCTTAACAAGTGGTGCATGGTTTCATTTTGTCTTATTAACAATGATGTTCACTTTGGCCACTTGATTTTCCAGGCTTGTCTACTGTACAGTGGCTGTGAAGAAGACGGAACTATTGTGCAGGGTTGGTGAGAATGTATATTGGTGCAGCCACTAAAGAAGACAATATAAGGATTCCTCAAAGAATTGAAACAAGCTACCATACGATCCAACACTTCCACTCTTGGGTATTTATCCAAAGAAAACAAAAACATTAGAAAAGACATACACACTCCTGTGTTCACTGCGACATTATTTACAATAGCCAAGATATGGAAGCGACCTAAGCTCCCGTCAATAGATGAATAAATAAAGCAGCCTCGAACTGAGCCTGGGAAGGGCTTGAGCTGGTGGGGAGCAGACAGGGGCTCAAGTCCTTTCTCTGCTGCTAGCTGTGGATTCTCAGGCAAGCTACCTTCCCTGGCCTTGGCTCAGCCAGTTCACTTCTCTGCAAAACGGGAATGCATGAGGTCCAGCTTAAAAAGTTGTCAGAATTAAGTAAGAGCGCATATGCAAAGCGCCTGGCACCTGCCTAGCACAGAGGACAAAGCTTCTATTCAAGGTACTTCTGCTCTCTCTCCAAATGATGTGTGCAGGTGTGTGTGTAACAGGTGTTAAATGCATGTGTGTGAGTGGGAGGAGGCAGGGCCGGCTGGGGGATACAGCACACAGTTGGCTCAATTACTCATGGCCTCAAAATAAAAAAGCTGCTCCAAGCATTTACAGGCCCCAGGATGGTTGTAAATCCCACAGCCCTGGCCCCAGGCCAGAAAAGTGCTAGCCCACCCTCCCCCACCTCCTCCGCTGGTGGCCAGAGCCCTGCTGCCTTCCTCTTTCCCCAGATGGCCTGGTCCGTGCGTGCCCAAGGCCCCGGGAAGCCATGGAGCATCAGAGGCATCATCAGGGTGGTCCTGAAGGGTCCGGGGTGCCGGTCTGCTGGGCTTTTGGGAGACCCTGGCCTCTCCCGGGACCTCTGCAGGTGAGGAGATCCATTGAGAAGCAGGGAGGGGAGCGATGCACAGCCTGGACCTCTCCCCCTTACAGTATGGCTCGGCCAGGGGTGCGAGTCCTCAGTCCCTCCCGCCTGGGAGCTGGCCAAGCAGGTGGGGCACGTTTGCCTCCATGTCTCTGAGGAGGAACCAGGAATCTCTTCCCTGTTCTGGAGCTTTGGGGGAGCTGGCTATCGAAGGACTCCTGCTGGGACTCTTTCTAAACCGAAAGCTGCCTCCTTCCTATTGAGCTCCATAAAGCTGTTTTTCTGTGACTTTGCAAAAGGGTGAGAGGCACACAGATGGCTCTGGAAGGTCAGTGTGAAGCCAGCAGGCCTGTCCCCCCACTAGTCGTTCCAGTTAGCCCTGGGAGTGTTGCTCGGAGTGGGAGTCCTGGGGAAGGGTTCAGTGGGCAGCATGACCGCCTCCTTCTCATTCCCCTGGACAGGAAGGTCGGGGACAGGACTGGCCTGAGATCACAGTACAAGCAGATGCTGGCTGAGCGCTAGAACCCAGGAGTACTCTCCCATCCACCTCTGTGCTCCCAGAGCCAGATCTGAGGCCCCAGGGGTAATAGGGGTTCAAAGTGATGGTGGGCTGGACTCCAGCCCAGGGTTCCTGGTGGCAAGACTCTGCCTGCTCCCCCAAGAGGCTACTGCTAGAGTTCCACATAAAGAAACATTCTGTAAGTGCCTACTTACAAAAGAGTAACTGCAGCAGATTAGAGATGGCCACAGAATCTTGGCGATCCCTCCATGGAGAGGTGGGGCCCAATTCCCCTCACCTTGGAACTGGGCCGGGCTTCATGGATTCACAACTTGCTTGACAAATGATGTGGGAATGACGCACTGGGACATCCAGGGCTAGTTTCCCTTAACTTCCTACCGGATACAGGAATGAAGCTGCCTTAAAGTCACCCAGGTGAGCCCATCTTCCAGCTGAATCCCACTCAGGTGACCACCACTGATGCCACGTGGAGCAAAGAATCACCTCGCTGAGCCCTGCCGGGATTCTTAACCCACAAAACCGTGAGATATAATAAAATGATGGTTGTTTTAATCTACTGAGCTTTGGTGTCATATCTTAACACAGCAATAGATAACTATAGGGTAACTTTCCATCTTGAACATACCAGAGAACAGAGAAGCTAGATGCAGACTCCTTTCTAAAGCAAGTACACACACCGCTGAATTGTATACACCCTTTAAGCTCAGATGTCTTTCGAGATTTCATAAAGCTGATTTGGGCCCCAAATATTATAAATGTAACTTGGATACCAACTGGCATAAAAAAAAATTAAACCTAATTCTTCTGGTGCAGTGACTGTGTGCACAAGCCCTCTTTTCTCATTTAATTCAAGAACCACCCTTTACGGTAGTTTGATGCAGTATCGCCATTTTACCAGAGAGGACATGGAAACAGGTTAAGGAGCTTGCCTGAGGCCACCCATACAACTCGCAAAGGCCAGGGCTGGGATTCAAAGAGCCTCTGTCCACGGAGGGTGCTTCCCAGGGGCCCTCCCCACGTCTGAGAGGACACACCGGCACGCCGTGTTGGTGACACGAGGGGCCGCGGGCGGACGCTGGAGAGGGGGTCCTGGGGCCCCAGGAAAGCTGCCTCCAGGCTGACGAAGAAGCACACACCCCAGGCCCAGCCTTGCGCCACCTGCCCACGCCCCCTCCTCAGGCCCCTGGCGCAGCTGTCACCATCACGGGCCTCCGATCCGGTTACAGACGCCAGAGCCCCCTCCTCCTCCGGCCGGTGCGCAGGACGGAAGGCAGAGCCCCGTCCGGCCTGGGAACAGCGCTGAAGGCGGAGGACCAAACCGCCCAAGGCACTGCCAGCTGCCGCCCCCGCCCGCTGAGCTCATTCCCGGGGTCTCCGGCGGCTGGCGCTGAAGACGGACCGGAGCGCGCGCCCTGCGGTGGGCTGTGAGGAATCCCGCAGTTGGCTTTGTTGAGACGGGTTGATGCCGCACCAGGCCCGGGCTCCGCACCTGCTGCCGGAGGAAGTCTCCTCCTACCTTGCCCCAGAGTGCGTGCAAGTGCACACGCACGCACACGGGGGACGCCACCTCCCACCCAGTGGCTCCCACAGAGGGCCCGGGCCTGGATTAACTCTGGGCTTCACCAGCTGCTAATCTAAGCTTCAGTTTCCTCACCTGTAAAATGGGTTCATATAGCACCTAACTCATAGGTTTTATATGTCAGGTCCTCACCAAAGCCTTGTTGAGTAAAACCAACAAGCAATAACAAAACCAACAACCCCACATCCATCCATCCATCCATCCATTCCCTGTGGTGCAGGTCCTAGACTCTTCTCTCCTCACTGCCTTCCTTCCTGTCAGCCCCACCCTTGCCTGACTGGGTTTGACCCAAGGCTCTTAACTAGGCCTCCCCCTGCCAACCCTGCAAGTTGGTGAGCTCCTCTCCTCTGGGTCACGCCTCTGAGGGCTGGAGTATGTGTCGAGAAGCTTCAGGAGTTTAGCAAATGTATCCAGTTCTTCCGGATTAGGCGACAAGCCTACTGAATGCCCTTTCAAAGTCACACTAGAGTGGTGACCGGCAGGCCCCCCTCGGGCCATCCAACTTTCTAAGGGAAGTCATTTGTTTGACACACTGTCTTCCACGCATCAGGGCATAGAAGTTAGATGTTAACTTACAAAGAAATGAAACTTCCCCCACCCAACTGGAAAGTTGGAAGTGACTCTTGTAGGCTAGAAAAATAACCCCCAAAGATTACGGTTTTATTGATTGACCTATTGAGATTCTGTCATCCTGCAGGTTCTGTCATGAATGAGATAATGGTGCTCATGGTAAAGAACACACCTGTCAGTTCAGGAAATGCAGGAGACCTGAGTTCGATCCCAGGTCGGGAAGATCCCCTGGAGGAGGGCATAGCAACCCACTCCAGTGTTGTTGCCTGGAGAATCCCATGGACAGCGGAGCCTGGCAAGCTACAGTCCACGGGGTCATAAAGAGTCAGACACAACTGAAGCAAGCTAGCATGCATACTGTGTATGAGAATCATATTTTCAAATTTTCAAAAACGATGCTTCAACACAGATCTCACATGTTTAGGAAGAGGCCAGGGTTGGGGTGGGAGGACCCCTGAGTGGAAATTGGAAAGAATGAAGCCCCAGTGGATGTTGAGGGGCTGTGGATGGAGAGGAAGATGGAGCTTAAGGCCAAGTACCCCAGTGTCCTGAGAGCTGGTGATGCTTCAGATGCTGGTGGTGACATTGGGGGTGGGAGCCAGGGTAGATGAAGCTACAGAAGAGTGATTGCTGAACACCATGGCGACGCAAAGCGGCATCCAAGAGCCGAGAGCTCACTGGTCCCTCTTCCTAAGCCTGAGAGAAAAGGCAGATGAGAAAATCCCTCTCCATCAAAAGGACTTCAACAATGAGAGACCTCAAAGGGAATCATCAGGAGGTAATGAAAGGTTTCAGGTGTTGAGACTGAGGCTGAAGGTTTCCGAAGCCTTAGTATATAAGAGGGTGGGGAAAAGGTGGGGGCAGGTATAGAAGGAAGATGGCTGGCTGGCCCAGGAATGAGGGCAGCAGGAGGGCGGGAAGCCGTCTGGAAGGAAGCAGGGTCACAGTGATGCCCGTGACGGACTGGGAAGGCCGGGGGCTTCTACCAGAAGCAGGGCCTGGTACAGCTCTGGGGTCAGAAATGCTCCAAGTGGGGACTGTGGGCAAGAGGCTTTGGGGGTTTTCCCGGTGGCCAGACTCACTGGCTGGGCGCGAGGAAACCCTGAGCTGGGCACACTGAGCTCTTAGCTTCCAACAGAAACTTCCCAGGAACTTCAGGTGTGCAAGGGAGGTATTGGGGTGACAGGGAGCTGCTGTCAGGCTCTTCAGCTGCCCACACTGTGACACTGGGCCTGTGATTATGCTCCGAATCTCCCCTCAGAACTGCTGGCAGCCGGCACAGACCCTCAGCTGGGAGCGGCCAGGTCCTGTCTACTGAGAAGGCCCACGAGTCAAGCTGGTGAGTGTGAACTACTCTCCTCTCAAGACAACAATTAGCTTAAAGCCCTCAAGTCAAACAGGGGAGTGGCACAGTCCTCTGGCTTGTGGGATGGCGGCAGCTCTGGTTAGCTCACCTCTGCCATCCCAGCCCTCCAGTCTGGAGGCCTTTTGAAAGTTCCGCCAGTCGCAGGGACGACCCTCCCTCCCACCCCACTGCATCCAGCTGCCGCCC
>SJXQ01012210.1:281530-294406 GCA_006408695.1 Aepyceros melampus
CCACTGTTTACCTCAGTTCAGATGAAAACTTTCACTTTCCCCTTAGATAAAGCCAACCCCCAAAGCCTGCTTCTTTTCTTTGCGTAGGTGTCTCAGAAAGGACTCCTCCCAAGTTCATGGGCCACTCTTTGTTCCGAAGGTGAAGGGTTTCAACAGCCTGAGCCTTCTCTTTAAAGCCCATAGATTTTTCCTGTTAACAGGCAGGGCCTGGGACCTTCCTGGGTCCTGCCCCACACCTGCTGATTTAGAACCTCCAGGGGGAAACGCTGGCGAAACGGCAGCTTCAAAAACGACTTCAGGGGCTTCTTTGGTGGTCTAGTAGTTAAAAATCTGCCTTGCAGTGCAGAGGACATGGGTTCAGTTCCTGGTCTGGGAAGATCCCACATGCCACGGAGCAACTAAGCCCGCGTGCTCTGGATCCCTTGAGCCACAACTACGGAAGCCCATGTGCCCTAGAGCCCACGCTCTGAAACGAGAGAGGCCGCCGCAGTGAGAAGGCCGCACACTGCTGCTAGAGAACAGCCCCCACTTGCCTTAACTAGAGAAGGCCTGTGAACAGCAACGAAGACTCAGCAAGGCCAAAAATAAATAAGTGAATAAATAAATATAAAAACCACTCCAGGGCACCTTCCTGGTTAAGAATCTGCTCTGTGATGCAAGGGACATGGGTTTGATCCCTGGTCAGGGAACTAAGATCCTACATGCCTCAGGGCAACTAAGCCCATGTGCCCCAACTACTGAGCCTGCACAACTAAGCCCCGACATAGCTAAATAAGTAAATAAATACTTAAAAAGCCACTCCAAGTGGGAAGTTCCCTGGTGGTCTAGCGGTTAGGATGGTGGGCTTTCACTGCCGTGGCCCAGGTTCAATTCTTGACCAGAGAACTGAGATCCTGCAAGCTGAGCAGCATGGCCTCCAAAAAAGGACTAAAAACAAACAACACTCCAAGTGAATATGATGGTGGCAAGGCTGGGTGACATAGGTTTAGATTAGAACTCCTCTGGGATATGGGGTATTTGTAATTTCTCATCAAACTTCTGAGTTATTCCCGACTCTTCTCTAGCTACCAAATTCAGCCCTGGAGTGCACCAGGGTGGCTGCACAGAATATAGCTATCTCGAGCATCCACGCCCCCTTCTGTGTGGGGGAACCCAGTCAAAGGGAATCATGGCAACGATAGAAACAGACCATGGGAGAATTCAGAGGGGATCAGCAGCCTGGGGTGTCCCAGGTCATGGCCCGTGGGAAGGTGGAAGGTTCGTGGACAGGGAGGCACCACACGGGCATGTGGACCTCAGGAGGACCGACCTGGGCTGGGTCTGCCGCCCCCGCTTAGAGCTGTGTGGCCGGGGGTTGGGGTGGGGAAATAGCCCCTTTGAGGCTCAGTCATGTTTTTTGGACAACAGTTCCTCTCTCAGGGTGGTGGTGAGGCTTGTCTGCCCTTGCCATAGAGAATATAAGTCACTGAACACAGAGCATGGCACACAGTAAATGCTCAGTTAAGTGCCAGCTGCTATTATTGATCATTCACGCATTCCACAAACAACTTGTGGATAAAAATGGCAAAAATAAACAGCAAAGCAGAAAATTAGATGCGGTGTCAATGCTCATAGTGCACACAGGATGGAGGGTATTTAATGGGATTTTACTCTAAATTCATACAAACAAAAGGTTTCTGTTTTTAAAGTGACAGAAGAAAAGAACCTGGGGAAAAGCACAGGTTCAACTCAGATGAGAGTTCTGCCCTGGCTCCTGCTTCAGATTCAATCTGTTGGTGCAAGAATAGATTGTGGAGATCCCAGAAAAGGGGCCTGACCTCCTGAGACGGGACAATCTTTTCAGCCTTGAAGAACAAATAAAACTGTTACCCTCGTGCCCTGCCTTTGCAGTAGTAAAATCTTGGTGATGTACAACTATTCTTAGTTCCCTCAACTTCCAAAGTCCTCTACCTCAAATGTCTCGTGTTACTGCTTTAAAAACCCTCCTATACCTACAAACTACAAAGTAAAGAATAACTAGGTGGATTTGAGAACTAAGAGAGAAAGGGACAGTGTGGGGAGGGGCGTGGAATCACAGTCCTACCCTTCAGGATGCACAGGGTTGAACCCAGGGTCTCCTCCAGGAAAGCTGAGCTCTCAGAGGCATGGGCAGGGAAGAGGGCTAGTGGTGGTGGCAGAGCTCAATGTGCAGTCTTTGCCTTTTTAATACTGGGAGCTGAGAATAGGGTTGGGGATTTGAGAGTAATTGACAGTTAACTGCTAGAGAATTCCAGAATCAAAAGCACTTAGCCAGTATGCTCCTCTGCAAAAGATGTGTGTGTGATACAGATTGTGGGGGAAGTTTTGGATCTGCAATTGCTTCCTGGGGACCATCTGAAGCTAGGGCCTGCAGAACCCAGAATTGCGTTTCAACGAAGTTTTTTGCTTTTGTGGCCTGGCATCTCTGGGGGATGGGTTGGGGGTGTGGAGAATGAATGTAGCTGCAGGAAGAAAAAAAAAAAAGCTCCGGGAATACACCTTAGATTTGTAGACAGCTGGGAAACCAACTGGCCCAGAGGTGCTTTCAGCCTACTTTGTGGCGGGTCATTCTGCCAGTGTCGGTACCAACTGTGAGTTTTTAAAAGGGAGTAAGAGAGAAGAGAGCTAGTGAAATAGGAGAGAGCAGGGCTCTCTACTCAGCCCCACCACTTTCTTTCTTTCTTTTTTTAATATTTATTTATTTGGCTGTGTCAGGTCTTAGTTGTAGCATGCAAACTCTCAATTTTGCGGCACATGGAATCCAGTTCCCTGACCACAGACTGAACCCAGGCCCTCTGCTTTGGAAGCACAGTCTTGGCCACTAGACCACCAGGGAACTGCCCCCACCTCTTTCTAACAGGAATTTTTCAGCAAGTTACTTCACCCTCATGGGAGCTTCCTTTTGTGCAGACTAGTTACCACCACCCACCTCAAATTTATTGCCCTTAAGTGAGATGATAAAAGGGTCTATCTGGTATTTGCTGTTGTTTAGTCGCTAAGTTGTGTCTGCCTCTTTTTTGTGACCTCATGAACTGTAGCCCACCAGGCCCTCTGTCTATGCGACTTCCCAGGCAAGAATACTGGGGTGTTCTTGTATTTCTTCCTCCCGGGGATCTTCCAGACCCAGGAATCAAACCCACGTCTCCTGCATTGGCAGGTGAATTCTTTACCACTGAGCCACCAGGGAAACCCCTGTTTAGTATTTAGTAGGTAATTAGTTACTATTAACTCACACAAAGTTAAACTGTATAAATTCGATACATGGCAAAGATGCTTCTGTCCCAAGGGATCAAGATGACCACCTGAAATCAAACTTTTTTCCCCCCACTGTGTTGCTTGCAGGATCTTAGTTCCCCGACCAGATATCGAACCCAGGGCCCCGGCAGTGAAAGTACTGAGTCCTAACTACTGGACCTCCTGGTAAGTCCCCAAACATTTCTTTTTAATATCCAGCCAAGGACAGAGGTTAGACAGCACACTCCAGGATTATGTCCACAAAAAAAAGAAAGAAAAAGGTCACTGGAAAGACCTCATTGGCATGCAGCTTCAGTAATTTCTCTTTCTTGAAGGTTCCAGAGCTTTAATCTCACACTTGAGATGAAAGACAAGACATTCTTACCTCAGAAGTGAAAGACCATGTTGCTTATTTCTTTACTTGTACCTTAAAAACTCCAGGCCACTGTAAGGCCACACGAGTGCCAGTTATTTGCGTCAGAGTCATAGATGTAGCTTTAGGGGAGCCAAGATTAAGGTTACTGTTTGACTCCAGCTGAGGAACAGAAGGCAGGGCCATGCGTGTGCACAAGCAGGCACACATGCTCCTTCACACCTGCTTCCCAAGAGGATGAACACTTTATTCTTCAGCAGTATGGAAACTGGACTTCTGGGAAAATCCGTAAGAGGGATAATAGTACTTTCTCCAAGGCTACTGGAGTGCTAAGAAGGTTTCTTAGAAAACCAACCAGCAAGTATTGTCATCATTCTGTGAGAGAATGTAAGAGACCCTGATTCTGACTCAGAGTTGTGTTGGAGGGATGATGATGAAATGGTAAACTGAAATGCAATGTCACGGGGAAGCTGTTTACTTTAAGGGATGCAAGGTGAAAGACAGCAGCAGAAAACAAGGGAAACGAAGACAGTCTCTTCTGGGTCTACAGGATTCAGAAGTCATAAGCAGAAAAAAAAAATCTGCTCTGAGGAGAAACAAGTAGGGCTATTGCAAGAAGGGGTTGCTGTTTTGTTAACAAGATTCTATTAAATATCTGCGGCATAGCTTTCTAAATAGCAACAATATAGCCACTTTGGCTGAAGGCATCCAATTTATGACTGAACTGCAAGCAGTTAACACTTACCTCGAACTTCTGCAACAGGGAAATCTCAAAAGTATCACACCTCAACCTTCTCATTGCTCCTGAAACTCTAGTAATAAGGAACTTAAAGAGGAAACTAGTTTGAAAACTATAGACTGAAAAAAGGAGAGGTTGGCATGTGGGAAGGGCCCCCTCTAGTGGTTCTAGAAATAAATGAACTAATTTGGGATTTAGAATATCAGGAGCAAAGCACAGCTGCAAACCTCAATCTTACCAAAAATCTTACGCAATCATTATTTCTAATTCTGAGGTGGCATGACAGATTCCTATTTTAAAAAGAAAACCTCTCCTAGCAAGTTTCTGCCTTAGAAGCAACATGATCCTTTCCCTATGTTACACAATAACTGCTTCTGTGGCCTTCAGTTCAGTTGCAGTTCAGTCCAGTCACTCAGTAATGTCCGACTCTTTGCAACCCCCTGAATGGCAGCACACCAGGCCTCTTTGTTCATCACCAACTCCCGGAGTCTACCCAAACTCACGTCCATTGAGTCGGTGATGCCATCCAACCATCTCATCCTCTGCCATCCCCTTCTCCTGCCCTCAGTCTTTTCCAGCATCAGAATGTTTTCAAATGAGTCAGCTCTTTGCATCAGGTGGCCTTAGTTCCAAATGATTTGGTCTCACATCCATGTTCTTCACGCTCAACTTTTTAATGTTTTTTTTTTTCCCTCTCTCACCTATATGTACTTCTGTCTTACCAGTTTATATAACCACCATTTTTATGAACAAAAAATTTCATACTTAGGAGACTAAGGCTGGATTTGGTTATCACCACACACTTGACTGTGTATTATATAAGCAACATGCCAGGCACTGGTCTGAACCATACAGAATCCATAAAGGATAACATTCAAATGCTAACAGACTTATACCAGCCAACGTGATGACTTGGGGGAGTAAACATATCCACGTTCTCCTTGAAACCCTAGTCTCTATGCTGCCTCATATCCCTGTGCAGTTACTGGCTGCTACAAGGGCTCTTACACCCAGGAGACTCTCTGTCTCTAGGAAGGGGAGACCAAGTGCCACAAGGTGGCAGATTTATGGAGCAACACTGGCGTCTTTCATGCAGAGAAGACTGGCAGCCAGGAGTAACCCAGCCCCCTAGGATGTTCAGGGAGACAGAGATCAGAGTGCACTCAAAGAGGTGAGAGCTAAAGGAAAGGGGGAAGAAGGGTAGGGAGGGAAAAGTTTTGATCAAACAGAAGATGGTGGTGACTCACCCTTTGAAATCCGTTACTAGGTGTAACATGGAGGCCCCATCAACACTGTACAGAACAGCTCCCCTATTTTTAGTTAACCAGGGAGGACAAAGAGCTAATCATTCCATATTTCATGTGTTTAAAAAAAGATGCAAAAATTCAACAGCTTTCTATCCTGAGAAAATTAATTTCCAGGGTTCTGGGTAAAAATGCTCATTTCGGGGGTTTTGTTTTTGGCACTGTTGCTGAAACAATCTAAGCATCCAATAGGAGATATTTAAGTAAATTAGGCTACTTCTGCCGAATTTTGTGGCTATTAAAATTTTGTTTCTGAAGAGATTAAAGAGGAATGTTTCATATTGTATTACTAACTGAAAAGTTCAGGATATAAGATTATATACCCAGTATAAACCTAACCGTAAAATTTTGCATGAAAATTTGAAGGAAATGCCCAAAAATGTTGGAAGTCTGGCTGGTAAGGTGACCTGAAAATGCCATATTCTTCAAAACTACATGTAACATACATACTCTTCAAATCTATTGTACTTTGTAAATAATAGTAAAATCTCAGAGTGGAAAAGTCAGAACAGAGAGAAACTCTTTTTAGATTTATGAATCACTAGCTAATTCCTTTGGTGAATTTCTGTCCTTCCTCTGAGTTTCTGGGTTAGCCAAATATTCCAGGATTTTCACATTTTTCTGTTCATTAAGAGTAATTTATGAGGAACTCCCTAGCGGTCCACTACGTTAGGACTCCATCCTTCTACTGTCAGGGGCCCAGGTTCAATCCTTGGTCAGGGAACTAAGATCCTATAAGGTGTGTAGAGAGAGACCAAAAAATTACATAATATAAAAATTTATGATGAGATATAGAAAGGAAAATGGGTTTTACATTTATATTGTTTCACTGTTTAGGTGCTTACTGTTATAAACTCACTTAAGTCTCATTTACACTCTTGGGGAGATGCTTAAGATTGGCAAGTTCTAGAATGATGCCATGCATGTAACATCCCTGCCAAATTCTTTACTATGGAGGCTTGATTATATCAGGGCAAAGTTACAGATCATAAACCATATATATACCACTTCAGTCTCCGTTTGCTGTTCTTTAGTCTCTCAGTAAGTCCGACTCTCTGAAACCCAATGAACTGCAGCTCGCCAGGCTTCCCTGTCCTTCACTATCTCCCGATTTTGCTCAAACTCATATCTATTGAGTCGGTGATGCCATCCAACCATTTCAACTTTTGCTGCCCCCTCCTCTTCCTGCACTCAACCTTTCCCTGATGCTGGGGACTTTTCCAATGAGTCGGTTCTTCAATATCCATTCAGTTCAGTTCAGTCGCTGTCATGTCCGACTCTTTGCAACCCCATGAATCGCAGCATGCCAGGCCTCCCTGTCCATCACCATTTCCCGAAGTTCACTCAGACTCACGTCCATTGAGTCCGTGATGCCATCCAGCCATCTCATCCTTGGTTGTCCCCTTCTCCTCCTGCCCCCAATCCCTCCCAGCATCCAAGTCTTTTCCAATGAGTCCACTCTTCGCATGAGGTGGCCAAAGTACTGAGTTTCAGCTTTAGCATCATTCCTTCCAAAGAAATCCCAGGGCCGATCTCCTTCAGAATGGACTGGCTGGATCTCCTCGCAGTCCAAGGGACTCTCAAGAGTCTTCTCCAACACCACAGTTCAAAAGCATCAATTCTTCGGCGCTCAGCCTTCTTCACAGTCCAACTCTCACATGCATACATGACCACAGGAAAAACCATAGCCTTGACTAGATGGACCTTTGTTGGCAAAGTAATATCTCTGCTTTTGAATATGCTATCTAGGTTGGTCATAACTTTTCCTCCAAGGAGTGTCTTTTAATTTCATGGCTGCAGTCACCATCTGCAGTGATTATAATGAATATTCCTGGGGACATGCTTAAGAAACATTTTAGGAATGTTAGAAGGATACTGTGCTTACATAACCCTTTGAATGGGGTCTTAGAATTCTATTTCTTGAACCAAATTCTCTCTTAGGAAGATCAGCTATATTATGGTAAAACTATAAACAATCTACTTGTACGTGTGTGCACTCAGTCTCTCAGCTGTGTCCAACTCTTTGTGGGGTCATTGACTGTAGCCCACCAGGCGCCTCTGTCCATGGGAATTTTCCAGGCAAGAATACTGGAGGGGTTGCCATTTTTCTACTCCAGGGGATTTTCCTGACCCAGGGATCAAACCTGTGTCTCTTGCACACGCTGTATTGTATCCTCCCAACCCCCACGAGCAAATGCACACATTTAAGTTCCAACCCCACTACCTCCAAATATCACTACTGTTTTGGAGATAGGACTTTTAAAGAGGTGATCAAGTTACAGTAAGGCTGAAAGAGTGGGCCCTAGTCCAATCTGACTGGAGGCCTTAGGAGGAAATTTCCTTAAGTGGAAATCTGGACAAATGAGTTTATTTCTTTTATATATGTTATGCTTCAAAAGATATCATAAGAAAGTAAAAAGACAAGGGCTGGGAGAAAATATCTACAAGTCACACACCTGACAATGGACTTTTGTATCCATAATATATAAAAAACTCCCACTTCTGTTATAGTATCCTATAATAATATAAAGTATGATTCTATAATATGAATACGAGTTAACAGAATTTAAACATAGGCAAAAGATGTGAACAGACATTTCACCAAAGATGACACATAAATGGCCAGTAAGTACATAAAAAGGTGCTTAATATCATTAGTCATCAGGAAAATGCAAATTAAAACCACAATGAGATACCACTTCACATAAGAACGGCTATAACAAAGAGAGAGATTAAGTGTTGGTGAGGATATGGAAAAATCAGAACCCTCACAAATTACTGGTAGAAAATGGTACAGTTCCTTTGGAAAAGTTTGGCAATCCCTCAAAATATTAAACATACCACATGACCCAACAATTCCAATCCTAGGTAAATACCCAAGAAAAACGAAAACACACAAAAACTTGTTCATAGATGTTCAGAGGCATTATTTGTAATAGCCAAAAAGTAGAAACAACCCAAATGTCCAACTAATGAATGAATGATTAAACAACACAGTATACAGTTGACCTTTGAACAACATAAAGGTTAGGGGTGCCGACTTCCCCTTAGAGCTGAAAATTCAAGTAATGCTATTTCTGCCTCAAAAACAGAGGAAATGATCCATAAAATGAAAACACAGGTAACTATATTGAAAAAAATATCCAAGTATAAGCGGACCTGATCAGTTCAAACAAATCTTGTTCATGAGTCAAACTGTATAATCATACAATGGGATATTATTCAGCAATAAAATGGAATCAAATACTGGTATGTGCTACACTATAAATGAACCTTGAAAACGTGCTAAATAAAAGAAGCTAGTCACAAAAGGTCCCATATTGTATAATTCTATTTACATGAAATGTCCAGAATAGGCAAATCCATAGTATGAAACATAAAATAAATTTGTGGTTGCCAGGGGAATAATAAGAGGAAAGTGAGATGTAGAGTGACTGCTGATTGGTACAGTGGTACTTTTGGGGTAACTGAAATGCTCTAAAATTTGATTGTACAGATGGTTGCACAACTCTGTGAATAAACTAAAAAGCCTGAATTGTGCTATACTATTTTGAAGGGTGAATGTTATGGTGTGTGAATTACCTCAATAAGCAATTTTAAACCACAATAAACAACAAAGTTCTTCTTTGGGAAAAGACCAATGTTCCAATAACAAGGTTTTCCAAACTATTTACTTCTCTGTAGGAACAACTTATACAGCTCAATTTCTTGGATACTCTTCCTAGCTTCTATTAAACACACTGCCATTTTAAATTAAAAATACTTTTTAAAGGACAGTTACAGTGAGTTATAGCAGGTTTTCTAATCCTCACTGAGGGTCAGGATCACCTTATGGAACTTTAGAATTGACACTGACCAAGACTCTATTCCTTAGAGATTTGGATTCAAATGGTCTAGGGAAAGACTCAAGCGGTGTTACATTTTTAAAAGCTCCCTCCCATGGATTTAAACAAGCAGCCAGGATTGGGAATCATATTGCAATTCAACAGAATATTAAACCATATTTTAAAAATCTTCTTTTAGGTGAAGGCAGACCTTTTCTTAAGCAAAACAAAAAGCAGATAAATTTAAGAAAAATTTGTTTCCAATCATACAACTATAAATAAAAAGCCACATAAAAGTTAGTCATAAAACCAATTATTTAATTCAAGCTATAAAAGAGGCAATACACTTGATAAAATAATTAGGAAACAATATTTAGAACATTTTAAAAGATTTAAAACAGGAGAACACTTTACAAAAAGTTGTGTGGGAAATAAAATCCTTAAACTATGAATAGAAATGTAACATTACAGAGTATGTTATAAAATACGACAGAAATATAAAAGGACTATGTATACTCTAAGCTGAAAACTATTAATAATGACCAGATATTTAGGTTTAAATTTACAGTTCCTGGGTAAAAGGATCACATTACTTTACACATCTTCCAGACCAACGGACAGTGTTTTCCAACTAACCGTGAGTGGTGTCGTCTTCTACAAAGTCTTTGGCCATCTCTGCTGTGATCACATCAATGTGACTAACCTGAAGGGATAAGCATTAAAAACAGACCTGTTAAATTGTAAAGAAACTTATCAGTGTTCCCACTGGATATGGTAATATTTTAAAAATACAGCCAATTACCTATATAAATTTCATATTTCAAGTCAACTGACTGTAAAACACTGACTGATAAAACCCTTATTTTAATGCTGTTTGTTCAACACATGAGTTTAAAAAATATTCTGCATTTTAATGCTCTGAAGATACAGATAAGTACTAATGTCTAAATATCTGAACCACATTTTTGTTCAGTTTTTATTACTTTGCTATTTCAAAGAATTTTAAGGCTGAAAACAGCTGGAAGAGCCATGTGCTGTAACCAAATATAAATCAATGTATGTAAATGTTAAACACTGTGCATTAAACAAGCACTAAACAGACTAGAGAGGAGGATAATGTCTCTTAATGCCAATGAAAATAGAACTATGCAATGAATGCCAAAAAAAACCCTGATAAGCTTCATAAATATTTAAAGTTTTTTTTCACAAAGACATCATCCAGTAAGCAACAAGTTTCTGAATTTTTTTCATGACTTAAGTAACAACAAAAAAAGAATTGAACAGATACAATGGATTAAATACTATATGAACTTAAACTTCATGTAAAAAAATTTACCTTATTTCTGAACTTCACACCATAGAATTTGTCAGCTGACTCAAGCAGTTCAGGCCTAAAAGTAGTTGTAATGAATTGAGCATGTACAGCAAGCTCCATAATCATATCTGTCAAAAGCAAGAGTAATTTAATAAAACCGTTTTCTCAGTAGAACTAAAAATTTAAAAAGCAACGATCTTTAATCCTACCTAAAATTTAAAACTGCCTGTTTGCATACATATACAGAAAGCATCAATTTGTTTCTTAAGCTAGGCATAAACCTTTAACACCGATATCTTAGTTACAGAATATAAAAGCAGCATTTCTAACATAGGATTAGAAATAGTATCAGAGCAAAGTAAATTTTTCTCATCCAGAAAAACCAAAAGCAACCTTTTCCTGCTACCCACTCCCCCAAGATCTTTTGAACTTAATAAGATCAGGTATAGATTAAACACAGAATCAAATCTGTTTATGAAAAACAAGTTTTAAAAGGAGAGACGTTTGTATAAAAGCTTAACTGGGGTTGGATTTTCAATTGTTTCATATTTCTCATAGAACTAAACTTTGTAGTCTAATATTAAATTTTAAAAACTTTGTTAAAAGAGAAATTATTTTGTTTATTGAATAATACCCTGTCTAGTCTCAGGCAGCAAGAAATATATGATAAAAGAGGCAAGCTATCATTTCTAGTAAGTTACTATGAAGCTATGAAACTAAAACTGTACCTGACACAGCCTTTCTGTGCTGAGCATCCAGAGCCTGGTCAATCTCATCAAAAAGGTAAAAAGGAGCTGGGTCACATTTCTGAATGGCAAAAATCAGAGCAAGAGCTACCAAGGATTTCTGTCCACCCGAAAGCTGTTGCATTTCTCTCATTTCACCTTGTTTTCCTGTAAATGATACCTAAGGAAATCTTTAATTAGAGTTAATATTTCAAAGGGGTAAAATCACCATGTACCAATTTAAGATTTGCAAAATATTCCACTATGATAATGCTCTCAGGAAAATTGAATATAAAGTTATTTTACCCTAATTCCAACTCCAGTGAACTGGTCAACTGATGGAACACTGCTCTGTGATCCGGAGCCCCGCTCACTTTCACCACTCCCTTCTCCTTCATCCTGAGACTGACTGCCTTCCACATCTCCTTTCTTCATCACCAAAGTAGCTTTGCCACCAGGGACCAACTTCTGGAATACTTCACTAAAGTTTTTGGATACCTTAAAATGAATAATATATAAATAGGTGTCAAATGGAATATGTACTTTTTAAAACAAAGACAAAAATTATTTAAAAGCAATAAAAAAATTTTTTATTTTTTAATCTTAACAAGAATAACATTGTATCCTAAGAGCTGTGTATATACTGGATGTCTTTAAGTATTAGAACAATTATCAGTGGGTAAAAAACTTTAAAAATCTTTACAAATTGAATGATAAACTGAGTATCTGAAGTTTTAGCTTGTGTATTAACTACAAACAGAAACATACCTGTTTGAAAGTTAACTGAATAGCTTCATATTTTCGAAGTTCAAGTACGTTCATCAGTTCCATGATTGATTTGTACCCCCTGTCCAACTCTTCTTGTCGCTTTATTAACTTTTCTTTCTGCTCCGAGAAATTTACAAACTGATCTAAAGCTTTTTTGTTAACATGGCTGTACTTCTTCAATTCTGTGTTGCACTGTTCAAGTTTTCGAAACAACTATAAAGTGAAAACAAACAAACAAACATATAAATAAACTCACATGTAGGAAAATTTGTAATGAGATTTCATATTTAAAACAAACTAGATTTACCTGCTTGAGGCTCAGTGTTTGGTATTTTTCAAATGCTTCCTGAGGAAGTGATCCCAGTTCTCGGATTTTCTTCATACACTCCTCTTTCTTCTTCAGCAGCATGCCTTGTCGATTTGTCATCTTTTCAAGTTCTTTAGTATCATGATTTATAGCATCCATGTGTTCTTTTTCCATATTTTTCCAGCGCTCCATACTCTTCTGCAGCTCCTTAATTCCAGCTTCTGTTTTATCAATGGAATTGTCCAAATCTAAAATGGGGGGGGGGGGGG
>SJXQ01012210.1:294547-351570 GCA_006408695.1 Aepyceros melampus
GGACCAAATTAGGCCATAACATTTATTGTATTTTGGCTGAGCCACGCGGCTTGCAGGATCTTAGTTCCCCGACCAGAGATTGAACCTAGATCCTTGGCATGAAAGCAGGGAGTCCTAACCACTGGATTGCCAAGGAATTCCCCATAACACCTATTTTAAGGTGTTATCTGACCAAAGATTTTAATGGTCAAATCTATCAAAATAAATAGGTTTAAATTTTCCAGTGAAAATTTATGAAAGAATTCAGAATAAAATTGAGAGTATACACAAGCCATTCATATATAAAGCTTTTATTATTCAATGTTTATAAAAACCTAAAATAATTTTCTTCTCAGCAATTAAGTGTCAACAAACTTGATTCAGCTATTCCATGCTTTTGTCAATGAAATTAATAATGTATGGTCCACTGCCACAAACATTTCAATAAAATGAAGGTGACTATAATCAACACCCTAAACTCTGTTCACTAGAAACTGTTTATGACAAAAACTTCTGGTACATGCTTTTGCCTATTTGGATATTTCATTTTGTAATACACAGTCTTATAAAATGAATAAGCTAAATTTAACTAGATACCAAAAACATTTCTACAAAATAAAAATTCACCTTCTGATCTTGCCATGGTATCTTTCACCCTTTTATTGATGGCTTCAAGTTCTGAGGTTGTAGCAGTGAGAACAGTACCCCCTTCTGTCTCTCTTAGTTCATTGAGTTCCTATAACACGAAACGAACACAGGAGCATTAAGCCATAAAAATATAAACTTTGTTAGTTCCAAAATGTTATGACTGCCAATGTTTATATAGCTGTTGATATGTTTGAATAAACACTTAAAGAAACCAAAAAACATACTTCAAATAGTTGTAAATACTTAAGGTATTCATTAAGCAGGAAAAAAAATGATTAATGACTAAAAAATTTCTTAGCATCTGACCACTACTGAGAAAATATTTGTAAATAATATTACTGAGTACCTAGAATATGCCAGATAATCACACAAAACATACTGCTATGCTTCTTTTAACAAGAGGAAACTGGAGCTTAGAAATATCAAGTGACTTGACCAACACAGCACACTAGGTGGCAGTGTGAGATCTCCAAGCCAGGGCAGGTAGTCAGACTGCTGGTCTTTCCGTCCCCAGAGTCCATACTCTAAATCAGAGCCTCTCACGTAAGCATATCCAAAAGGTTATGCTCATCAAGAAACCATCCAAAGAGAACATACCTGTTCTACTTGGTCCAAGCGTTTTCTCAAATTCTCATTGAGGTAAGTCTCTACTCGAGTAATAATACCTTCTAATTTAATTCTTTCATTCAGTAGTTGTCTATTTTCCTAGAAGAAAAAAGAAAAACAAAATCGTCTGTCTACATAGGCATGCACATTTCACATACAGGAATGCTGTTAATCTGTTGTTGTCTCCATTACTTGTGTTCAAATGAGCTGAAACAAGAGTTTTATTTATACCGTTCCAAAAAGACCTTTATTTTCTTCATCTACTCTCTTATCTATCCAGAAGGCTATTTTTCTGCCTGGTTCTTTTCATAAGGCATCAGTTCAGTTCAGTTCAGTTGCTCAGTCATGTCCGACTCTTTGCGACCCCATGAATCACAGCACGCCAGGCCTCCCTGTCCATCACCACCTCCTGGAGTTCACTCAGACTCAAAACGTCCATCGAGTCAGTGACACCATCCAGCCATCCCATCCTTGGTTATCCCCTTCTCCTCCTGCCCCCAATCCCTCCCAGCATCAGTCTTTTCCAATGAGTCCACTCTTCGCATGAGGTGGCCAAAGTACTGGAGCTTCAGCTTTAGCATCATTCCTTCCAAAGAAATCGCAGGGTTGATCTCCTTCAGAATGGACTGGCTGGATCTCCTTGCAGTCCAAGGGACTCTCAAGAGTCTTCTCCAACACCACAGTTCAAAACCATCAATTCTTCGGTGCTCAGCCTTCTTCACAGTCCAACTCTCACATCCATACATGACCACAGGAAAAACCATAGCCTTGACTAGACAGACTTAGTCAGCAGAGTAATGTCTCTGCTTCTAATATGCTATCTAGGTTGCTCATAACTTTTCTTCCAAGGAGTAAGCGTCTTTTAATTCCATGGCTGCAGTCACCATCTGCAGTGATTTTGGAGCCCAAAAAAATAAAGTCTGACACTGTTTCTACTGTTTCCCCATCTATTTCCCATGAAGTGGTGAGACTCTCCTCTTTTACTTTCATCAAGAGGCTTTTTAGCTCCTCTTCACTTTCTGCCGTAAGTGTGGTGTCATCTGCATATCTCAGGTTATTGATAGTTCTCCCAGCAATCTTGATTCCAGCTTGTGTTTCTTCCAGTCCCGCATTTCTCCTGATGTACTCTGCATATAAGTTAAATAAGCAGGGTGACAATATACAGCATGCAGTGATTTTGGAGCCCAAAAAAATAAAGTCTGACACTGTTTCTACTGTTTCCCCATCTATTTCCCATGAAGTGGTGAGACTCTCCTCTTTTACTTTCATCAAGAGGCTTTTTAGCTCCTCTTCACTTTCTGCCGTAAGTGTGGTGTCATCTGCATATCTCAGGTTATTGATAGTTCTCCCAGCAATCTTGATTCCAGCTTGTGTTTCTTCCAGTCCCGCATTTCTCCTGATGTACTCTGCATATAAGTTAAATAAGCAGGGTGACAATATACAGCCTTGATGTACTCTTTTTCCTATTTGGAACCAGTCTGTTGTTCCATGTCCAGTTCTAACTGTTGCTTCCTGACCTACATACAGATTTCTCAAGAGGCAGGTCAGGTGATCTGGTATCCTCATCTCTCTCAGAATTTTCCAGTTTATTGTGATCCACACAGTCAAAGGCTTTCGCATAGTCAATAAAGCAGAAATAGATGTTTTTCTGGAACTCTCTTGCTTTTTCCATGATCCAGAAGATGTTGGCAATTTGATCTCTGGTTCCTCTGCCTTTTCTAAAACCAGCTTGAACGTCTGGAAGTTCATGGTTCATGTATTGCTGAAGCCTGGCTTGGAGAATTTTGAGCATTACTTTACTAGCATGTGAGATGAGTGCAATTGTGCAGTAGTTTGAGCATTCTTTGGCATTGCCTTTCTTTGGAATTGGAATGAAAACTGACCTTTTCTAGTCCTGGGGCCACAAAGCAGAAATAGATGTTTTTCTGGAACTCTCTTGCTTTTTCCATGATCCAGAAGATGTTGGCAATTTGATCTCTGGTTCCTCTGCCTTTTCTAAAACCAGCTTGAACGTCTGGAAGTTCATGGTTCATGTATTGCTGAAGCCTGGCTTGGAGAATTTTGAGCATTACTTTACTAGCATGTGAGATGAGTGCAATTGTGCAGTAGTTTGAGCATTCTTTGGCATTGCCTTTCTTTGGAATTGGAATGAAAACTGACCTTTTCTAGTCCTGGGGCCACTGCTGAGTTTTCCAAATTTGCTGGCATATTGAGTGCAGCACTTTCACAGCCATCATCTTTCAGGATTTGGAACAGCTCAACTGGAATTCCGTCACCTCCACTAGCTTTGTTCATAGTGATGCTTTCTAAGGCCCACTTGACTTCACTTCAAGATGTCTGGCTCTAGATTAGTGATCACATCATCATGATTATCTGGGTTGTGAAGATCTTTTTTGTACAGTTCTTCCGTGTATTCTTGCCACCTCTTCTTAATATCTTCTGCTTCTGTTAGGTCCAGACCATTTCTGTCCTGTATTGAGCCCATCTTTGCATGAACTGTTTCCTTGGTATCTCTAATTTTCTTGAGGAGATCTCTAGTCTTTCCCTTTCTGTTGTTTTCCTCTCTTTCTTTGCATTGATTGCTGAAGAAGGCTTTCTTATCTCTTCTTGCTGTTCTTTGGAACTCTGCATTCAGATGCTTATATCTTTCCTTTTCTCCTTTGCTTTTCGCCTCTCTTCTTTTCACAGCTATTTGTAAGGCCTCCCCAGGCAGCCATTTTGCTGTTTTGCATTTCTTTTCCATGGGGATGGTCTTGATCCCTGTTTCCTGTACAATATCACGAACCTCATTCCACAGTTCATCAGGCACTCTATCAGAACTAGACCCTTAAATCTATTTGTCACTTCCACTGTATAATCATAAGGGATTTGATTTAGGTCATACCTGAATGGTCTAGCAGTTTTCCCTACTTTCTTCAATTTAAGTCTGAATTTGGCAATAAGAAGTTCATGATCTGAGCCACAGTCAGCTCTCGGTCTTGTCTTTGTTGACTGTATAGAGCTTCTCCATCTTTGGCTGCAAAGAATATAATCAATCTGATTTCGGTGTTGACCATCTGGTGATGTCCATGTGTAGAGTCTTCTCTTGTGTTGTTGGAAGAGGGTGCACTACCAAAAATATTTTTCTTTTCCTGCTTCTCACTTTCTGAATTTAGTGTTAATTATTTACATCTATATTTAAGAATCAAATGTTATTAAAATGTTTAATCAAAACTATTTTTAAATATGTAAAGGTGGTCAGATTGATAAATATAGCAAAGCTAACAAGATTTTACTAATGACAAACAGGCATTAAATAAGATGAAAGAAAATAAAGATTTCTTATACAATCCTATCATAAGGTTTAGAAAAACTTACTAAAATCTCATTTACTTTAATGGATATTGGAAGTCTCAATCTTATATTTTCTCAATATCTCTTTCACACTCTTTTACTAGCAAGATAGACACTTTTCACAACAGTTGATTACCAACAAATTCTTTTTCTGTCAGCTGTACTTGCCTGTTGAAGTTGACGAATCTCATCATTCAGTGCATCTACTCTCTTCTGATCTTCAAGACTGAGTTGAGAAAGCAAATCAGTTCCCATTCTGCTTTCAGTGATTCTCTGGTGGACTCCATAGCATGCAAACTTGCCTCCAAACTTTGTAAGCTACGTTGCTATATGACAGATTTTCCATTTATTAGTAACGGTATTAGTCAGTGTATCACTTATAGTAGTGAAAAATTGAAGACCATCTATATTTGACATTAAAGTGAGCTTAAATAATATTATCTCAATTAAATATTAGATGCCCATTACACTTGATAATTAGAACTATGCAGCAACAAGAAAAATGTTTATGATGCAATATTATGCAGGATGTGTGGAATAAATACATCATATTCCATGGTCAAACTATATAAAAAACATTACGCATATTCATGAGAACAGAAAGAAGTTGCTAGAATGTTAGGGTGGTCTAATTGTGGGTATATACACTACACTTTTAACTTTGTTTTAGTATAATTGATGTACAAAATTAGTTGTTTTTGTCAAAAAGTGTGCATGTTTATGACACCAATGGATATTATCATTTGTAATAGCAGTAACAGCTCACTTTCTAACTCATTTTAATATAATTTGGACAAAATGCAGTCAAACCCATAAATAGCATTTATAGACACAAATGGTACCTGGCTGACTACTGGACAGTAGTTTTATGCCATGGCTCAAAATGCCTACTTGTTTAATGAAGTTGGAAAATATTAATTTGGCCTACAAAAGTAGACTCTTGAGTACTCATGAGTAAAAGTGTGATAAAGATACATGCAGATACCCAAAGTATGGGCTTAAATGAAAATGGAACATAATGTATATGTTATATAACCTACACAATATATAGTCTACCCGAAATCTATGTAACTAAATATATTTTTTAAAAGCATATTTACGAACCTTGGGCATAAAGGTTTTCTCTGACTGCTGCCTCTTCTCTTTTAACATCTTCATTTCTGATAATATGCTATCTCGAGATGCTTTAAATTTCCTTTGCTGAGTCTCTATTTGCTGCATTTGGTTCATCAGCTGATCAATTTCATTATTAATCCATATACAAGGCTAAGGAAAATCTCTTCAGTGTCTATTAACTTGTATCCCCTTCCTTTTCTTTATCCCTAGATTAAGCTATTTCCCCAAATTTAAGTACCATAACAACACAGAATTAAATACTATGTCAAGTCTGTTCAGTCATAAAAGAAGCTTTAAACATTTTAACCCACTTCTCTCTCAAAATAACATACAATTTTACCAACTGCTATACAAAATAAAAAAAACCACCGGAAAGTCCTAAAGGAAGCTAAATGATACACATTAAAAAAAATATTTTTTTTTCATTCAGCAAGTATTTACTATATAAGCCATTATGCCTAAAGCACTATATAAGAGAGTTAGATGTGAAGAGGAGTATTCACGTATTTTCCCAGGCTCTGTGCTCAAACCTTGCCAAATTTGGGCAGATCTCAAAGTATGCAAAGTCAAAGCTAAGACGCTTATTTACCTTCTTCTCTGTGCTCTTGCTTCCAACTGATGACAAAGAAGCTATACACTCACAATTTTTAAAATGCCAGTCTCAATAAAATATCCTAATGAAGCAGTAAAAATAATTATTTTCACTGCTTGAGTACCTATATTGAATATTGTGTGAAATAATGCAAGGTATATACACAAAGCACTTTTGCCTTATACCATGGTTATTTTAAGAAAATGGGCATGCACAACTGTTTTAGTTGAGAGACAAACTAGTCACTTTTCACAGAAAACCTTTTTTATCTGAAAGAATGGAAAGAACCATGGTTACTAAGACTTGCATTTTGATGGACATTTCCTCCACTAATACTAAATCTGAAACTCAAGATAATAACCCCTAATAGACATTTTTCAATCCTTATATATTTAATTTCTATGTAATATGTGGCATTCCTGATACTGCCCACTCTTCTTCCATTGAAACCCTAGCCTGGTTTTCTTCCTATAATTGTCTGACAAATCCTCCTCAGCTCTCTTTACAATCTTAAATTTCTGTGTTCCTCAGGTTCTTTTCTCTCAGAAATACACTCATTGCCATTAACTATATAACAGTTAAGCAAAGGAATTACAATGGTTTTTAGTTTTCTCCCTGTTTTCGGAAGTTAAACGGACATACTACACAAGCTTAAATAAAAGTCAACATAAAACACATGGGATATTTCCCCCCACTGTATATGTGAAAATACATCTAACACTCAAAAGATTCTATATTCCAACCAAAACACAGTTCTTTCTCTACAGCAACACAAGACAAAAAGATATTTTCAATATTTCTGCGCAGATTTTCATTGAGCTTTGCTTCAAGCTCACCAAGTTCTTCTTCTGCTTTTCTAACATCTTTTTGTAATTCAAGTCTAGACTTCCTTGTATCATAATAGCCTCCAGTCAAAGCACCTCGATGACTAACTTGGTCACCTATTAATAAAACATAAGAAAATTAGTAATTCTGTATAACAACTTCTTTATTCAACAATAAATTGATTCATAATCAAACGACTACATTAATCTAAAGGTTTTACCTATTTAATAAGAACTTAAAAGTTAAGTGTTGTTTAAGCCACGGAAAAAAAGTTGTTTTACAATATTAACACTTGCACTTAAATATACCTTCCAGGTAAACCTGAACATTTGCCAGAAAGGAAAGAAGTGTTAAAGACTAACAGGAACACGTCAACAAGACACAGAACCTAGCTTGAAATTCCCAATGGCCATAACTGGAAATATGAAAATCAAAAATAATAATGGCAATTTGGTAACACATTGAATAATAAAAAACTCCATGAATCACAGCAATACATAAAAAAGAAAAAAGGAGGGGGCTTTTCTTTACAGAAAAGTGACAGCTAATAAATATAGAAGCAATCACGGAATTTTAGAATGATCATTTTGAAACCCTCAATGTATTAACCAAGTCAGGCAAGGGTCACCAAAGGGAACCTGATATTCATGTGTCCTTAAAGAATAATCCCATATATCATTTATTACTTACAAAGGGGAAAAGGTACCTTTACAACCAAGATCTGCTAGAGGCCAAACCTGGTATTACTAACAGCGGGACACGCAGTAAGAACACATCACTCATGCCAGAATGCCTAACCTAACCTAATAAAGAGGAAGCAGTAAGACAAATCCACAACACAAAAGATTTTTGAGAGGGCAGACAGAAGCAGCAAAAAGAACCACAGTCCCACAGTGGCTAAAATGAAAACTACATCACAGAAAGTTAACCAGGATGAAAAAAGCAGAGGCTTTTGTCCCAGATGAAGGGGCAAGATAAAATCCAAGAAAAACAACCAAATGAAGTGGAGAGAGGCAATCTTCCAGAAGAACTCAGAATGATAGTCAAGATGATCCAGAATCTCAGAAACAGAACAAAGATTGAGAAGATGCAGAAATGTTTATCAGAGACCTAGAAGAACTAAAGAACAAACGAGATGAACAATACACTAGAAGGAATCAATAGCAGAATAACTGATGCAGAAGAATGGATAAGTGACCTGGAGGACAGGATGTTGGAAATCACTGCTGCAAACAGAATAGAAAGAAGAATGAAAAAAAAACAGAACCCAAGAACTGTGCTATACTGAAATTGCTTATGATTCCCTGTAAACATATGGGGGAAAAAAAACAGAAAATAAGGACAAGTGAACCTATATACCAGAGGTTCTTAACCTTCACTCAAAATAAAACTGCTAAATCTCGTTTTTAATATCTTAAAGAATACATTACTATGTCAAAGAAGTACTGTGATAACAATGCCAACTGGTTTCTTTGGTGATCCGAAGTATTTTGTTTAACACATTAAAAAAATTTTTGAGAAAAGTGCCAGAGGCTTCACCAAACCAAGTCCATGGTGTCAAAAAGGTTAAGAAACTCTACTATGCATTAAATGATTATACTTACGAGACATCAATTAAACATAAAGTGTTGACCTTGTTTAAATTCTGACTTGAATAAACCAACAGGATTTAAAAATGAGAAGTAACTGGACATGAATTTAAACACTTTTAAAGGAATTTATTTGTTCAAAGCTAATAATTACTATTACGAACCTTCCAAGGTAATGCAGTCCATAGTGAAAGCACGGGCCAACTGGGTTGAAACTTCCTACTACGACAAATAAGTGTTTTTCCAAATACATGTTTGAAAGCTTTGTCAAATCTGGGATTGTACCTCAATTTACTTATCATAGGAATAGCATCCTAAAAACGAGTATGTTGTTAGCAAGCAAAGAAATCACAACACAATTAATTAAAATGTGTTATCAGAATTGTAAATTACATTTTTCTGAAATACAAATAAACAAAATGCCTTTACATTTCAAAACTTGATTTTTATACTTAACAAGTGAGAAAAATCATTCTACTGAAATATCCTGGAAATTGTACTCATGTAAATCATCCAGGTTTTCAATAGTATAGAGGTTTTCAGAGTACAGTAATAAAGAGCTCAGTGGCTCTGAAGCCAGACTGCTCAAGTTCAAATCTCAGTTCTGCTTCTTAGATGTGTGCTCTGGACAAGTTGCTTAACTTCTGTACTCATCTATAGAACTACAATAATGACAGTACCTTCCTCACAAAGTTGTTAAGAGTAGGTGAGTTATAAATGTGGAACATTTTGGGTAGCATCTGTCACACAGAAGGGACAAATATAAACTAATAGTATATTCTCAAAATATTTTCATTTTATTTTCATCTAATAATCTACACACATATAACCTTAGTTAGATACTCAGAAAAATATTTTTTCAGATTAAATTTATTTTCCCTTTTTTCTCTCTCAACTAGCAGAATCAAATTTTTACATTAGGAAATACATCCTACATATAGAAAAAAGCAATATGTTGCTGCTGCTGCCAAGTGGCTTCAGTCGTGTCCGCTTTGTGCGACCCCAGAGATGGCAGCCCACCAGGCTCCCCCGTCCCTGGGATTCTCCAGGCAAGAACACAGGAGTGCGTTGCCATCTCCTTCTCCAATGAATGAAAGTGAAAAGTGAAAGTGAAGTCGCTCAGTCATGTGCGACTCCTAGCGACCCCATGGACTGCAGCCTACCAGGCTCCTCTGTCCATGGGATTTGCCAGGCAAGAGTACTGGAGTCGGTTGCCATTGCCTTCTCTGAATAAATATGTTAGCTTAAGTTAATAATTACAAAGCAAACACCAATATAACCACCACAAAGAATAAGAAACAAAACACTAGTATAAAACCCACAAGTCATGAGTGTAGCCCTCTTCTAATCATAGTGGTTATCTCCAATGGTTACCCGCTGGTGATGACCACTCTTATAATTTTTTGGTAATCACTTCCTTGCACTTGTAGTTCTATCATCTAAGATTACTTTTGTTCAGGTATTGTAAAGGGAACAACACTATACACATTTTTTTTTTTTTAATATTTATTCATTTATTTGGCTGCACCAGGTCTTAGCTGCAGCATGTGGGATCTAGTTCCCTGACCTGGGATCAAACCTGGGCCCCCTGCATTGGGAGCTGAGCATCTTAACCACAGGATCAGCAGGGAAGTCCCCACTATAGGCATTCTTTCGTGACTTGCTTCACTCACATATCACATTTAGGACTCAATTTCTCCCCCTCAAAACTTCAGAGATAGTTTGTAGATTTAAAAGAAAAAGCTAGACCACTTAAATAGCTTATAATATTCTCACTGTTCCTCTTCAACTCTAGCTCATTCTCCTAGGGTTTTAGCTTTAACCTTAAAAAACAGTGAAATAACTGCTACTACCATCAACATTCTGAAGCCAAACACCTCAAAGCAATTTTTTATCAAGGATGATGTCTAGGTAATATTCTTAATCTGTTTAAAAGCATACCATCTAATAACAAGAGCAATGTTATGCTTTCAGAGCCTATCATCTTGCTAGGTATTTTTAATCTAATTTATAAGCTGTTTTAAAAAAAAGAATATTCAGAAATCTTATTTACTTTCAATCATACTTCCTCAGGGAATTCTTCTCCAATTATTAAATCTTAGTTTTGTCTCCTTGAGTTATACTCTCAGAATATCCTGTACTGATGTACTTTAACACTCTGCACATGTTGCAGTGGTTTATGTCGTGGCTGTGGCCTCTGCCTGCCTTCCTGTCCTCATCTAGCATTAACTGGCCTCTACGGTAAGAAAGCAACGTTCACTTCAAGACCATGTGGACCACAGTGTATAGTGCTTGTTGTGCACTAACGTGTGCTAAACCAAGAAAAACACTGACTGCAAGACAGACTTTAACACGCATCAACTTACATTGGTTTCAGGATAGGCAGTATCCCTTACATCTAACTTGTTAAGAGGCAGGAAAGTAACCTCTCCAGGAAGATTCATTTTATTAAACTCCATCAAAATCTTCGTGCTGACTTCATCTGAATCAACAATGTGATAAAATAACCTACATGTAAAGAGAATGAGATAGGTCCAAAGTGCTTTAAACATTTAAGCAAACAAGTTATTTTTTTCTATGCAATCCAATTTGTATGGGGAGGGCTACTCAGAAAATTCCACTGGAGGGAGAGAAAGTACAAAAAGGAGTTGTTCTAGTTTCTACAACTAGGAACACACACTGAGCATCAATGTATTTAATTGGAATATTAAACAAAAGAGGATTGGAATATTAAATAAGAGGATATATTTAAACTACAAAAGGTTATTTCTTAGGTTATTCTTAGTTCCTCTTTTCTTTAAAAACTCAAAACATCAAGCAAAAAAGCAAATCTCACCTGTTTCCAGCAGTGACTTCCACACATGTGTAGAAAGCAGGCTCACATTCAAAGTTATTCATCACAATACCATGATAGCCATTTTGAACATGCTGATTTATTCCTTTTCGACGGAAGTGGTCTAGCACTTTATTTATGCTATCTATTCCGTTTAAAATGGCCTATTCAGAAACAAAAAATTGTAAAATATTGCTGATGGCACTCATGCTGATATAAAATGCCCCATTACTCTATACATTAAAAAAATATACCAAATTGGGAGATTGGGATTGACATATACACAACTACATATAAAACAGACAACTAATTAAGAACCTACTGTACAGCACAAGGAACTCTACTCAATACTCAGTAATGCCCTATTTGAAAAAAATCTAAAAATAAAAACAATTTAAAAATAAAAAGAGTGGATATACTTATAGGTATAACTGATTCACTTTGCCGAACACCGAAACTAACACAACTTTGTAAATCAACTATATTCCAATAAAAATTTAAAAAATAAAAAATATACCACAGATTAAATACCTTCTCCAACAATAGGTCAACTCCCTTGAAATATGCCAACTATGTGCAACACCTTGTGACATTAGCATTAAAAATGGACCCTTCATCTAGAAATCAGAAGTGCTATTTTTAATAGCATGGGGGCTTAAATGATATCCAGCATTTCATATTTATAAGACAAGTTAATTTACATTCTTCTCTTGAAAGCTAATAAATTCTTATGCAGTAATAACTGACTCAGTGCAAACTGAGGTAATGAAAGAACCTACCCACCTTTCCTGTTGCAGCTCTAAGAAGTTGCTGTTTCTTTTCAAGATCTTCTCTTTTAGCAGCAAGTGCCTGCTGTTCTGCATTCTCTTCTCTCCACAAATAACTAATCAATAAAAAATAGACTATCTTCAATTTTAAAATTAAGACAATATGCTAACAGTATACAATTTTGAGGGAAGACTGAAATTAAACTTTTATAGTTAATTTATAATTTAAAGACCATTTAACAGCCAATAACTAGCATTACTCAACAATATTAAGGCATACTTCAGTCTATACTAACTTTCTTTCACTTTGTAATTCATCTTTCTTATTTTTTACTTCATAGTATTTTCTGTCCAGTTCTTCAACTCGAGCTTTGACTTCATTAAGATCCTGATCCAGTTTCTATGGAAATAAAAATAATTCAAATTTAAAATCTAATTTCATACAAACTAATCCCTAGTAACAGAAAGCAGGTCGGTTGTTACCAGAGGACGGAAGAGGCCAGGAAAGGAGAGAGGGAGGAATTACCAAGGGATATGGGAAACATTTTGGGGTGATCAATAGGCTTGTTATCTTAATTGTGGTGATGGTTTAACAAGCACATACATGTATCAAAACAATTAATTTGTTCATTAATGACCTGACTACTTCTATAATAGATACTCTAGAATTTTAGAGGAAAAAAATTTATTAACAAATTCTCAAAACACGCAGTGCATACTTTTCACATGGCCCCCTCTACACACACACACTAGAACACAAGAGATTTAGGAACATACTAAGAAGCAAAAGGCTCTTTTGTGCAATGTAATTAGCACTGTAAAATCATCTCTATCCAATATAAAGAAGAGTTCACCCTCACAAGTGGTCATTTTGATACACTTAAATGTGACTGAAATATTGAAAAATAATTTCAAACTTGAAAAGGAATGAATAAAACCTCTCACTGCAAAGTCCTGTTTTAGCACCAAGCTTTTTCAAAAAGGGCATCTGTTGAGGTTGATATTTCCATGAACTCAAGACAAAAATGCCTTTTATTTCAAGACAGGACTGTAGCTATCTCAAATGAAACTATACTAACAAATTCCCAAATAACTGACTACCTCAATCAATCTGTTTTCCATTCCTGACCAAAGTCCAAAGCACACTGGCCAGCAGTCTATTACTCCTGGTCACTTGTCCTACCAGCTGAGCTGTTTATGGTTACAGAATCAGTTGTTTGCTCCCTTGCATGTTTTTGTTTTTAGGTGTCTGATTACATTAAACATTAAACTGATGATATGAGTACAAGGAAAAGTTGTTTTTTTAAAAAACTGATTTAGTTTTGAACACACTCAAAAATGAGTCACTGAAAATTGGATTAAATGGGCAAAAACCTCTAATATATAATACATAATTGCATATGGTAATAGATGTACTTTATAATGGGCTTCCTAGTTAGCTCAGTAGAAATGGAGTAGCCCTCATAGTCAACAAAAGAGTCCGAAAAGCAGTACTTGGATGCCTTCTCAAAAACGACAGAATGATCTCTGTTCGTTTCTAAGGCAAACCATTCAGTATCACAGTAATCCAAGTCTATGTCCCAACCAGTAATGCTGAAAAAGCTGAAACTGAAGCTGAATGTTTCTATGAAGACCTACAAGACATTCTAGAACTAACACCCAAAAAAGATGTCCTTTTCATTACAGGGGACTAGAATGCAAAAGTAGGAAGTCAAGAAATACCTGGAGTACAGGCAAATTTGGCCTTGGAATACAGAATGAAGCAGGGCAGAGGCTAATAGAGTTTTGTCAAGAGAACACACTGGTCATAGCAAACACCCTCTTGCAACAATACAAGAGAAGACTCTACACATGGACATCACCAGATGGTCAATACAGAAATCAGATTACATTCTTTGCAGCCAAAGAAGGAGAAGCTCTATACAGTCAGCAAAAACAAGACCGGAAGCTGTGGCCAGATCATGAACTCCTTATTGCCAAATTCAGACTTAAATTCAAGAAAGCAGGGAAAACCACTAGACCATTCAGGTATGACCTAAATCAAATCCCTTATGATTATACAGTGGAAGTGACAGATAGATTCAAGGGATTAGATCTGATAGAGTGCCTTAAGAACTATGGATGGAGGTTCATGACATTGTACAGGAGGCAGGGGTCAAGACCATCCCCAAGAAAAAGAAAAGAAAAAAGGCAAAATGGTTGTCTGAGGAGGCCTTACAAATAGCTGTGAAAAGAAAAGTGAAAGGCAAAGGAGAAAAGGAAAGATATACCCATTTGAATGCAGAGTTCCAAAGAAGAGCAAGGAGACATAAGAAAGCCTTTCTCAGTGATCAGTGCAAAGAAATACAGGAAAACAATAGAATGGGAAAGACTAGAGATCTCTTCAAGAAAATTAGAGATACCAAGGGAACATTTCATGCAAGCTGGGCACAATAAAGGACAGAAACGGTATGGACCTAACAGAAGCAAAGGATATTAAGACAAGGTGGCAAGAATACACAGAACTATACAATAAACATCTTTACAACCCAGATAATCACAATGGTGTGATCACTCACCTAGAGCCAGACATCCTGGAGTGCAAACTCAAGTGGGCCTTAGGAAGCATCACTATGAACAAAAGCTAGTGGAGGTGATGGAATTCCAGTTGAGCTATTTCAAATCCTAAAAGATGATGCTGTGAAAAGTGCTGCACTCAATATGCCAGCAAATTTGGAAAACAGCAGTGGCCACAGGACTGGAAAAGGTCAGTTTCATTCCAATTCCAAAGAAAGGCAATGCCAAAGAATGCTCAAACTATCGTACAATTGCACTCATCTCACACACTGGCAAGGTAATGCTCAAAATTCTCCAAGCGAGGCTTCAACAGTACGTGAACCATGAACTTCCAGACGTTCAAGCTGCATTTAGAAAAGGTAGAGGAACCAGAGATCAAATTGCCAACATCCACTGGATCACTGAAAAAGCAAGAGAGTTCCCCATATACTTCTGCTTTATTGACTATGCCAAAGCCTTTGACTGTGTGGATCACAACAAACTGGAAAATTCTTAGAGAGATGAGAATACCAGACCACCTGACCTGCCTCCTAAGAAATCTGTATGCAGGTCAAGAAGCAACAGTTAGAACTGGACATGGAACAGACTGGTTCCAAATTGAGAAATGAGTACATCAAGGCTGTATATTGTCACCCTGCTTATTTAACTTATCTGCAGAGTACATCATGAGAAATGTTGGACTGGATGAAGCACAAGCTGGAATCAAGATTGTTGGGAGAAATATCAATAACCTCAGATATGCAGATGACACAACCCTTATGGCAGAAAGCGAAGAGGAACTAAAGAGCCTCCTGATGAAAGAGGAGAGTGAAAAAGTTGGCTTAAAACTCAACATTCAGAAGACTAAGATTGTGGCATCTAGTCTCATCACTTCATGGCAAACAGATGGGGAAACAGTGGCTGATTTTATTTTGGGGGGCTGCAAAATCACTGCAGATGGTGACTGCAGCCATGAAATTAAAAAATACTTGCTCCCTGAAAATAAAGTTATGACCAATCTAGACAGCATATTAAAAAGCAGAGACATTACCTGGCTAACAAAGGTCTGTCTAGTCAAAGCTATGGTTTTTCCAGTAGTCATGTATCAATGTGAGAGTTGGACTATAAGGAAAGCTAAGTGCTGAAGAATTGATGCTTTTGAACTGTGGTGTTGGAGAAGACTCTTCAGAGTCCCTTGGACAGCTAGGAGATCTAACCAGTCCATCCTAAAGGAAATCATCCTAAATATTCATTGGAAGGACTGAAGCTGAAGCTGAAACTTCAATACTTTGGCCACCTGATGCGTAGAACTGACTCATTTCAAAAGGCTGTGATGCTGAGAACGATTAAAGGTAGGAGGAGAAGGGGACAACAGAAGATGAGATGGTTGGATGACATTACCAACGCAATGGACATGAGTTTGAGGAATTGGTAATGGACAGGGAGGCCTGGCGTGCTGCACTCCATGGGGTCACAAAGAGTTGGACATGACTGAGCGACTGAACTGAACTGAAATGGTGGCTCAGTGGTAAAGAATCTGTCTATTAAGGCAGGAGACACGGGTTTGATCCCTGGGTGGGGAAGATCCCATGGAGGAGGAAATGGCAATTGACTCCAGCATTCTTGCCTGAAAAAATCCCATGAACAGAGAAGTCTGGTGGGCCACAGTCCATGCGCTTGCAGGGTTGGACACGACTGAGCACACGTGGACGTATCTTATAACAGGAATTCAAAACGTCAAGTCACAAAGTCAAGGGAAGACTGAGGAGCTGATGCAGATTAAAGCAGATAACAGAAACACGACAACTAAAGGTAATATATGATCTTATATTGAATCTTAAATTGTTTTCACCCAGTTTTAAGGAGAACTGTATTTACACGTGCAGCTCCTAACACGAAAGTCCCCTCAGAATGCCAATCACTACTCATATTCATAAGAAATATCTTGGGTTCTACATCAAGATTGGTATACACTCTAGTGAAGAATGTTGATAAAGAAGGCTATTCAGGTGTGGAGGGTAGGCAGTATATGGGAAATCTCTATACCTTCTTCTCAATTTTGCTGTGAACCCAAAGATGCTCTTTAAAAAATGTCTAAAAATAAAGACTGGTACATAAGCATACACTTATCTTTAAATATTTACATATAAATACATGTAAATATTATACATGAAATGAATGTAAGTATACATATTTAAGATTTTATGTTTTCAGTGACTTTTCTGATAAACTGACCATACCAACAGTAAAGACCTTGTAAGTAAAAAGGTTCCTTCTAGGCATGTGTATATAAATAAATAAATATATTCTTACCCTACACCTGTCCTACACACTCCCTTCTTAGCACTTCAATCATCTTCCAATCACCTATATATATCCGCAAGTATCACTTAAGAAAGCATTTTTCTCTCTTTCTAATTGTAAATAATTTACAATCTTTCTTATTCAAAGTAATGGTTTTATCTTCTACTTCAATTTTTAAGAAAATGCTAACTAAACATGCAAAGTGACTGTTTAATTCATTTAGAAAGTGTTATAAAATCATCAACGTGTTAACAATATATTCTGCAGTAAGTTATTACATTGATAGAATATTACATTATTATATAAAAATGGAAATATTTTAAATTAGTATAGTCATTTTAGATTTGTATGATATCACTTAAAGTGTACAGTCCAAGTACATGTTGCTGACTTATAAAAAATGTATTTTAAAATATATTTAATCTATACGACACTCACTGACATGGCAAAAATCTTTAAAAAAGAACTACCATATGTATATATTAAACTGTGCTGGTCTTACCTAATTAAGTATCTGTCTTGTGTATTTTATGATAAACTATTTACAAATAAAACTTAAAGAAACAGATAAACCTGTACACGTTCACACTCAAAGATTTCACAAAGCAGCTATAGAAGTTCTTACATTATACTGCTCCAGATTTTTCTCTTTATTTGCCTCAGTGTCCTCCAAATCCTTATGTATAGCAGCAATCTGTCTTTTCTTGTCATTAATAGCTTGATCTAAAGACTTGAGTTCCTTTTTAATCCACTTATCCCTTTCTTCTTTTGATGTAAACTGGCTTCCTCGACCCTGCTTTGCATAAAGGTCCGTTCTTTCCTGGGTAGCTTGGGCCAATCTACACAAGATAGAAAAGAATGGATTGAAAAGGAGAACAGGAAATAACCAAGTTTAATTGCAATCAATACCTCAAGAGTAAAGAGAGACAATAACCATTTTCGTAATTCCATACAAGAAGGAAAGAAGGAGAATTCCCTGCGGTCTAGTGTTTAGACTCTGTACTCTCACTGCCGAGGGCCTGGGTTTGACAGTCAGGGAACTAAGACCCCACAACCCACATGCGTAAAAACGGGAAAAAAAAAAAAAAAAGGAATTAAGTATAAAAAGCAACTGTTATCTAATAGTGCTTCTAGGACTAGCTCTATTTAACATTAATTTAACTTCAAAATCACAGTGAAATTCAGGTAAAACAGCCCATCCTCTAAGGATTTAAGGTCCTTCCTGGTCTGGGTTAATCAGTAAACCTAGACAAATCTAGCACCCTACCTCAGGGATTTTCAAAAATGCTCAAACTATATTTAATTATTTAAACATTTTCAACACCTTACAATGAAAGACATTATAACAGTTAAAAGGCAAGAGAAAACACATACAACATACAGGACAAATATTAACTCCCAGATAACGTAAAACAATACTATCAAACAGTAAGAAAAAAAAAAAAAATCAGGAAAAAATGGACAAAGGATATAAACAGGAAATTCATTAAAATGAACATATGAGGCATAAAAACATGATAATGTACTAAATTGTGAAGTCGGCAAACACTGGCAAGTCCAATCTACAGACAGAAATAAAATGTCTAGATGTTAAAAGATGTCAAGTATGAAAAGAAGGTAGCAGAATGAACACACAGCAGGATACAATTTGGGTAAACAAAGTCCAAAATTCAGCTATATTATTATGGGCAAGTTACTGAACTTCCCAGAGCCTTAAATTGGTCAAATTTACAGTGAGGATACTGTGGATCACCTAGGGCTTCCAAATAGGCAATATGCATACACTAATACTGGCCCACAGTACTGGCTGTTACTTTGAAATGGGCATTTAACTTTTTGCCTTTAATTACTTTTTGCCTTTAATTACTAACTTCCTAACCTATAGTTCTTTATATAATAAGGTTCTATAGAGAAACCATGTAGAAAATTAGAATTGGTGAAGAAAGTCCCAGACCTAGCAATTCCTCGCTCTTCTTTTTCTTTTACACTGTTGAATTTAGGTCTGTTTCTGCCAGTTCTTTCTGCTTTTCTTCTATTTTTTCAAGCAGCTTCTGCCTTTCTTTTAATAAGCGTTTCTGTAAATAAAGCAAGATAAGTAAAAATGCAATCTGTTTAAAAACTTTTATTTTTAAGTCTAGCATATTTTCTCATGAAAAGAATTTATGAGAAAACTGATCCTGCAACATAAAACTAATTTTCAAATGTAAGTAACTGAAAGTACTCAGTTGCAACTTGAATGCAAATTATTTTAATGTGCCAAATTTTTTACAAAAATTCAAGCATGCACCCCTGTCACAGAAAGGACTGTCCTCTGCAGTTCCCACTCACCTGAACATTTTTGTCTTTCATTTTCAGCATTTCAACTTACCCTCTGTTCACTATTGCCTGCCAATTCATCTTGTAAATCCTTGGCTTTAAGCTCCAATTTAGTTCTCTGCTTAATTTGTTCCTGTCTTTCGGCACTGAGCTGTTCCTTTTCTTCTTTCATAGCTGAAATTTTTGTTTTCAGTTCTCTAACTTGGCGCTCAATATCCTATTCAAAAAGTATCAAATAGAAATAAGTTAGACAACTAGAAATACAAAAGCAAAATCAGGACACCATTGGTTTGTCTCTCCTTTTTCTCTTATTTAAACTTTCAGTACTACTCTCTTTCCAATACTCAACCCCAGTGACACCACTACTTGAAGTTACCATTCCACAATTCTGGTACAGAAAGTTTAACTTACAAGTTAACCTAAGTCTAGTTTATAACCTTACCTCCATTTTATCTCTTGCATCCTGCTGAGCATCTCTTAATTGTCTGGATTTTTCTCCACTTGTCTCTCGCTTAGCAGAAAGCTGGAAAAAAAACCAAGCTATGATTTCTAACCCATTTTGGATTTGTTCAACATTTTATAACATCTAGTAAAAATCTTTAAATTATCTGCTAAAACAAGCATTCACTTAAAAAAAATTTCCCCCCAGAATAACTGTATTTTAAATACAGTTTAAATAGAAAATGCCTATAGTTTTCAGCATTACCAAAACAAATTTTTGTACAAAACGTCAGCAACACTAATTACAAAATACATCTTAAAAAGCCAAGAAAGAAATTTGTGAAACACTAAAAGTTGTTTTCTTCTCATCCTGGTCTGCCTGACACCACCACCTAATTATATTTCAGATGCAACTACAGCAAGGACCACATGGGTCATTTTCCTTGGAGTAAACTCAAAGAGTAAATTTGCTGAGTAATAAATTCACTAAGAGGTTTTAAAATTCTGAGGTCTGTATTTAAAAATCATTGAAAAGTATAAATACAGTATGAGTTTAATATATTCATAAAAGTAAAATTAAACAAGTGGCAACGGTAAGTATTTTACCTCATCAAGTTTAGCACGAGTCTCGTTAAGCTCCTGATTGTAAATGGTATATTCCAGGGCTCGCCTCATCTTATCCCATTTTTGATACTGAGCTAGTTCTTCCTTTTCTTCCTCTAAGGTATGTAATCTCTCTTCAATGTATTTTAACAACTCATTGATTTTTTCCCGTTTTCCCTCTTAAAAAAAAATGGGAGAAGGGTGAAGGAGTTGAATAAAATTTTTACGCAGTATCAATTCTCAAATATACTATGTAAAACTTAATCTTAAGCACTTTACCATCATTTCTTTGATATTAGGTGGTAACCAAATCTAAGATATTAAAATGGCAATTGAAATGCTTTATTATGGAAAGTATGAGAGAATAAACTTATACATGGTGACACTGATTCTTATATTACACATGGTACAGGCATTTGTTTAAGCTTCCTTTAAAAGTTAATGTGCCTCCCATGACACTAGGAAAAAAAAAAAAAACCACAAAACCCTACTTATTATCACTGGTGTCACCGATTCTCAATTCTTATAACAGCAATATCTATATAGCTGCCATGTACTGAAAACTTAACTATATTCCAATCATGGTGTGACTTTGCTCCTCTATTCACCACTACAAACTATAAAAAAGGACTTCACAGATGGGAAAGCTTTGGACCAGAGAGGTCAAGTCTAAAGTCTCAATATCGGTAACTATTATTTAGACTTTGAACGTAAGGGTCTCTGACTCTAAGCCATGAAAGGGCACAGCACTTGAAAGGCAAAGTTGAGTTTCCATATGAATGTACTAAGGAAGAGTCCAAGTTCAAAGTTTTAAGTTTTACATTTACTTGCTTCTGAATAAATTAAAACATAATTCCAACTGATATTTCAGCATTTTTTTTTTCCTGAGGAATACATCCAAATGTGTTATCCTCACTAATAACGAGAAAGACTTTAAAGGCACGAAGCAGCTGACCTAGAATGGTACTCTCACATTAACAATTCTTTATTCAAAGAGACAAACTGTTAGAATTCTCAAACCTTAAACTGCCTAACACTAATTTTCTTTCCAATCAGTCTACAGGCAAATTATTATACAATATACTCCTGAGAATAAACAACTTCTCTCAAGTATCATAACACAATGAAAAAGCAATACAGAGAATAGAAGAAATAAGACAGAATAACATTTATTTTACCTGTTTCCTTCATTAAAGATATGCTTTCTTCTTTTCGTTCATCATACACTCTAGTACCAGCTACTTCTCTTAGTAGTTTTAGTCTCTGAGAATCTGGTGCTGTTGCCATCTGGTTAATCTAAAAATTTTAGAAAAATAATTATTTACAGAGCTAGATTGCTCTTTAAGAACTCTACCTTGAAAGGTATTCACATGCCAAGTTTTAAGTATGAGTTCACAATAGGAGAACAGCAATGAACAGAAAAGATCTTACCCTCAAGAAACCTATACTCTAGTGGAAAAAAAAAACAGGAAGCATACATACCATTACACTGTAAGTGCCATGAGGAAAAACAAAACAAAATAAGAAACTGTAGCATAAAGAGTTAGGGTGACAGCAGTGCTCTTATAAAAGAGGCAGACAACATAGATGGCTTCTATGAAATGACCTATGAGCAGAAACTGAAATAATATAAAGGGACCTATACTGCATGCACGCAGGAAGTCTCAGGTAATTGCTTTCAAATCAGCCCCCTTTTAAAGAAATTTTCATAAAGACAGTCTTTTCAAAAACCTCGCTCTTGAAAATGAAACACATATTCTTCCTAATCCCTTTTTCTGAATGCTAACTTTCCAACACATAGCTAAAAACACCTCCAACATGAAATAAGAAGTGGACATTTTAAAAGGATTCTCCCCTAGTCCAAAATAGCACAACAGATAACTATTAGGACACTGCAGGGTATGTTCTAAGAAAAATAAATTATTTTAGATATATATAGTTAAAATATATGAGGAAACAGTAGAATAATCAGCTAAAGTATGTAACTCCTAAAACCTGTAAAACTCCTAAAAATACAATTTGATTGAGGGAAAATAACATGTAGCATTATGGCTGCTGCTGCTAAGTCGCTTCAGTCATGTCCAACTCTGCTACCCCATAGACGGCAGCCCACCAGGCTCCCCCGTCCCTGGGATTCTCCAGCCAAGAACACTGGAGTGGGTTGCCATTTCCTTCTCCAATGCAGGATTATGGCAGATTTCTGGTAATGTAAGCTTTCTAATGTGTTATACTAACAGAGAGTATTAATTTCAGAAAGTAACTTTTTTCAAATGTGATTTTTATAAAGTTTCTACAATACTCTTAACTTCTACAAACCAAAAATATCTGCAGATCACTAAGAAAACATGATCCACTTAAATAATTCTGCTGAACTACTTTTATCCCACTATGCAATGGATCTATTTTGCACTTTATGGCCACAAAAAAGGTATTATTAATACAAACTTCAGTGCAAAATAAATCAGTGACAACAGAAGATAGTAAGGTACATTTTCATCCGAATTTAACCACTAGAATGAAATCAAATTCATCATTCAATGAATATAATCAGAAAACAAATTCCATTTAAAAAGATACACATTTTTTACCTTTCCTTGTTTAACAATATAATAAGGATTGCTTCGAGAAAAACCAGCACTTTCAAGGAGATTCATCACATCATTTTTCCTGTTGATAAACAATTAAAATTTTTTTCAAATATATAACAATCTAACAATAAGCAAAGAATAACTAACCCTTGAGATAAGGAGCATGAAGAACTACAGAACAGTCATTAAATATCATTTATATCAGCCTCAGGGAATCTTCTGATTCTTATGCTTGAACTCTTCTAAATAATGATTTGCTGAACACGAGGCAAAAGTACCTCATCTATAAGCCAAGTAAAATACTTTTACTCTTTTGTATAAAAATTATAAGCATAAAAATGCTTACGTGACCATTTTCTTGTCTAAGAAATACTGATCCTTTTTGGCACCGATAACTCTCCGAAGTGAAACTTCCTCTTTGTCGATCTAAGAAAAAAACATAAATGCTCAAACATAAATCTAACAGCAAATGTTTTGGAATCATTTCAGTTAATAGGGTCATTTTAGAGTCCACCACCATAGCAATTATTTTGAAACTTCAATTATCTCACTAAAGATATGCTGCTGCTGCTGCTAAATCACTTCAGTCATGTCCAACTCTGTGCGACCCCATAGACGGCAGCCCACCAGGCTCCCAGGTCCCTGGGATTCTCCAGGCAAGAACACTGGAGTGGGTTGCCATTTCCTTCTCCAATGCATGAAAGTGAAGTCACTCAGTCGTGTCCAACTCTTAGCGACCCCATGGACTGCAGCCCTCCAGGCTCCTCCGTCCATGGGATTTTCCAGGCAAGAGTACTGAAGTGGGTTGCCATTGCCTTCTCCAAGAAAGATACGCTATGAATACTCAATTCTATGACAAAGACCTTTTTTTTTTTTTACAACAGCTTGCACATTCCCACTTGTTTACCAGAATATTCAAAACTTTAAGATAAAATTAGTATGTAAGCTATAGCTATTTTAGTATAAACTAAATCATAAAAGCCTTCCTGGGTAGCTAAAACAGTAAAGAATCTGCCTGCAATGCAGGAAACCTGGGTTCGATCCCTGTGTTGGGAAGATCCCCTGGAGAAGGGCATGGCAACCCATTCCAATATTCTTACCTGGGGAATTCCATGGACAGAGGAGCTTGGAAGGCTACAGTCCAGGGACTTACAAAAGAGTTGACACAACTGAGTGACTAACACACACAAATTATAAAAGCCTAAGTACAGCTATAAATAAAAGTTTCAAAGCATGAAAAAAGTCAGCTGCATCAATAAAATTCTCAACATTATTACTGAAAAGAAAAAAAGCATTACTCACAGGTAACCGGTTGTCTGAATTGTCAAAAATAATCTCCACAAAAGCAGAAATAACACGAGGACCAGTACCCTCCTAAAACACAAGAAAAAATTAATGTCATTTAAGTGGTATTTTCATATTCTTTAAATACTTTTAAAGTTTAGTGTAGGTAACAAGCCTGATTCAATGGAGGAAAATTTCTATCAGACGAGAATATCACAGAAATCTACTCTATGCCCCAACCACTAATGCCAAAGAAGCTGAAGTTATATGATTCTATGAAGACCTACAAGACCTTCTAGAACTAACACCCAAAAAATGAAGTTCTTTTCATTATAGGGGACTGGAATGCAAAAGTAGGCAGTCAAGAGATACCTGAAGTAACAAGTTTGGCCTTGGGAGTACAAAATGAAGCTGGCCAAAGACTAACAGAGTTTTGCAGAAGAGAACACACTGGTCATAGCAAACATCCTCTTCCAACAACACAAGAGAAGACTCTACACATTGACATCACCAGGTGGTCAATACAGAAATCAGATGGATTATATTTTTTGCAACAGAAGATGGAGAAGCTCTATACAGTCAGCAAAAACAAGACCGGGAGCTGACCATGGCTCAGACCATAACTCCTTATTAAAAATTCAGACTTAAATTGACTAAAGTAGGGAAAACTACCAGGCCATCCAGGTCTCACTTCAATCAAATCCCTTACAATTATATAGTGGAAGTGACAAATAGATTCGAGGGATTAGATTTGATAGACAGAGTGCCTAAGAACTATGGATGGAGGTTCATGGCATTGAACAGGAGGCAATGATCAAGACCATCCCCAAGAAGAAATGCAAAAAGGCAAAACAGTTGTCTGAGGAGGCCTTACAAATACCTGTGAAAAGAAGAGAAGCAAAGGCAAAGGAGAAAAGGAAAGATATACCCATCTGAATGCAGAGTTCTAAAGAATAGCAAGGAGGTAAGAAAGTCTTCCTAAGTAATCAATGCAAAGAAATAGAGGAAAACAACAGAATGGGAAAGACTAGAGAACTCTTGAAGAAAATCAGAGATACCAAGGGAACTTTTCATGCAAAGATGGGCACAATAAAGGACAGAAATGGTATGGATCTAACAGAAGCAGAAGATATTAAGAGGTGGCAAGAATACACAAAGAGCTATACAGAAAAGATTTCATGATCCAGATAAACCACAATGGTGTGATCACCTACTGAGAGCCAGACATCCTGGAGTGCGAACTCAAGTGGGCCTTAGGAAGCATCACTATGAACAAAGCTAGTGGAGACGACAGAATTCCAGCTGATATCCATCTTTTAGGATATTTCAAATCCTATCCATCTTTTAGGATATTTCAAATCCTAAAAGATGATGCTGTGAAAGTGCTGCACTGGATATACCAGCAAATTTGGAAAACTCAGCAGTGGCCACAGGACTGGAAAAGGTCAGTTTTCATTCAATCCCAAAGAAAGGCAATGGCAAAGAATATTCAAACTACCGCACAACTGCACTCATCTCACACACTAGCAAAGTAATGCTCAAAATTCTCCAAGCGAGGCTTCAACAGTACTCGAACCATGAACTTCCAGATGTTCAAGCTAGATTTAGAAAAGGCAGAGGAATCAGAGATCATACTGCCAACGTCCACTGGATCATAGAAAAGGCAAGAGAGCTCCAGAAAAACACCTACTTCTGCTTTATTCATTACACCAAAGCCTTTGATTGCGTGGATCACAACAAACTGTGGAAAATTCTTAAAGAGACGGGAAATAACAGACCACCTGACCTGCTTCCTGAGGAATCTGTATGTATGTCAGAAGCAACAGTTAGAACCGGACATGGAACAACAGACTGGTTCCAAATCGGGAAAGGAATACGTCAAGGCTGTATACTGTCAACCTGCTTATTTAACTTATATGCAGATACATCATGCAAAATGCCGGACTGGATTAAGCACAAGCTGGAATCAAGATTGCCAGGAAAAACATCAATAACTTCAGATACGTGATGACACCACCCTTACAGCAGAAAGCGAAGAACTAAAGAGCTTCTTGATGAAAGTGAAAGAGAGTGAAAAAGTTGGCTTAAAGGTCAACATTCAAAAAACGAAGATCATGGTATCAGTCCCATTACTTCATGGCAAATAGATGGGGAAACAATGGAAACAGTGACAGACTATTTTCTTGGGCTCCAAAATCACTGCAAATGGTGACTGCAGCCATGAAATTAAAAGACTCCTTGGAAGAAAAGCTATAATTAACCTAGACAGCATATTAAAAAGCAGAGACATTACTTTGCCAACAAAGGTCCGTCTAGTTAAAGCTATGGTTTTTCCAGTAGTCATGTATGGATGTGAGAGTTGGACTATAAAGAAAGCTGAGCACTGAAGAATTGATGCTTTTGAACTGTGGGGTTGGAGAAGACTCTCAAGAGTCCCTTGGACTGCAAGGACATCAAACCAGTCAATCCTAAAGGAAATCACTCCTGAATATTCATTGAAGGACTGATACTGAAGCTGAAGCTCCAATACTCTGGCCACCTGAACAACTGACTCTTTAGAAAAGACCCTGATGCTGGGCAAGACTGAAGGCAGGAGAAGGGAACAACAGATGATGAGATGGTTGGATGGCATCACGATCTCGATGGACTTGAGTTTGAGCAAGTTCCAGGAGTTGATGATGGAGAGGGAAGCCTGGCGAGTTGCACTCCATGGGGTTGCAAAGAGTTGGACATGACTGAGCAACTCAACTGTACTGAGAAAATCCTCTTGCCAAAGCAGCAGACACCAGATTAGGATAACAATACTCAACCATAGAGCTTTTTTTTCTCCTCCAAATAGACTTTGACTGTGAATTTAAAAAATGAGAACTATGCAAAAAATACTGAAGCTGAAGCTCCAATACTCTGGCCACCTGAACAACTGACTCTTTAGAAAAGACCCTGATGCTGGGCAAGACTGAAGGCAGGAGAAGGGAACAACAGATGATGAGATGGTTGGATGGCATCACGATCTCGATGGACTTGAGTTTGAGCAAGTTCCAGGAGTTGATGATGGAGAGGGAAGCCTGGCGAGTTGCACTCCATGGGGTTGCAAAGAGTTGGACATGACTGAGCAACTCAACTGTACTGAGAAAATCCTCTTGCCAAAGCAGCAGACACCAGATTAGGATAACAATACTCAACCATAGAGCTTTTTTTTCTCCTCCAAATAGACTTTGACTGTGAATTTAAAAAATGAGAACTATGCAAAAGATGTCAAAGTTAGATGTAAACAGGTTTTATTCTACATACCACTTCATTTGAGCATAAGACCCCATAGCCACCCAATTTTACCTATTTGCTAATACATAAAACTTTGAGGCTTTTCTCTTATACATTCATCTTAATGTTAGAAAAGAACCCTAACAAAGCATATAATTACTGGAACTGTCTTTTTAAACATTTGAGATATTCTGTATAATTTTAAATCTGCTATGAAAACATACACATTTAACACATCACATTTTGATCAATTTGTGACCCAGCTACTTAACAAGCCCAGATAATTTCTAGATTGTGAAAACTCTTATGAAGTAGTTCAATACAATAAAGAATAACACCTAAAGAAACTATTCTTTTTATGCTAATCTGAGAAACCTAAACAGAGATTTGCTTACAGGGAATCAATCCTGATTACCAGACTAAAAATTTAAATAAAAAAATTAAAATTTAAGAGTGGGAGGAAGGAATTCCTTGCCAGTCCAGTGGTTAGGACTTGGTGCTTTACTACCATGGCCTTGGTTCAATCCCTGGTTGAGGAATTAAGATCCCGCAAGCCACATGCACAACCAGAAAAAAAAGAGTGGGCAAGGGTAGTGGGGGATAATGGTTAGAAAAGAACTTTAAGTCTGAGAGATACTGTGTAGATACATTGAAGAATCCTGCTTTCTGGTCTTAAAAGTAATTGTAAGCTATATTTAAATAAGACAGATAAGGTATACCATTTTATCACAGACTTTTATACTTTCTTACCCTAAAAGTATTTACTATTTATAATTTAATGAAAACATTCTAACAATTTTCATTACTATAAACATACTTTCTTATTGGAAAATAATGTTACCATTTAAGTACAAATATGGCTAAAAATAATTTTATGTGGTTAAATTTGTAATGGTTGTTTTTCTGTGGCTCCATATTAACTTGATTCTGAGTCTCAAACTTTCTAATCCCCAACCTAACTCATTTTTCTCCTCAGCAAATCAGATTCCAGACCCTTACCAGGCCATACTCTTTAAATAAATAATTTATATTTATATGGAAGATATATCCATCCATAGGGAACTCCTACAATTTTTTTAACCATTATATAAAAATTAAGCCTTTATCCTGCATTAATATAGTACACTAAATTTCACAGCAGAACAATATACATAAGAAACACATTGTGTCATGTTCACAAAAGATCTGAAACTTGAAAAAATAATTTTGTTTAGTGGAACTGACAATGTATTTTTTGAAGTACTTAAAACTGGTAATGTTTTAAAGCAGTCTCACTCACATGTAACAAAGCCAATCGCTGTTCCGGACGAAGATGACTAAACTCATCACTGAGAACAAACTGAATTGCTAGAAACATAAAAACAACTATTAGTACAACCAAAAAAAGACTTATGCTTTAGTTATAATCTCCGGTACCTTCAGAGAACACAGTGTATCTATCAGGTAATGAACAATACAGATTAACTATTTCATATAGACAAAAGGAATGCAGAAAATTTGCCTGTACAGATTAATCACCTATGAAATGATGATATTAGAAAAATATTAACAAGCTTTCACTAAAACATTTAAGAAAATAAAAAAAAACACTGAAATACATAAAAAAGACAAGTAGAAATAAGGTGTAACTTGATCAAAGTATACGTGTTCAGGTTTCATGCTATATCTGCTTCTATCCACTACATATAAATGATATAAATTAAAATATTTAACAAAATAGGATATATTCCTATAATATCGTTAATTGGATACCTTGTCAAAAGAAACAGAACTAAGTAGGAAATACTGGGAAACGCTTCAGATTTCCACTCTCTGCTGCAGTACTTACACGCCCTTTGTCTTCTACAAATAAGGTGTCATTCATGCCACTTCCTCAGAATGCCTAACTGGACGACCCTCTACTAGAAATGTAACTCTTTTCCCAGTCCACCCAAGAGACTTTTGACACTCTAAAAGAGTGTGTGTGTGCCATGGGCAGAGTTCCTCACACTGGCCCATGGCATGTGTGTGTATATGAATATGTATGCTGGGGGTGATGGTGGGGATTGGTTTTCTTTTATAATCACCTTGGAGGGGACAAATTCAAACTCCTAGAGATTATGAAATACTTCCACTCCAATCCTACTCTTCTCACCATCCCCAAATTACAACTACTGATGGAATACAGAGTGCCCTTTAGAGCTGTGAGCAGAGAAGGACAGAACCTCTACTATTACTAATGCTCCCTTTTCCTCAAGCACCACTCAACTAAGACGTTCAAAAATTCTTCAACCTACTCTATATAGTCCAAATCTATTAAAATACTTTTCCTCCCCTTTAACACAGACATTACTATTCTTAATGCATTTTATCTTTAGAGCTAGTTTTAAAAGCTCTATTTACTACCTTCTGACAACTGTCTTTGTTGAGTCTACACAGTTTTTTATACGCCTCCATCTTTTATTAAAATAATTGATTTAAACAGCTATTTCCCATAACAATATTAACTATTCTATTGCACTTTTATTCTTTCTCTCTCTGCATTTACAACATTTATATATGGCACTGAAGTTTAGAAAGCACTCCTATACGTATAATCTCATTTGATTTTCACAACTCATCTAAGTAGGCAGGGTAAATACCTGTTTTTAAAGTGAAGACTACTGTGAGAAGTTGTTTTGCATAATCTCACATGGCTATTTAGCCACTAGCGCAGAGCTCAGATTCTTAGACTCTAAACACTCTACATTAAATTTCAATCGTGTTTGAAGAAGTATTTCTTCTGTTTCATGTAGACATAACCTCAGATAAACTACCTTAAGATACCTAGGTCTTATTATATTTAGAATTCAAAATACAATACCTACCATAAAAAAAGTTACTTTTTCCAGATCCATTTCTGCCCACTGTAAAATTTCAAAAAGTATGTTATTTTGTATAAAAAACAATAACATTTTAAACTGAAAGTATTCAAAGAGATAAAATCCTATTTTCTAACAAAACATCTTAAAACTTAAATACAACAGAACAGTGAACAACAAATAATAAAACAGCTTTAATTACCAAATGAGTACAGTTTTTGTATCGTCTTCAGTTTTTTTTCTTAAAGAAATTTATTTCATTGTTTACTTTTTTGCTCTTTCTCAATAGTTTAAAATTAACAGGAATAACCAAACATACTACCTGGTCTTCATTACAATGGACATGTAATTCTATTTTAATTGTATATAATACTTCTAACAATTTAAAGATTCACATGCTAAAATTTTAAAATACTTAAACAGCCATTAAAAATTCTCAAACCATTTCCATGTTAAAACAGTTTTCTAATCAGCCCTATACATCAAGTATAGTCTCTCAGAATCACAAAAATACAGACAACTATAAGGCACTTGTTTTACTACCTGAATTCAGAAATAAGCAATTCTATGCATAAAAGGAAATCAAATGCATCAGCTATAATGAATTTAACTTTTCTGTTCAGCAGAATTTTCATTAAGAGTCATGAATAACTATGTCCCTCTCTCAATCTTGACCAATATCCTGAACAATTTAGCCCCAAAGTCATTATCTTTAATCCAAAGTAAATTCTAAAGAGATCAGAAAATAATGAAGTGCTTAAAAAAAAAAAAGGCATATAACAGACACGGCCAAGTTGAAGGGGGTCTTCTACTAGGGAAATCTAGGATAATTTGAGCACTAAAATAATTAGATGAATTATAAATTAGGGCTTGGGTGGAAGTGGAGGAGAATAATTCATGAGTCCATACTGAAAATAAAAAGATAAATAAACAGCTAAGGAGAAAGGATGCTTGATTACAGTAAAATGACAAAAGGTAAATGTGAGAGGAGTGCTGGAAACAGAATATCATCATCTTGTAACTACCAGAATAAAGGCAAGAATTATTGATGAATACTAAATCAAAGGGGGAATTTTGATAAGGAACACAGTATTTGCATGGTCCTCAAATCTCTCCATATTATTTATCAGTTGCAAAGGAAAAAACACTAACTATAGCGGAAAAATGACACAACCTTTGCTGATCAAAAGTATAATCATCAGTAAGAAGCAGATGAAGATTGTGTGCCTCCACATGGAATACCTGAAAAGGACACATCATTTCTCAAAACAACATTGTAAAAGACAAAGGCTGTGGAAATGATCCAGATTAAATGCGAATAAAGAGACATGACAACTAAATGCAATGCCTGATCCTAAATTAAATCCTGTACTGGGGTGGGGGCAAATGCTATAAAGAACATTTCTGGGTGAGTCAACATAACTAGAAAATAAAAATAAAAGATGACTGTATTGATGCTAAATTTACAGACATTGATAACTATACTGTGATTATATAAGATGGCTTCACAAAATCTGTCTAGAAGCGATCCAATGTGACCACAAACCAGATATATCTTCTTTGTAAAGGTATAACCACTTCTCATTCTTGCCCTCAAACTGCACTCTCCCGTTAAGGCCCTAGCAGCTAAGCAGGCTTGGGGCTCTGTTTTCCAGGAAAGCAGGGGACTAACACAAGTATAGATCATTAACAGGAAACAGCTATCTCTGGGTAGAGGGACTACAGTTTAATTTTTTCTTCCTTTTAGCTTCTATGCTCTTTATGTTCTAAAAAGTCAGGTATATATCTTTTGTTAGGATAGGGAAAAAGTAACCTTAAAAAAGTTTATGGTTATTACATTTAAACATCAAACAAGTATCAGCACACAAGGTTTCTCCCTGTCTTCAAATCATTACTTTTCTAAGGGTCGAAAATCATTAAACAAAGTGGTATGCTTTCAAAAGATATGTGCCGGGGTCCAGTCCCGGTGGATCCAGGGTGATTCAAAGGTGGGGACGGAGTAGGTGTCCTAGGAAAAAACTTATTCAATTACAGATATAGAGAGAGATTAGAAACAGATAGTGTAGTAGGAAAATTAGTGGAGAAAAAGAGGCTGAATAACTTGATTTATGTGGAATACCAATCACCACCTACTTAGGCCACAGGCGTCTTTCCCTTCTCCCGAAGGAGAGGAGGCACTGAGGCCTACGGTCCGATCTTAGAAGCCCAGGCATAATTAGTAGGCTTGGTGAGTACCCACTCCCCAGATGGGAATTCAGCCAGAAGGGGAAAGAAAGAACAACACGGGGGAATCAGCCTTTCCAGAAACTGATCCCATTTTATTTTCAGGTTTGCTAATATACCCTTTCTCTTACACATAGGGGTGAATACAGAGTCACGTGGGGGTCAGCCGTCCTGACCTTTATCAAAATCAGGTGCTTTACATAAAAAAAGGTCTTAGGGGTTTTACATCATCTTCTGGCCATGAGGCCTGCTGACACTTTATGACCCTTTCTTTCTGATAACCAAAAAACTTATTTTTTCCAAGGGTGTTTTTTCTTAAACCAGGCACCACCCTCAAATAAAGTTGCATTCCTATAGGGTGAGGGTGTAGTGAGTTACAATCAAGAAAGGAATTTATTTAACCCAAGGTTAACATGATTAATCATAAAGGTTAATACTTATTTTTTTTAATATGCTAGTTATATTCATTATAAGGGCAGGGAATATGGAGATTTAGCAGCAAAACATCAGCCCAACAAGTAAAATCCTTTCACCAATGTTCCCCTTAAGATCTATTTAGTCTTAAGATATTGATAAAGTTACATTGTTACATAGCAAGGACACAGTGATTTATAACAAAGTACAGTGATCTATAACAAAGGAGAAAATTCATTAACTCAAAAAGTCTAGTATTGCTAACATCAAAAACTACTATATTTCTTTTTCTATATTCCAAATATATTGATTAATATATATGAGGGTGTAGTGAGTTACAATCAAGAAAGGAATTTATTTAACTCAAGGTTAACATCATTAATCTTAAAGGTTAATACTTATTTCTCTTATATGCTAGTTATATTCATTATAAGGGCAGGGAATATGGAGATTTAACAGCAAAACATCAGCCCAACAAATGAAATCCCTTCACCAATGTTCCCCTTAAGATCTATTTAGTCTTAAGATAGTGATAAAGTTACATTTTTACATAGCAGGACACAGTAATTTATAACAAAATACAGTGATCTATAACAAAGAAGAAAATTCATTAACTCAACAAATCTAGTATTGCTAACATCAAAAACTACTATATTTCTTTCTCTATATTCCAAATACATTGATTAATATATTCCCAGGTGCCTAAGGACGTGGAGGCCTGGCGGCAACAATGAGAAAAGCCCTATGCTAATTAAGACCTTCAAAATACCCCAAACTCTCTGTTTGAGAGATAGTAAAGGAGAGGTAGTAAACAATCATGTGGCAGGAGTATGGATAATCCTATCACACAAACTAGTTTGCCAGCAGAGAGGTTTGACCTGAGACACCCTTGTCACACCCAGGGCAGGGAATTAGTAGCAATATTGGCACAACAAATGAAAAACCCTTCACCAATATAATTCCTAATCAACACACTATACTAATAAATTCTAACTTCCCAAAAGAATCTGCCTTTAGTTAAGTCTAAAACATCTCGTGCCTCTCGCTGTTGGGAGGCTGTAAACAATCACATGTGGCCGGACGCACCTATACAGGCAGGCTAGATAACCTTCAGAGGAGTTCGTAAGCTGAAACACTCTTGTCATGCCCAGGAATTTTATCAACTGGAGCTGCAAGTTAACTCCTTCTCCGAGAGAAATGGTTATGGGGGAGAGCCCCCCGTAAAGTCAGAGGTGTAGGTGAGAGCATAAAACAGACTCTTGGTTTTGGGGATAGATGCTCGGGAACAGGGGGTTTCCTGAGGCTTGATTAACGCCTTTGCGTGTGCCAAGCCTCCTTCCTCATGACCTTTGCCATGGGCGGAGTTCCTCACACTGGCCCCCGGCAGGTCTTTGTTGCTACACCCAGGCATTTTCTAGTTGCGGTGATTGGGGGCTTCTCTTTCCTGTGGTGTGAGGAATTCTTATCACGGTAGCTTTTCTCATGGTGGAGCACAGGCTCTAGGCACACCGACTTCAGTAGCTGCCACACGCAGGCTCAGGAGTTGTGGTATGAAGATTCTAGAGCTTGGGCTCAGCGGTTGTGGTGCACAAGCTTAGTTGCTCCACGGCACGTGGAACATTCCCAGACCAGGGATTGAACTCCCATCCCCTGCAGACGGATTCTTATCTGCTGTACCACCAGGGAAGTCCCAGGCATGGATATCACGAGAATCTTATTTGGGGTAAGCGCATCTCACCCAGAATCTGATTGTTCTGCTTCAGGAACACTTTTAAGAGCTTAACATCATGCAGGAATTTTGCATTAGATAAAACTTATTGCTCGGAAAAATAATCTCAAGCTGAGTACTTTTCTGTAACCACCAACTGATCAGCTTCTCCAGGGATCGTCAACAATTTAGGAGAGTTTCACTAGAGAGAACATGTCAGCCTAGGACTGTATTTGCTTATTTAGGGAGTCAGCATATTGAAAGAGACAATTAAGAGGGAAGGGAGGAAAGAAAAGAAAACCCATGATTGATTTAAGTGGATCTTAAAAAGAGAGAGAGAGAGAACTCAATTGTTTTTACTTTTTCCAGAATAATGCCCTCAAGGGCAACACCCCAAGGTTACATTCAATAGCACACCATTAAGTTGCCTGTGCCATTCACTCTCTTATTTTGCTAATATCTTTGGGGTGAGCATTAAGAGTTTTTCCAGGACTTCCCTGGCAGTGCAATGGATAAGAATTCGCCTGCCAATGCAGAGGACGCATGTTGGATCCCTAGTCAAAGATTTCACATTTCCTGAAGCAACAAAGCCCCAGAGACATAACTACTGAGCCCGCATGTTGCAGCTACTGAAGCCCTCATGCCCTAGAGCCTGGGCTCTCAGCAAGAGAAGCCACCGCAAGGAGAAGGCCGAGCACCACGACTAGAGAAAGCCACACAGCAACAAAGACCCAGTGCAAGCAAAATAAATTTAATTCATTAATTTTTAAAAAAGAATTTGTCCCTTTCACAGATCTTTACTGAGCTCCTTTACTGATTTCACACCAGACATTTTCTATACTTCATTATTACCCCAACCCAGGGAAGCATCATTATGAGGCCCATTTTACAGGTAAGAAAACTGAGGCAAAGAAAGAGTACATGATTTTTCAGTCTCACAGCTGGGAAGTGATGTATCCCAGGGCACCAATCTCTGTGGGGTTTGCATACAGAGTGGGGGGTAGGAGAGGCAAGGATTCAAACACACACAAATATACTTTCCTTTCATAACAAAAGTCTGTCTCCCATGGGAGCCATGGCATATCCTGTGACTTTTTCTAGCTGGAAAATCTGAATAGAGATGTGCTTTGTATTTTAATATTGTTTTCTTTTCTAAATTTTTAGTATTTTTCATAACAGCCATATATTTTTATATTCCATTCCGTTCCATTCAGTTGCTCATTTGTGTCCAACTCTTTGTGACCCCATGAATCGATGGAAAATCTGAATAGAGATGTGCTTTGTATTTTAATATTGTTTTCTTTTCTAAATTTTTAGTATTTTTCATAACAGCCATATATTTTTATATTCCATTCCGTTCCATTCAGTTGCTCATTTGTGTCCAACTCTTTGTGACCCCATGAATCGCAGCATGCCAGGCCTCCCTGTCCATCACCAACTCCCGGAGTTCACTCAGACTCACGTCCATTGAGTCCATGATGCCATCCAGCCATCTCATCCACTGTCGTCCCCTTCTCCTCCTGCCCTCAATCCCTCCCACCATCAGGGTCTTTTCCAATGAGTCAACTCTTCGCATGAGGTGGCCAAAGTACTGGAGCTTCAGTTTTAGCATCATTCCTTCCAAAGAAATCCCAGGGTTGATCTCCTTCAGAAGGGACTGGTTGGATCTCCTTGCAGTCCAAGGGACTCTCAAGAGTCTTCTCCAACACCACAGTTCAAAAGCATCAACATTTAATAGATTTATGTCCTGGGGAGGAGCCTGGTAGGCTGCAGTCCATGGGGTCGCTAAGAGTCGGACACAACTGAGAGACTTCACTTTCACTTTTCACTTTCATGCATTGGAGAAGGAAATGGCAACTCACTCCAGTGTTCTGGCCTGGAGATTCCCAGAGATGGGAGTCTGGTGGGCTGCTGTCTATGGGGTCGCACAGAGTCGGACACGACTAACGTGATTTAGCAGCAGCAGCAGCAGACTGGCTGCAAAAGCATCTTTCTTTTTTTTTCTTAAGATGATACAGAATTTTTATTTCTCTCTGAAATTTTTCTTTATTTTATCTTAAAATAGAAGCTTCTTTTTTTTTAATTCATGATGCTCTTTTATTTTTATATTTTAATGAAATTGTTATTGAAGTGTAGTTGATTTACAATGTTGGGTTAGTTTTTGCTGCACAGCAAAGTGACTCAGCCATACATATGCATACATTTTTAATATTCTTTTCCATTATGGTTTATCACAGAATATTGAATATAGTTCCCTGTGCTATACAGTAGAATATTGCTTATCCATTCTATACATAATTTTTTGCATCTTATAACCCCAAACTTCTAATCCATCCCTCCACCACCCCAGCTCCCTTAGCAACCACAAATTTGTTCTCCATGTTAGTCAATTTCTGCTTAGCTGGATAGGTTCGTTTGTGTTACATTTTAGATTCCACATATAAGTGACATCATATGGTACTTGTCATTCTCTTTCTGAGTCACTTGACTGATCTGGAGAAGGAAATGGCAACCCACTCCAGTATTCTTGCTTGGAGAATCTCATGGACTGAGGAGCCTGGTGGGCTGCAGTCCATGGGGTCACAAAGAGTCGGACACGACTGAGTGACTTTACTTACTTACTGACTGAGTATGATCCTCTCTAAGTCTATCCATGTTACTGCAAGTGGCATCCCTTCTTTTTACGGCTGCCTAGTATTCTCCTGTGTATACACACCCCGTCTTCTTTATGCATTCATCTGCTGAAGGACGTTTAGGTGGTGTCCGTGTCTTGGCTATTGTGAATAGTGCTGCTATGAACATAGCTGTGCGTGTATCTTTTTGTGTCGTAGCTTTGTGCAGATACATGGCCAAGAGTGGGAGTGCTGGGTCACACAGCAACTCTATTTTCAGTTTTTTGAGGACCCTCCATACTGTTCCCCATAGTGGCTGCATCAACCTACATTCCCACCAACAGGATGGGAGGGTTTCCCTTTCTTCACACTCTCTCCAGCATTTGTTATTTGTAAACTTTTTAACGATGGCCATTCTGACTGGTGTGAGTGGTACCTCACTGTAGTTTTGATTTGCATTTTCCCAGAGGATGAGATGGCTGGATGGCATCACCGACTCGATGGACTTGAGTTTGAGTGAACCCCGGGAGTTGGTGATGGACAGGGAGGCCTGGTATGCTGTGATTCATCGGGTCGCAAAGGGTCGGACACGCCTGAGCGACTGAACTGAACTGAACTGAGCTGAATGATTAGTAATGTTGGGCATCACTTCGTGTACTCTTGGCCACTCGTGTATCTTCTTCGAAGAAATGTCTATTCAAGTCCTTCACCTATTTTTAATCAGGTTATGTTGTTGTTGAGTTATAGGAGTTCTTTATATATTCTGGCTGTTAACCTCTTATCAGATATATGATTTGCAAACATTTTCTCCTATTCTATAGCTTACCTTTTCTCTCTGTAGGTTGTGCCCTTTGAATACGGTTCTTAATTTTGATGTAGTCCAATTTATCTATTTTTACTTCTGTTACCTAAGAATCATCTTTTATGCCATCTTTTTAATTATGTAACACAACATTGAAGAAAGAAAATACAGAGACATACCGTTGACTAATAGGTTTATTAAGAAATCTTCTACATCATAGGTCATCAGGATATGAAAATTAAAATAACAGTGAGATACCACTTCACACCTAGTAGAATGGTCAAAATCTGAAATACTGACGACACCAAATTCCAGCAAGGTACCGTCATACATTGTTGGTGGGCGTGCAAAATGGTAAGGCACTTTGCAAGTTTCTTACAAAACTAAACACACTCTGACCATATGATTATTCTCCCAAAGAGTTGAAAGCTTCTGTTCACACAAAAAAAAAACTGTACAAAGATAGCAATAGAAGTTTTACTCATAATTGCCAAAACTTGAAAGCAACCAAGATGTCTTTCATTAGAAAAATGGATAAATAAAATATGGTACATTCCAACAAGAGAGTACTACACAGAGCTATAAAGAAATGAACTACCAGGTCATGAAAAGACATGGAGGAACTTTAAATGCATATTACTATTACCAAGAGTGAAAGAAGCCAATCTTCCACTACCAGAAAAAGCTACTGTGTGATACTAACTGTATGTGTGCAACATACCATGTGCTTCTGGCTATATGACATTCTGGAACAGGCAAAAACATGGAGATAATAAAAAGATCAGTGGTTGCCAGGGCTAGGGAGGGAGAGAAACAGGCAAAGCACAGAAGATTTTTATTGAAAATAATCTTTATTATGTTATATATAATAATTGATATATTTCATTAGGGGCTTTACTGGTAGCTCAGCTGGTAAACAATCCGCCTGCAATGCAGGAGACCCCGGTTCGATTCCTGGGTTGGGGAGATCCCCTGGCGAAGGGATAGGCTACTCACTCCAGTATTCTTGGGCTTCCCTGGTGACTCAGATGGTAAAGAATCTGCCTGCAATGTGGGAGACCCTGGTTCGATCCCTGGGTTGGGAAAATTCCCTGGAGAAGGAAATGGCAACCCACTCCAGTATTCTTGCCTGGAGAATCCCATGGACAGAGCAGCCCAGCAGGCCGCAGTCCATGGGGTCGAAAAGAGCTGGACACAACTGAGTGACTGAGCATCTATGCACGCATGTTGACAATGAGGGAGAATTTACACGTGCAGGGACAAGGAGATATGTGGGAAAATCTCCGTGCTTTGCTTTCAATTTTGTTGTAAAGCTAAAACTACTCTTAAATAATTGCATTTTAAAAAACAGACTCCTCCAAAATACATATACTATTTATAAACACATAGAAAAAGATCTAGAAAGATATACAATAAGGCTTAACAGTGTAGTCTGATTTATGTGAATATTGTGTTTATTTTTGTTCTATATTTGACTTTCTACAATGTGCTTATTCTGTTCTGGTAACAATGAAATGTTTTAATTTTTTATATTGAAATTTAGACTCATAGGAAGCAGAAACATCATACACAAACTATCATGTATCCTTCACCCACCTTCCCTCAAGAATGACATCCTATATAATGTAATGCAGCATAAAATCCAGGGAATTGACTTTAATGCAATATTATTACTTGACTGGGGCTTCCCAGATGGCTCAGCGGTAAGGAATCCACCTGCCAGTGCAGAAGACGCCAGCTCCATCCCTGGGTCAGAAAGATCCCCTGGAGAAGGAAATGGCAACCCATTCCAGTATTCTTGCCTGGGAAATCCCATGGACAGAGGAGCCTGGTGGGCTACAGTTCGTGGGGCTGAAAAGAGTTGGACACAACTTAGTGACTAAACAACAACAATTAACTAGATTATTTCTTTCTGTTGTCGCCATTTTTTTACACATTTGTGCCTGTATATACACTGTTACATATAATTCCATGTAATTTTATCCTATGTATAGATTCATATATTTGTGAAAACAGCATCACAATCAAGGTACAGAAAACAGACATTTTTCTGGCTGTCCAGTGGTTAAGACTCCATCTTACAATGCAGGGGTTGTGGGTTCGATCCCTAGTTGGGGAACCAAAATCTCACATGCCACATGGCTAAATTCAAAAAAGAGAGAGAGAGATAAAACACAAAGGAATTACCTGACACTATCCATTTATGTTTGCACACTTCTCCCCAATCCCTCTACATAGGCAACCACTAATCTATTCTCCTATTCTATAATTTGGTCATTTCAAGAATATTATATCCACAATCACACATGTGTAACCTTTTGAAATTGACTTTTGTCAGTAAATATAATGCCCTTAAGATGAATCTAGGTTGATGTTATCAATAGCTCATTCTGCATAGTAAAAGTTTTATTTTTAATCAGAATATATTTGAGTGTATATCCCACCTGAATTTAAAATCTAAATTTAAAAAACATCTGTGTGTCCCTGTTTCCAAATGTGAGGCTAGAGTCTGGAAACCACAGGTAGAGAAGCTTGTTCTCAACCCCTATAAAATTCTAGCCTGAAAAATTAATCAGGTAGTTGGTGGCATGACTGTGAATTGTTTTAGGGCAGAGACTGATGGACAGTTATCCTTCTTGCCACTCCTTTAGCCCCACTCAATGCTTTTCCACTCAGGGAATGTTCAGGAAGCACGCTTGAAATGATTCTCATTAAGCACTTGAGGGTAGGCTGAGGGTGAAAGTGCAAGTCTTTGCTGAGAGCAAGTCATGTCAAGCCAGCGTTGTTTTTGATTTATTTTTAATAGGGCCCATACACTAGCATGTGGCTTCCCAGGTGGCACTAGTGGTAAAGAACCTGCCTGCCAGTGCAGAAGACATAAGAGACGTGGGTTTTATCCCTGGGTTGGGAAGATCCCCTGGAGGAGGGCATGGCAACCCTCTCCAGCAATTTTGCCTGGAGAATCCCCATGGACAGAGGAGCCTCATGGGCTACAGTCCATAGGGTCACAAAGAGTCAGACACAACTGAAGTGACTTAGCATGCACACCCATACACTAACAGGCTTGCCAGGTAGCTCAGTGGTAAAGAACCCACCTGCCAATGCAGGAGATGCAACAAAAATCCCTGGTCAGGAAGGTCCCTTGGAGTAGGAAATGGAAACCCACTCCAAGACTCTAGCCTGGAAAACCCCAAGGACCAAAAAGCCTGGTGGGCCATGGTCCATAGCGTTGCAAAGAGTTGAATGTGGCCAAGCACTCATGCGTACAGTAGCAGGCACAGAAAATGCACTTTACAACATCTCCTATAATTGCTGGAGAAGAGGAATAGGAATGAGACTAGGTCATGATCCAAGCCTGAATGAAAATCCCATGCCTGGTAGGAGCAAGGAGCAAGCAGTTCTAGGAGGCCATGAGCAAAGAGGTTATTTTGGAGTCCTTGGGTTCGGATCCCAGCGCTGCTGCTCTACTGGTTCTGGCCCTCTGGAAAGAGAATAACTTTCAGCAGAGTGTAATTCAAGAACATAGTGATGTTCATAGGATATAAGGCAACCACAGAAGCTAGTGCAAAACCTTGGGGCTGGAATAGAGGGGCTCCTGCTACATCTGAGAGAGCCAGGGAAGGTGCATCAGAGCTCAGAGGGAGAGTCAGATAGAAGAACATCTGGAGAGGTGTCCGACAGCGGGGAGCCAGGGGAATGCACAGGTTCACTCTTCACCCCATCCTGTCTCCTGCAGAGGACCACAGGGCTCAGAGCTGATGCTGATGAGTCCCTGCTCCAGGTGCACTGAGGAAGGTAGACTAGGGTGAGGAGGGGACCTGGATGAGCAAGGAAAGGCACTGGCAGAACCATTTACTAACTGTATGACTTAGGGAGGTCACTTGCCCTCTCTGAACCTCGGTTTCCTAATCTGTAGAGTCAGGATAGTAATATTACTGCCCCTGAAGGATAAATTGTTGTTTGTTTGTTTTTTTTAAGGAATAAGTTATTTCAAACATGTAACGGACCTAGCAAGGAAGCTGGCAAGAAATTTTAACAAATGGCATAGCAATTATTGTGCTATTACTGTTATGATTCAAGTAGGGAAACATGGGAGACTTCCCTGGTGGCTCAGACAGTAAAGAATCTGCCCACTATGCAGAGAGAAGTGGAGCTTAGAGAGGAAGGTTTGGATCTGACCGAACAGTGGGACAGTGAAATATCTGAGGCAGCCTAGCATGTATGATGATAAATACTAACACACTCAGTAGGTAGCTCCTCTAGCTGTAAAAATGGGCAGCGACCAAAGTGATGACGAAATCCCAGGCTGCACATGCCACCATTTTAACACTGGAGAAAGAGAAAAATGCTCTTACCCACCAGGACCACCCCCATCCCAAATCCTCCCACCTGCAAACTGGCTCCACGGTGCCAGTCTGTTTTAGCAAAAGGACCATTTGTTTAAATGAGCCTGCCAAGTAAGAGGATCCAGATGTCTCCTTTTCTCTCTTTTTGAAAAAGCCACAGATAAAAATAAGCCCAAGATGGCCTGTTTCTGCCATGACTTACAGATAAAAGAAAAGACAGTTGCCTTCTAAACAGACCTGCAATTAATCAACATTGGGACCTTAAGAGAAATGGATCAGGAATCAGCTCAGGGGACTGTAGGACCTGCCAATTCTACTCATCTAGGCATTGAAGGTGAATTATAAACTATCAGGAGATTCCATAAGCCACTGTTTCCCCACAAATAACCCGGAGGAAGTTCAAGTCGGCAGAAATACAAAAATTACTCAGAAGGCACGAAGTCCATTGAAGGTTCTTTAAAGAACAGATACATCATCCCAGGCCAGATGCTCTCTATAACAAGATTGCCAGATTTAGCAAATAAAAATACAGAACACCCAAGTACACTGGAAGTTCAGATAAGTAACAATTTTTTAGTGTGTGTCCCAGGCAGTATTTGGGACACTATTAAAATTATCTGTTACCTGAAATTCAAATGTAACTGGGCTTGTGTGTTTTTCTGGCCCAGGAATGACAGGGGTGGTGCTGAAAGGGTCACAGCTCAAATTCCAGAGGTCTCACACTGGTGGCCTCCAGGCTCTATGAGGCTCATGAATGTGAATTGTTCAGTCTTCACCGTTGATATTTTAAATCGGAATCAGTAGCCAACGTTTTAAGGATTTCTGGCTTTCTTTAAAAACTGGAAGCTCCGGCCATGCTGGTAGCAGCTTCCCCACTATAGTAACATAAAGAGAACAGAAGGGAATGTGGAAGAGTGAAACTTAATTACCAATGATGTTAGATTGAAGGGATCATGGGCAAATTTGGTTTTGGTTGGTTTGTTACACAACGAGTGGTGGTCACAAGATCAGTAGCCCGAGCTTTAGGCCTGGGGAGCTCGATCTTTCTCAGGTTTCCCACAGTGCTGGCTGCAGAATCTGAAAAGCTAGCCCAACCACCAGGCTCCTGTGAGCCATCTTCCCTCCTCCTAACCGAGGCTTCACGCTCATGTTGGAGAAATGTGTGCGCACAGCGCCCCCTGCAGACACAAGCTGGAGCTGCAAGTTCTAGAAGGGATAAAATCAGTTCAGTTCTATTCAGTCACTCAGTCGTGTCCGACTCTTTGCGACCCCATGGACGGCAGGACGCCAGGCCTCCCTGTCCATTACCAACTCGTGGAGCTTACTCAAACTCATATCCATCGAGTCGATGATGCCATCTAACCATCTCATCCTCTGTCGTCCCCTTCTCCTCCTGCCTTTAATCGTTCCCAGCTCAGGGTCTTTTCCAGTGAGTCAGTTCTTCACATCAGGGGGCCAAAGTATTGGAGTTTCAGCTTCAGCATCAGTCCTTCCAATGAATATTCAGGACTGATTCCCTTTAGGATGGACTGGTTGGATCTTCTTGCTGTCCCAGGGACACTCAAGAGTCTTCTCCAACACCACAGTTCAAAAGCATCAATTCTTCTGCACTCAGCTTTCTTTATAGTTCAACTCTCACATCCATATATGACCACTAGAAAAACCATAGCCTCGACTAGACAGACATTTGTTGGCAAAGTGATGTCTCTGCTTTTTAATATGCTGTTTATGTTGGTCATAGCTTTTCTTCCAAGGAGCAAGCGTCTTTTAATTTCATGGCTGCAGTCACCATCTGCAATGATCTTGGAGCCCCCCAAAATAAAGTCTGTCACTGTTTCCATTGTTTCCCCATCTATTTGCCATGAAGTAATGGGACCAGATGCCATGATCTTAGTTTTCTGAATGTTGAGTTTTAAGCTAACTTTTTCACTCTCCTCTTTCACTTTCATTAAAATGTTCTTTAGTTCTTTGCTTTCTGCCATAAGGGTGGTGTCATCTGTGTATCTGAGGTTATTGATCTTTCTCCTGGCAATCTTGATTCCAGCTTGTGCTTCATCCAGCCTGGCATTTCACATGATGTACTCTGCGTATAAGTTAAATAAGCAGGGTTGGCAATATACAGCCTTAGTGAACTCCTTTCCTGATATGGAACCAGTCTGTTGTTCCATGTCCAGTTCTAACTGTTGCTTCTTGACCTGCATACAGATTTCTCAGGAGGCAGGTAAAGTGGTCTGGTATTCCCATCATAAAGTTGTTAAAGAACTTTCCACAGTTTCTTGTGATCCACATAGACAAAGACTTTGGCATAGTCAATAAAGTAGAAATAGATGTTTTTCTGGAACTCTCTTGCTTTTTCCATGATCCAACAGATGTTGGCAATTTGATCTCTGTTCCCTCTGCCTTTTCTAAATCCAGCTTGAACATCTGGAAGCTCACGTTCACGTACTATTGAAGCCTAGCTTGGAAAATTTTGAGCATTACTTTGCTAGTGTGTGAGATGAGTGCAATTGTGCAGTAGCTTGGACATTCTTTGGCATTGCCTTTCTTTCAGATTGGAATGAAAACTGACTTTTTCCAGTCCTGTGGCCACTGCTGAGTTTTCCAAATGTGCTGGCATATTGAGTGCAGCACTTTCACAGGATCATCTTTCAGGATTTGAAAGAGCTCAACTGGAATTCCATCACCTCCACTAGCTTTGTTCGTAGTGATGCTTTCTAAGGCCCACTTGACTTCACATTCCAAGATGTCTGGCTCTAAGTGAGTGATCACACCATCGTGATTATCTTGTTCATGAAGATCTTTTTTGTACAGTTCTTCTGTGTATTCTTGCCACCTCTTCTTAATATCTTCTGCTTCTGTTAGGTCCATACCATTTCTGTCCTTTATTGTACCCATCTTTGCAAGCAATGTTTCCTTGGTATCTCTGATTTTCTTGAAGAGATCTCTAGTCTTTCCCATTCTGTTGTTTTCCTCTATTTCTTTGCATTGATCACTGAGGAAGGCTTTCTTATCTCTTCTTACTATTCTTTGGAACTCTGCATTCAAATGAGTATATCTCTCGTTTTCTCCATTGCCTTTAGCTTTTCTTTTCTCGCTATTTGTACGGCCTCCTCAGACAACTATTTTGCCTTTTTGCATTTCTTTTTCTTGGGGATGGTCTTGATGCCTGCCTCCTGTACAATGTCATAAACTTCCATCCGTAGTTCTTCAGGCACTCTGTCTATGAAATTTAATCCCTTGAATCTATTTGTCACTTCCACTGTATAATCATAAGGGATTTGATTTAGGTCATACCTGAATGGTCTAGTGATTTTCCCTACTTTCTTCAATTTAAGTCTGAATTTGGCAATAAGGAGTTCATGATCTGAGCCACAGTTGGCTCTTGGTCTTGTTTTTGCTGACTGTATAGAGCTTCTCCATCTTTGACTGCAAAGAATATAATCAATCTGATTTTGGTATGACCATTTGGTGATGTCCATGTGTAGAGTCTTCTCTTGTGTTGTTGGAAGAGGGTGTTTGCTATGACCAGTGCATTCTCTTGGCAAAACGCTGTTAGCCTTTACCCTGCTTCATTCTGTCCTCCAAGGCCAAATTTGCCTGTTACTCCAGGTATCTCTTGACTTCCTACTTTTGCATTCCAGTCCCCTATAATGAAAAGGACATCTTTTTTGGGTATTAGTTCTAGAAAGTCTTGTAAGTCTTCACAGAACCATTCAATTTCAGCTTCTTCAGCATTACTGGTTGGGGCATAGACTTGGGTTACTGTGATATTGAATAATTTGCCTTGAAAGGAACAGAGATCATTCTACTGTTTTTGAAATTGCATCCAAGTACTGCATTTCGGACTCTTTTGTTGACCATGAAGGCTACTCCATTTCTTCTAAGGGATTCCTGCCCGCAGTAGTAGATATAATGGTCGTATGAGTTCCAGTCCATTTTAGTTCACTGATTCCTAAAATATCGACGTTCACTCTTGCCATCTCCTGTTTGACCACTTTCAATTTGCTTTGATTCATGGACCTAACATCCCAGGTTCCTATGCAATATTGTTCTTTACAGCATCGGACTTTACTTCCATCACCAGTCACATCCACAGCTGGGCATTGTTTTTGCTTTGGCTTCATCTCTTCATTCTTTCTGAAGTTATTTCTCCACTGATCTCCAGTAGCATATTGGGCACCTACTGACCTGGGGAGTTCATCTTTCATTGTCCTATCTTTCTGCCTCTTCATACTGTTCATGGGGTTCTCAAGACAAGAATACATTCCCTTCTCCAGTGGACCACGTTTTGCCAGAACTCTCCACCATGACCCGTCCATCTTGGGTGGCTCTACACGGCATGGCTCATAATTTCTTTGTTAGCAAGGCTGTGGTCCATGTGATGAGTTTGATTAGTTTTCTATGATTGTGGCTTGCCTTCTGTCTGCCCTCTGATGGGTAAGGAGAAGAGGCTTATGGAAGCTTCTTGATGGAAGAGACTACTCCGGTGGGGGAAACTGGGTCTTGTTCTGATGAGTGGGGCCATGCTCAGTATATCTTTAATTTTTTGTTGATGGGCAGGGCTCTGTTCCCTCCCTGTTGTTTGACCTGAGGCCAAACTACGGTGGAGGTAATGACGATAATGGTGACCTCCTTCAAAAGGTCCCATGATGCACTGGTGCACTCAGTGCCCTTGACCCTGCAGCAGGCCACCGCCAACCCACACTTCCACTGGAGACTCCTGGACACTCCCAGGCAAGTCTGAGTCAGTCTCTTGTGGGGTCACTGCTCCTTTCTCCTGGGTCCTGATGCACACAAGGTTTTGTTTGTGCCCTGCAAGAGTCTGTTTCCCCAGTCCTATGTAAGTTCTGGCGGCTCTATGGTGGGTTAATGGCAACCTCCTCCAAGAAGGCTTACGGCATACCCAGGTCTGCTGCACCCAGAGCCCCTGCCCCTGCGGCAGGCCACTGTTGGCCCACACCTCCACAGGAGATGCTCAACACTCAAAGGCAGGTCTGGCTCAGTCTCTGTGGGGTTTCCTGGTGTGCACAAGGTTTTGTTTGAGCCCTCTGAGCATCTCTGGTGGATATAGGGTTTGATTCTAAACGCAATTTCGTCCCCCTACCATCTTGCTGGGGCTTTTCCTTTGTCCTTGGATGTTGAGTATCTTTTTCTGGTGGGATCCAACATTCTCCCGTGGATGGTTTTCAGCAGCAAGTTGTAGTTTCGGAGTTCTTGCAGAAGATGAGTGCACATTCTTCTACTCTGCCGTCTTGTAGATGTTTTAGGGATAAAACAAGATGGTAGTAAACAAGGGTGGGGTATGGATTAAAGAGAAAATAATTAACACAATGTCACACATGGTAAGCACTCAATGAGCTCACTTCTTCCATCTCTCAAACATAGATCTTCTTCCATCTCAATGTGGCAGGAAGATTTTATTCACTAGATATGAATTATGTTTCAGGACTTCTCTGACAGCTCAGTGGTTAAGGCTTTGTCTTTCCCTGAAGAGAGTATGGGTTGATCCCTGGTCAGGGAACTACGATCCCAGGTATTTCCAGCCAAAAAGCCAAAATATAAAACAGAAACAATATTGCAACAAATTCAACGAAGATTTTTAAAGTGGTCCACATTAAAAAAAAAAAAAAGAACAGAGGGGATGTGGGCAACAGCATAAAAAAAAAAAAAAAAAAAAGAATTGTGTCTCTATTATGTGCCAGGCCTGGGCTAAGTGCTTTACAGGCCTGATTTTATTGATGCTTACAACTGTCTGAAGCAGGTATTGTTATGAATCCCATTTCAAAGATGAGGAAACTGAGGCTTATAGAAATAAAGAAGGTGCCCAAGGTTCCTCAGCTAAGAAGGCAAAATAGGATGAGTCTGGAGCATCAAATGTTTAGTGAGACTGAAGCTGGGGAGACAAGATGCAAAAAGTTTGAGCAGCTAAACCCTAACATTGCCTGCAGAGTTCAAAGAAGCAGTAATAACAAAGGTGAGAGATTCAAGCTGGGTGGAAGCTCTCTAGCGAATGTCTCCAACCCTGGCTGGTAGGCATTCGGGGCCACTTCTGACCTCAGAGGTGTTTCACCAAGGAAGTCAGAAGAATTTGAACTTGTAAGAACTGGAAATTGGCTCCTTCCTATAAGACTGCATTTCAGTAAGAGGTTGCTATTAACTCAAGGGTTATAGACTCAAGAGCCAGACCGACTGGGTTTGAATCCTGGCTCTATTACTTACAGGCTATGTAACTTTAGACAAGATGTTTTATCTCTCTGAGACTGATTCTTCAACTGACATATTTAATAATACAATCTGCCTCATACAGTTGTTGGAAGAATAATGTTTTATTACATCTGAAGAACTTAATTAACACATAGTAAGAGCTCAATAAATGTTAGCCATTTACTGTTTAGTTACTAAATGATGTCCAACTCTTTTCAATCCCATGGACTGTAGCCTGCCTGACTCCCCTGTCTGTGGGATTCCCACATCCCGTTACTACAAGGGCAAGTATATTAAAGAGGGAAATACACCAATGTGGGAAATAGAAAGCACATGACCTGCCTGAAAACATACATACAGGGACTTCCCTAGTGGTCCACTTGCTACAGCTCCACGCTTCCAATGCAGGGGCACAGGTTCAATCCCTGCTCCGTGAGATCCCACACGCCCACATGCCATGGGACAGCTAAGCCTGGGCACCACAACTACCTTGTGCCTGGAACCCATGCTCCCCAACAAAGAAATCACTGTGGTGAGAATCCTGTGCACCCCTAGAGAGCAGCCCTGTTCACCTCAACTAGAGAAAGCCCGCTCACAGCAACAAACACCCAGCACAACCAAAAATAAATGAACTAAAATAAAAACATACATACACACGTTACTCAGCCACAGCCAATTATCAGGTAAAAAAATGGGCCCACTCTGACCAGATCTTCCAAATTTTCCATGAGAAGCCACACTGGCCTCCTTTCTAACAAGCAGGTTTGCACCTCGAAGCCATTGCATTGGTCCCACTGATAAGCCACTCACTCCCTGATCTTGTTCAGCTCTGTACTCAGATGTGCAACTTTACATTTCTATTCCTTTTCCTCACTTTAGTTTTCTTCATTGCACTTACTAAATATCATAACACAGAGCATTATTTTTCACTGTTCCTCCCTCTACTAGCAATGTCATGTCCCATTCAGTTCAGTTCAGGTCAGTCGCGCAGTCGTGTCCGACTCTTTGCGACCCCATGAATCGCAGCACGCCAGGCCTCCCTGTCCAACACCAACTCCCGGAGTTCACTCAGACTCACGTCCATTGAGTCTGTGATGCCATCCAGCCATCTCATCCTCGGTCGTCCCTTTCTCCTCCTGCCCCCAATCCCTCCCAGCATCAGGGTCTTTTCCAATGAGTCAACTCTTCGCATAAGGTGCCCAAAGTACTGGAGCTTCAGTTTTAGCATCATTCCTTCCAAAGAAATCCCAGGGTTGATCTCCTTCAGAATGGACTGGTTGGATCTCCTTGCAGTCCAAGGGACTCTCAAGAGTCTTCTCCAACACCACAGTTCAAAAGCATCAATTCTTCGGCGCTCAGCCTTCTTCACAGTCCAACTCTCACATCCATACATGACCACAGGAAAAACCATAGCCTTGACTAGACGGACCTTAGTCGGCAAAGTAATGTCTCTGCTTTTGAATATACTATCTAGGTTGGTCATAACTTTTCTTCCAAGGAGTAAGCGCCTTTTAATTTCATGGCTGCAGTCACCATCTGCAGTGATTTTGGAGCCCAAAAAAACAAAGTCTGACACTGTTTCTACTGTTTCCCCATCTATTTCCCATGAAGTGATGGGGCCAGATGCCATGATCTTCGTTTTCTGAATGTTGAGCTTTAAGCCAACTTTTCCACTCTCCTCTTTCACTTTCAACAAGAGGCTTTTTAGCTCCTCCTCACTTTCTGCCATAAGGGTGGTGTCATCTGCATATCTGAGATTATTGATATTTCTCCCAGCAATCTTGATTCCAGCTTGTGTTTCTTCCAGTCCAGCATTTCTCATGATGTACTCTGCATATAAGTTAAATAAGCAGGGTGACAATATACAGCCTTGACGTACTCCTTTTCCTATTTGGAACCAGTCTGTTGTTCCATGTCCAGTTCTAACTGTTGCTTCCTGACCTGCATACAGATTTCTCAAGAGGCAGGTCAAGTGGTCTGGTATTCCCATCTCTTTCAGAATTTTCCACAGTTTACTGTGATCCACACAGTCAAAGGCTTTGGCATAATCAATAAAGCAGAAATAGATGTTTTTCTGGAACTCTCTTGCTTTTTCCATGATCCAGCGGATGTTGGCAATTTGATCTCTGGTTCCTCTGCCTTTTCTAAAACCAGCTTGAACATCAGGGAGTTCACGGTTCACATATTGCTGAAGTCTGGCTTGGAGAATTTTGAGCATTACTTTACTAGCATGTGAGATGACAAGTATTTTTTTTTCCACTGTATCTGTAGCACCTAGAACAGAGCCTGACACGTGGTAGATACCTGATAAATAGTTACAGAATGGATCACGTGAGTGCATTTTAAAAAACATTCTGTGGACTCAATATGTCTTCAGGTGTCCAGGTTGAGTGATGGTTCAAAGAATCATTTAATCAGTTTTGCCTCACTGAGCACCTACTATGTGCAAGAAACAGATTTAGAAACTGTAGGGGATGCAAAGAACGGGAAATACTTGTTATGGTAAAAGGCAGTAAGTTGTAGACAGGAAAGGAGTCAAATTTTAAATCAGGGTGTGTGACTTGATTCTGTCTCACAGATTTGGGGAGCTCTCTGAGCCTCAGTTTCCTCATCTATACAATTAGACTTGGGATCATGGTAGTTCTTTCCTCATAAGGTTGTTGTAATGAGTAACAAGCGTGCAGGTCAAGGCATTTCCACTGCATGCCTTAGCAGTCCCACAAGGCATTCATTTAACATTTAGAGAGACCTACCTTGGGCAGGCACTGCCACGTGCCACGGAGGGGCCACAAAGGAGTAAAAGTTGCTTTCTACGTGGTCATGGTCTAATGCAGGGAGACAGATGATATATGTGCTACATATAATGTATGTATACTGTATATGCATTGGCACCATTTGTTACACAGTAAAAAAGAAAACATAAGGGACTAGAAAGTGGTGGGGACGATTGTTTACTACAGGTCCCCATAGAAGGTGGCATTTGAATAAACAGAAGGAAACATGCAGGGGCTAGGGCTGGTCATTCCAGATTGGCGTGAACCTGAAGGAGTTAGATTTCATATGGCTGAAAAAGATGAGGTCAGAGGTGACAGTGAGGAAGATGGCCCAGGCCATTGACTTCGCCTGTTACGATGCAAGGTGGGGAGAGGACAGGTGGGAAGAGTACTCACAGCATAGAGAATAGATGGTGGCTCCAACAGCAAAGAATCTGCCTGCGATGTGGGAGACCTAGATTATCCCGGGGGGCAGGAAGTCACCCAGAAGGGAATGACTGGAGTTATCTGTCTAATCAAAGGTATGGTTTTTTCAGTAGTCATGTATGGATGAGTTGGACTATAAAGCTGAGCACCAAATTGATGCTTTTGAAATGAGATCAAACCAGTCAACCCTAAAGGAAATCAACTCTGAATATTCATTGGAAGAACTGATGCTGAAGTGAAATTGCAATACTTTTAACTACCTGATGCTCATTGGAAAAGACGCTGATGCTGGGAGATTGAAGGCAGAAGGGAGCAACAGAGCATGAGATGATTGGATGGCATCACCGACTCGATGGACATGAGTTTGAGGAAGCTCCAGGGAAGCTTGGCGTGCTGCAGTCTATGGGGTCAGAGTCCAGACATGATTGATCAACTGAACTGACAGTATTTCTGTCTGAAGCATTTCATGGACAGAGCCTGGTGGGGGCTGTGGCCAACACTTTCTGTGCTTCAAAAAAACAAACCTGTTTCTGCTGCAGCTGTTCTAGGTGGGAACTACGATCCCACAGGCAGTGCAGTACGATCGAAAAAACCAAGACTAGAATCTTTGTTGTTCAGCAGCACACAAGGCTGCTGTCCATGGAATTCTCCAGTCAAGGTTACCAGAGTAGGTTGCCATTCTTCTCCAGTTCTCCCCAACCTAGGGATCGACATCAGGTCTCCTCAACTGCAGTCTTCACTGCCTGAGCCACCAGGCAGCCCTTATTGGCTGGAGGTCTCTCTTAATTTTTTGCTAGCTTGTTTCATCAAGGTTAGGAGGTTAAGAGAGGAAGGGAACTGTCAGTGGATGTCAACAAGTCATTAAATTTTTTACAACTGTATCAGCCTATCCCTTGTCAGTTTTCTATTCACTGGAAGCACTAGGTGCACAAACAAGGGAACTGAGGGAGTCAATACTGTATTAAGAGCCAGGTCAGAATATACAACACAAAGTAAAAAGTACAGTGGGGACAAAGCAGGGGAATTAAAAACCAGATTAGCCTGCATCACTAGTCTGTTTGGAACTTTCCATGGTTAAACCATGAAATCTTAAATACTTAAAAAAAAAATAGTAAAATGAAAAAAGGCTAGCAGGTGTAGCTCCAACCACACTTCTCTTCATCAGCTGCAAAGCACAGAACCCATGATTCAATGTACACAACCAGGAAATGTAGTGTGGGATCCACCTTTTAACTCAGTATCATTTGGTTCAAGGTCTAATGACTCAAGACAACAGCATTTTCATTTAAAGGATTTTATTTTATTTCTCCAGACAGGAAGGCTACAAAATTAAAACCTTAACAACCAAAACTTGACACAATACTTCATTCTTCAAAACAGCCACAAGCTTTTTACCTTTGGACACTCAGGTTACACAACAACCCAAATCTTCATGCTTTCTCAGAAGTAACAGCTGAAATTCCTTAAAAAGAAAGATACATCACAATCAGTACTTCATTAGGATGCAAATGGCTATCTGTTTGGGATGTCGGAGTATCTAGACTTCAGGAACTAGGATGATGTACAGTTAAGCACCAGACCAAAGAAGGCGGCTTCCAACCTGGGTCTGCCCATCAAAGTCAATATTGTTCCTGATATGCCAAATACTGATTCTACTCAACACTCTGCATGAAATAAATGCAAAAGATACTTTAGGAACAAATGGAGGCATCTGAATGTAAAGTGGATAAGCAGGCATACAAAGTGTTATGTTTAAGAGAGGCAGAAGGTAAAAACCTGTCTCCTTGATCTGCTCACTGTGATGATGCAAGGCAGTAGTTAGTTTTAAAATATTTACTTCTATTGATTTGGCTGTACCAGGTCTTAGTTGACGCACATAGGACCTAGTTCTCCGACCAGATATCAAACCCAGACTCCTTTGCCACTGCACAAACAGAGGAGTCTGTCCACCATGTTTAAGAGGCCCATAGAGTAATGTATTGAGGTTGGCATCCAACTAATAGTGTTAAGAATTCAATCTTTCATAATGAATTACAAGCCATTTGGAACTCAACTCAAAAGGTAACTTGGAACCCAACTTGCAACTGGTCAACAAGTCACTCCCAAGTGGGCAAACCCAACACTTCTCTACCCGCAACACACTCAGTTATCATTTTACCAAGGGGTTAATACCTAAGGGGACAAAAATTTACAAAAATCTTACCTATTACAGAACTGAACCAAACTGAAATCAGGCAGCCATCAACCAATGTAGGCCCTGATGTACACAGGGCTCTGATCCTGTAGGAAAGTAAGAGGAAGCAAAGATAAATGAATTGAATGATGCCGGGGAGGAAATCATAGCCCAATTCCCACAAAAAAAAAAAAAAAAAACCCCCACAGAAAGTCAGTGGTAAACAGAAAACAAATAGGAGTTATCTTTGAGGCCAACGCATCAGACAAAACTGGCTAATAGTTCAGTTGGATCAACAGGGTCGATCTGATGGGGAAAAAAGTTAAGTCATCAGCTGCAATGGCCATACTAGAGTCACAGAAAAGTAGAACGTAGGGGGTTAACCTCTTCAAAAGAAAAGCAGTTAAATAGACAAGACTTACAAATTCTCTCCCAATCCTGGATCCATCATGTCCATTCAGTGCCTGTTTGCTGCCAACAGTGAGCCTGGGATGAAAACATTGAAACATGATCTGTAAGTCAGCTAGATGCAAAAGCAGTGGGGGGACAGAAGAGCTGCTCAAGTTGGCATATCAGACAGAAACTGGCTTAGAGAAGTTAGATCAACATGGTCGATCTGTCGGGGAAAAAAGTTCAGTCATCATTAATGCCAGCAGGAAGCTCTTGGACTCTATAAGGCAAACACCCGGCTTTCTGTACTTCACATTTGATGGAGACCAGCATGGCTGGCAAGAGCTGTGGGGAAATGGTTGGCTTTTACTTAAGTGACTGCAGCGTTTTGACTGTGTCAGGATATCATCATACTTGAACGCAACATGTCATCACTTCTAACACAGCAACGTAAGGAAAACTTTGTCTGAGATCCCAGCATTAGGGTGGCATTTTTGGACTCAGTTTTAAAAGCTAAACCTTTGGGAATTAGACTAACATGGTCAAAAGAAACATTTGGCCTTCCTTAAAAAAGCAATGCATCACAGTATGCACCCACTTGGAAATTTAAGCACAAAAAACTGTTTATTACTAAAAAAGGGAAGGAATGGGCATCTGAGTATGTGCCATAAGGAGCATTTAAAAATTAACACCAATTCAATTATCCTGGTTTGAATGTGTCTAATACCTATGTTTTTGTGAATTATAATAAAACGAATCCAGAATACCTCAAGAAAATCGAGTAACTAAAATATGCTTATTAGTTACCCTCTCTTTTGTTCCCCTGCAAGGCGGCCTAGCAAACCAAGAGGTTCCTCAGAGCAAATTCCTGCAACAGGCCAAAAAGAAAAGAAAAGAAAAGAAAAACGTGCTTACCCCAGATGTCAGGAAGCTGAAGGTTGTGCCTGTCAGCACGTGGTTCCCTTGGAGCCCCAGCAGGGACCTCTCCGCCAAGATTCATTCTGTAGCGTCTGATCACGCAAATCTGCAAACCAACAAAGAAAGGTCGTCAGTCGCCATCTTTGCAGTCAGAAGAGAACAGGGCCCGCCTTTAGAGGCCGGTGTTATCAGAATTAACTGGCAAGTATTCAAAGACATCAGCATGGTCGATCTGATGGGGAAAAAAGTGAGTTCATCATTTACACCGGCTGAGGAATCCTAGGTTTCTTCAGCTTTCTTTCATCTCCCCCACGACGCTTAGAGCTATTCAGTCAGAGAGGGGACCACCAGGAGAGGCGACGGCACAGAGGGAAAAGGAGGCGCAGAGATGAAGAAGCGAGGCTTCTACTCACCACATACAGTAGCAAATTCTGATTCCAGGGTTGAGACGACATCGGATGAGGGTTAGAACAGATAGCAGAGCACAACGAAGAGAGAGCGCCGCAGACGCGAAAGGAAGAGCAGCGAGCGAGCCTCCCTTAAGTAGCCAGCGGGGACTCACGCCTGCGCACTGGCTCCGAGGCGCTTCCTTTTCCCCGCCCCCGCCCAGCCCCGCCGCGCGAGGCCCTCTGGGAAATGTGGTCTCCGCGCCGCCCAGACGTTAGAGGGCTAATGGTCATCCAGGACGCTTTAGCCTCGCCCCTTCTCTGTACCTACTAGGCCTCCGGGTGCCGACGGCCTTGTCGCCATGTTGCGCTTCACAGGCACCGAGCCTTGCGCCGGGTCCCCGCTCCTTTGGGGACGGCTGAGGCCTACAACGGCCTTGGGTGCTGTTAACCCGCCCCCCGCAGTCCCCTCCCTTCGGCGGCGCCCGCCCGAGCCGTCCTGCCCGGGCGCCTGGGGTAGCTGAGGCGACGCCGCGCATCCGCCCGCCCGCGGCGGGCCTCTGGGCGGGGGTGGTGCGGCTGTGCCCGGGCCTGGCCCCTCGCTCGGCGCCCCGGGCCCCCTCCTCCTCCTGTCTTCCTGCCGGCCGGCCCCTCGCCCCGCCCCGTGTCTGAGGGGCCGGGAAACCGAAAGTGCGCGGCGCCGGGCGGGGCCGCGGACCTGCCTGGGCCCGAGTCCGAGCGCCAGTCGGCGGCGGCGGCGGCGGCGAGAGGACACGCCGCAGCCGGGTGAGCGACCCCTGCCCCGCGCCCCTGCCCCACACTTGGTCCCGCGCGCTGCCGCGCTCCCCTGCCTCTGGCCCGCCATCCCCTCAGCCCGCGCGTCCCCATCACCCGCCTCAGCGCCCCTATCACTCTCTGAGGACCTCCATCACCGCTGAGCGCCCCCATCATCCACCTGAGCCCCTGTCCCCTCTTCGCAGCGTCCCTCTTCCCCTCAGCGGCTCCCCCTCCTCCGCCTACATCCTCATCTCGTTCCCCTCTGTCCCCCGCATCTCCGTCCTCACTTTCTGCCACAGCCCCTCCTTCATCCTCACCTTCCATCTCCTCACTCATCCCCCTTCTAGAAGCACCCTCCGCACCTAGACTCCCCATCCCTATTTCCAGGCGCCCCCCCCCCCGCCCCCCCC
>SJXQ01012210.1:351853-440098 GCA_006408695.1 Aepyceros melampus
GCTCAGTTCCGCCCTCCTCTTGAGAACCCCAAACCTCTTGCCGTCTCCCCAGCCTCCGCAGCCGCTCCAGGCTTCAGCCTTGCCAGGGCACCTTCTTCGTGGCCCCACCCAACCCTGGCTGTCCCTTGACCCTATAATAGCTCCATCAGGACCTGCTGAGGCCCTGGGTGTCAGGAACTTGTCCATTCTTTCTTCTAGTCTCTCAGGAGCCTGGAGACTTCTCTAACATTTTTCATTCCACCCTGGTAAATTACATTCTTCTCTGATTTAGCTCTCCATTGGCTTGAAAGTTACTGATTATCTTCTTCCTGTCCTTGGAGGCTTTTATTCCCAAAGAAACCCACTCTAGTTTGCTTTTTTGGTAGCATTTCCTGTTCCTCCCTGCTTCTCCCTTTGCCTTTCTGCTTTCTTTTCTTCTGTTTCTTTTATCCTAGAAATTTGTGAGTTTCTATTTTAGTATTTTTTTTTCAACAAGAGAAGGAATTGTTCCCTGAGAAGTTTTTATAATTAAACAGAAAAACTCTAAATATTGAACTTGTGCCTTGAGAACTGGATTTGATAAAATGAGAGATGAGATTCAAAAAATATTCCCAGCAGGAAGGAAGGGAACTCCTTTTTCCCATGAAGATAAAAGCTACTCCTCATATAATGCCAGATCTGTTCACAGTTTCCAAGTATGAAGGTCTTAAAACTCAATGAGAGGGACAGTTGGAAAAGGTCCCTTTGCTCTGAACTCTCAATTACCCACTCTTTCCCCAGCCCGCATGATGTGTATGAGTAGGATGGAGAAGTTTCCTTTAAAGGGGCTTCCTCTTACTCCTGTAGGACTACCTTTGCAAATCAAGATAGAAGAAAGAAGGAAGGAACTGCAGATTTCTGTTTATAGTTGGTCCTGAGAAAACAGTATCCAGTAGATGTTAAGCCTCCTGGTTTTTGAAACATGTTATTTCTTTTCTCTTGATCTGGTGGAGGGGAGGGCCTAATCAGTTTGGCTCTGTTCCAAAGAGTAGTATAGGGATATCTGCTCACTAATTTTTACAAACTATAGAGTACTGCAAGCTATAGAGTATTATATAATAGAAGTGTTGGGTGGAGTGGCGAATACATGATTTTGGGGTTAATAAAAATGTACTTTTTTCTGTCCTGGCAACAATATTTGTTTGCTTTATAGGAGAGGAAAATGAAACCTAGCAACTGATTAAGTAACTTGGCTAACGGTATAAACCAAACAGGAGTTTTGAATGGGAAATGATGACACTTGCTTAACCTCAAGAAAATACAAGGATGCAGGGAAGAGGGCATATGATGCTAAATTATGAATTTCCTGTTTTGTATCATAATTGGGCATTCACAGAGTTGAACACTTGTGCACATGATTAAAATCTGTGTTTGATTCTTAGTTAACAAAGCATTAAGATGTAAAGGCAGAAGGATTAGCTTGATACTATTTGGATGTTTGTTCTTTTCTTTTTCTGCTAGATGCTGTGTTTCAAAGGCCCTGAAAACTGTCAAACTGTGCAGACTTCCAGACAACTGAAATAACGTGACCGTGGAGGAGATCAAGTGACTCAGACATGGAGAACCGAAGACCTTGTCCAGAGGTGGGACCCAGGAATCCTCATGTTAACCACAGAGGTGAGCAAGATTTTCTACTCTCAGATGATCCCAGATGGTTCCACTTATGATTTTTGACTTTACAAGATAGTCTAAAAGCCATAGGCATTCAGTAGAGGCTGTGCTTCAGACCTGAATTTTGAACTTTTCCTGGTCTAGTGATATGTGTGTGGTAAGATGCTCTCGTGTGATCCTGGGCAGCAGCAGTGAGCTTCTGCTCCCAGTCAGCCTTGCTGTCCCAAGAGCAAGCAATTAATACACTCAAAACCACTTGTGTCCAGACAACCATCTTATTCTTTCAGTACATTATTCAGTAAATTACATGAAATATTCAACACTTTGTTATAAAATAGGCATTGTGTTAGATGAGTTTGCCCAACTGTAGGCTATTGTTAATGTTCTGAGCACATTAAAGGTAGGCTTGGCTAAGCTATGATGTTTGTAGATTAGGTGTATTTAGTGCCTTTTTTTTTTTTTTCCGGAGAAGGCAATGGCACCCCACTCCAGTACTCTTGCCTGGAGAATCCCATGGATGGAGGAGCCTGGTGGGCTGCAGTCCGTGGAGTCGTGAAGAGTCGGACACGACTGAGCGACTTCACTTTCACTTTTCACTTGCATGCATTGGAGAAGGAAATGGCAACCCACTCCATTGTTCTTGCCAGGAGAATCCCAGGGACGGGGGAGCCTGGTGGGCTGCCATCTGTGGGATCGCACAGAGTCGGACACGACTGAAGCAACTTAGCAGTGCCTTTTTAACTTCATGTTTTGAACTTACAGTGGGCTTATCAGAAAATTACCTAAGTTGAAGAAAATCTATAATGGGAAGGAAATCAAGTTCCATATGGATGAGCAGGCCCACCAAAATTGACTGCATCTCTCAAGTAAAGAATGGTTTATTCTTGAGAATTCCCTGGAGGTCCAGTGGTTAGGACTTGGTGAAGTGAAGTCGCTCAGTCGTGTCCAACCCTTTGCAACCCCATGGACTGTAGCCCACCAGGCTCCTCCGTCCATGGGATTCTCCAGGCAAGAGTACTGGAGTGGGTTGCTATTTCCTTCTCCAGGACTTGGTACTTTGCTGCAATGGCCAGGGTTAGTTCCTGGTTGGGGAACTAAGATCTTGCAAGCCAAGCAGCAAAGTAAAAAAAACCGAGAATGATTTATTCCTTAGTTACAGCATGAGTGACTGTGAGACTAGACAGCCCTCCCCTTTCCTTAAGAGAGCTTCTAAATTGCTACAATTCACTTTAGCAAAGGTAGAGATGAGGTATTAGAAATGGCAGTAACTGGTTTAAAGCAGCATTATCCAGTAGAAACATAATGCAAGCCAAAAACATAATTTTTGATGTTCTAGTAGCATCATTAAAAAAAACAGGTGACATGAAATTTAAAAACTTAATACTAAATAATCATTTACTAGAATTTGATATTTGTCTTATTTAAGCCAATGTATCCAAATAATATCATTTATCATAATTGAATATATTTTATTATTATAGTTTTTTTCTTGGAGTTTTTTCCTTCTAGTTTTATTGAAATATAATTGACATACAGCTATGTGTAAGTTTAAGGTATATAGCATAATAATTTGACTTAAATATATATCATGAAATGATTACCAGAATAAGTTTAGTGAACATCCATCATCTCATATAGAGACAAAACTAAAGAAATAGAAAAAAGGTTTTTTCCTTGTGATAAAGGAACAAATTAGGATTTTTAGGGTAAATCTTAGGACTTACTCTCTTAAAAACTTTAATATATAATATATAGCAGTGTTAACTACATTTATCGTGTTGTACATTATTTCTCTACTATTTATTAATCTTATAACTGGGAGTTTGTACCTCTTAATCTACCTTACCTACTTCTCTTCTTCCCCTACTTCCCTCCCCGCTGGTAATCACCTATTTATTCTCTGTATCTATAATTTTGTTTCTGTTTTTTGTGTTTGTTCATTTCTTTTGTTTATTTTAAACTTCCACATACAAGTATAGTCATAGAGTATTTGTCTTTCTCTGCCTTATTTCATTTACCATAATACCCTCTAGGTCCACCCATGTTGTTGAAAACTGTAAGATTTAATTCTTTTTATAGCTGAGTTATAGTCCATTGTGTGTGTGTGTGTGTGTGTGTGTGTGTGTGTGTACACCCCACATCTTCTTTATTCATTCACTCAGGCTGCTTCCATATCTTGGCTGTTGTAAATAATGCTGTGAAGAACATAAGAGTGTACCTGCCTTTTCTAATTAGTGTTCATAGTACTTCACCAATTTCAATTTTGTGTTTATTCCCCGGAAGTATTCAGTATTATTATTTTCAGATGTTACCAATAAAAAAAGTTTTAATGAGATATTTAACTTTTTTTCTGTTAAGGCTTCAAAATTCCATGTGTCAGCTTACACATCTTAATTCAGACTAGTCACATTTAAGATGCTTAATAGCTACACATAGCTAGTAGCTTGTGTTAGATGGTATGTGTATAGAGTCTAGTCACCAAAGCAAAGTTAGTTCCAGAAACATCACTCTACTGCAGTGATTAGTCTGTTTGCTCAGAACTGTCTAAAACAAAACTGAATGGAGCCTTGCCTTTTCCGGTTTGCAATATATCCTCCAAATTTCAGTTGTGGAACAGATGAGGAAGAACTCTAGAATATTATTTTATGAACTATGTGAATGTTGAAAGGTTGAGAAATAATACAATTTTCCATTCTTCCAAAACATTGTCTTCTAATCAGACCAGCATTAAAAGTAGGATTTTTTACCAGTATTAAAAGTAGGACTAAATTTAATGATATCTTGGGAGTTTGAAAAGTAAATGTAAAAGCAACAGTTAACAAGGAAATATGTACATTAGTAGATTTTTTGGATGGATCTGATGGCATGAAATGGCACAGTCTTGAATATGGTATTCATTTGAAACTTTCATAACATTTGTTACCATCAAATCATTGCATACAGTCTTATTTTGTTTTATTTGTTTTTAAAATCTCCAAGTCATTCTGCTAAATTGGGTCAGTGACAGACTCCGTTTTAGAGGAAGGGAAAGTGAAAGAAAATGGGCTTGGGTAAATTGGCCAAAGTCACTTATATGAAATGTGTGGCAGATCAAGAAAGACATATTCAGCTTCATCCGCAGGATGATGTTAGCTTTCCCGTGTTTGCTCAGTACATCTGCTCTTCTGCAGACCTCCTTGTCTGAGGATTGGTGATAGAGAAGTACTATGTAGATGAACTCGTGCTGCAGAAAGGAGGAAGAGTTAAGTTTCACTTTTCAGTTTCCTGAATCAAAGTTTGAGTTTCATTTTTCAGACCTGAAACAGAACTTGAGTTTCACTTTTCGGTTTCCTTCACAATCTATTATTTGGCTCAAAAACATCTTGGGAAAGGAAGTCCTACCTTCCCCTTTGCCATCTGATCTGAGCAAAGTTCAAATATATATTTCCTTGTATACTTTTACCCCACTTGATGCCTCTGTTGCCTGTGACCTAATTGTTTAGAGACAGAAACTTGGCTCTAGAAATCAATAGAGTTTTCCCAATAAAAAATGATTAGTATTTCTGCTAGTAATAACTAACATTTAATGAAAGCTCTTTATATGTCAGATAGTATACTGAACATCTTATAAACATTTAATCTTTACAGCAACCCAGATAGTGAGGCTTAGAGAAATTATACAACTTAGCCAAGGTTGTACAGTAGGGAAGTCCCTAGACCAAGAGTTGAATCAGGTCTGTCTGGCTATGAAACTCATGCTTTCACTATTATTTGGTATTGGCAAGAGACTGAGAAAATGAGACGATCTCTTTGAGCCCCTGAAATAATCCCAGCTTATGAAGATTAAATGAGTAATTATTTCTGTCATGTATGAGGTACTCAACAAATGTTTATTCCCTTTTTCCTTTTTGTACCCTCTGAAAAAACAGTATTTTCATAATGTATACAGCAACCATAGTAATCTATTTTATATTTATTACATGACTTGGTAGGAAACCTTTTCCTCTCCAAATAAAACCTAAGCTCCTTAGTTGTTTTGGAAAATAAAAGTATGTTCATATTGTTGTACTATTGGATTTTCTTGCATCTTGATTTTTATGTTTGCCCCATTGTGTTTAGGACCTATGGATGGAGAATTACCACCAAGAGCTAGAAATCAGGCCAATAACCCAGCAGCCAATGCTCTCAGAGGAGGAGCCAACCAGCCTGGAAGGCATCCCAGGGCCAACAACCATCCTTTTCCTCATCGGCAAAGAGAAGAGAGGTTTGGGGCCATGGGCAGGAACCCACATCAGGGAAGGAGGAATCAGGAAGGGCATACCGATGACGAGCCTAGAGGCCAAAGACATGGTCAGGAAAATGATAACAGGAGGAGAAATGGCAACCAGGAGGGAAGGAACCGCAGACCCCCACCACGATCTGATGAAAACTTTAAGCAGTGGCGGACTCCTCACCAAAAGCCTGCAGAACAGCCACAGCAGATGAAGAAACTGGGCTACAAATTCCTGGAAAGTCTTCTGCAGAAAGACTCCTCTGGGTGGTCATCACCCTTGCCACATGTTCGGGACTGAAGGAACTCTTGTCTCATTCTTTAATGAAGTCCGACTTGCTTGAGCTCATCTGCCAGGTTCTTCGGAAGGCTTGCAGTTCCAGAATGGACCGCCACAGTGTTTTCCATGTCCTGGGCATGTTGAAGAATTCCAAATTCCTCAAAGTCTGCTTGCCAGCCTATGTGGTAAGGATGATCACTGAACCCCTCCCTGAAGTTCGAAACCAGTATCCAAAACACATTAGCAATATCATCTCCCTCCTCCAGGACCTTGTAAGTGTCTTCCCTGCCAGCTCTGTGCAGGAAACTTCCATGCTCATTTCTCTCTTGCCAGCTTCTCTTAATGCTTTGAGGGCCTCTGGTGTTGACATAGAAGAGGAGACAGAGAAGAACCTGGAAAAGGTCCAGACCATCATTGAACATCTGCAGGAAAAGAGGCGAGAGGGCACTTTAAGAGTGGACACCTACACTTTTGTGCAGCCCAAGGCAGAAGACCATGTTGAGAGTTACCGGACCATGCCCATTTACCCCACTTACAATGAAGTGCACTTGGATGAGAGGCCGTTCCTTCGCCCCAACATTATTTCTGGAAAATATGACAGCACTGCTGTCTATCTAGATACCCACTTCAGACTCCTACGAGAGGATTTTGTCAGACCCCTACGAGAGGGCATTTTGGAACTTCTCCAAAGCTTTGAAGACCAAGGCCTGAGGAAGAGAAAGTTTGATGACATCCGAATCTACTTTGATACCAGGATTATCTCCCCCATGTGTTCATCGACAGGTATTGTCTACAAGGTGCAATTTGACACAAAACCACTGAAGTTTGTCCGCTGGCAGAACTCCAAGCGATTGCTCTATGGATCCTTAGTGTGCATGTCCAAGGACAACTTTGAGACGTTTCTTTTTGCTACTGTGTCTAACCGGGAGCAGGAAGATCTCTGCCGAGGAATTGTCCAGCTCTCTTTCAATGAACAGAGCCAACAGCTGCTTGCAGACGTCCAGCCCTTGACTCTTTCCTCATGGTGGAGACAACCGCCTACTTTGAGGCCTATAGGCACGTCCTGGAAGGACTCCAGGAAGTCCAAGAGGAAGATGTCCCCTTCCAGAGGAACATCGTGGAGTGTGACTCTGATGTGAGGGAGCCAAGGTACTTGCTCATGGGGGGCAGATATGATTTCACTCCGTTAATAAAGAATCCCTCAGCCACTGGGAAACCTCTGAGGAATACCGAGGGCTTGAGACATCCCAGCGTTAATGTCTTAGACCCCTGCCAGTGGCCCTCAAAAGAAGCCCTGAGGCTGGATGACTCCCAGATGGAAGCCTTGCAGTTTGCTCTCACAAGAGAACTGGCTATTATTCAAGGACCTCCTGGAACAGGTAAGATAAAATTTTTCACTGCACACATCTGCCCTATGAGATAGGCAAGATGGCTTTGACTCCAGGTTTCTAGAATGTCTCAATTTAAGACATTCCCCTGAAATGGGCATCAAACTTATTTAAAAAGTAGCTGCTCAAAAAATAAATAGGTAAAAATTTTTTTAAATTAGAAAAAAGCAACTGCTCATAGTGATTTTCCAGTGAGGACTCATTGGTATACTCAGTAATAGATCAAAATCACAAGGTTAGAAAAGACTTCTAAGGGGTCAGACTTAGGGAGATGCCTGACTTCTGTCTGCTTCATCAAAGGCTGTATTGATTTGCTTGATTTTATATAAATTTAAATAGTATCAACTATAAATACCCTATGTGCCAATACTATCTTATATTTTTTGCATATGTTAACTCATTGCAAGGCTGTGAGGTAGAAGCCATTCCATGTAATAGATGAAAAAGCTAAGGCAAAAAGGAGTTGAATGATATGTTGATGCTCACACAGATGGCAATTGACAGACCTGAGACTCAGGCAGTAGAAGCCAGCTCCTGGCTCTGTCATCTACCTCATTGTACTTGTTTCTCTTGGAAATAAACCTACCTACCTCCTCCCCGACCCTTTGTGCCACTCTAATCCTTCTCTGGAGTGATAGCAGTTGACGTACATCATTCCAAATGTTTTCCAAAGTTAAAACTGATACATCTTTGTGTCTCTGAATGTATTTATATGTTTACATACATACATGCATACTTTTCCTATTTTTTAAATAACAAAAATGAGATTATGCTATATATATATGCTGCTAAGTCACTTCAGTCATCTGTGTGACCCCATAGACGGCAGCCCACCAGGCTCCCCCGTCCCTGGGATTCTCCAGGCAAGAACACTGGAGTGGGTTGCCATTTCCTTCTCCAATGCATGAAAGTGAAAAGTGAAAGTGAAGTCGATCAGTCGTGTCCAGCCCTGAGCGACCCCATGGACTGCAGCCTTCCAGGCTCCTCCATCCATGGGATTTTCCAGGCAAGAGTACTGGAGTGGTGCCATTGCCTTCTCTGATATATATATATATATATGGGTCGACAATTTATATATGTATGTATATAACTACATGTTAGGGATATTTTTACATTCTTGACACTACAATCACATTTGGAAAAATACCTCACTCTTTTTACAACATGCCTGTATTCATGGCGTGAAGGTACCATGTTGTGTTTTTTTTTTGTTTTTTAGTTTCACAGACAGTGCTTATTAAGTATTCATATATCTAGTTCTGTGTGTGTTAATCTTTGAGTACTCTGCTAATTACTTCTGTAGTGTTTTTCCTTAAGGTGGGAATTCACATTAATAGTTAGTAGGTACTGCTATATTACCCTTTCAAAAGAATATTTAAAAAAACAATGGGAAGAGGTCCTTAAAAAATACCAATAAAATAATGGCAGTTCATGATAAGAAATTAATGTAACAAAATGCAAAGTTCTTACTGATGAGACACCCATATGATGGGAAAATATGCATAATTAAAGTGATGCTTTCAGGGCTTTAGAAGAAGGAAAGGATATACCAGTTTGTACTGCCACCAAGAATGAATTAGTGTTCCTGTTTCCTTATATATTTTCCAGCATTGTTGCATGTTGTCAATCTTCTTTTCTCATTAGCAGTTTTCCCTGATCTATGAATAATAATTTTTGGCTCATTTTAATTTTAGTTTTATGTTTTAATTTAAAAGTTGGTTCAAATTTTTTTTTTTAATCCATGTCTTTCTCCCCTCACCATCCCACTTGGTTCTTTTATCTAAAGCAAATGATGTTATTGTCTTCCTATTTATCCTTCCGGAGATAGTCTATGAATATTCAAGCAAATGCATACTTATATTTATTTCCCCCACTTTTTTTTTAACTCACTGTGCTAGAAAACAATTTGCATATTGCTTTGCTAACTTATAAAATATCTTGGTGATCCTTTCATATTGGTGCACAAGTGGTATCCTGTTTATGAGTATGTAATATACCATTGTATAGTTAGTTTATAATCTCTTTAACTAGTTCTCTATGAAAAGATTTACTAAAACAAATGATGTCAGTTAATAACCTTGTTTGTGAGTCATTTCACACAAAAGCAGAATATGTCCAGGGGAGAAATCCCTAACTGAAATCAAACAGTATGTGAATTTGTAATTTTAATAGGTAGTGCCAAATTGCCCTCTAGAAATGTATATCACAGTGGTTAATTTGTATTTCTCTAATCAAGAGTGAGATTAAATATCCTTTCTTATCTTTATTAGCTACTTATATTACTGCTTCCATGGATTACCTTTTTATGTTTGACATATTTCTATTGGATGGTTTCCCTTTCTTACTGATTTGTAGGAGCTGTTAGTATATTTAAAAAATGTTGTGTTCCCAATAACTTCCCCTAATATTATCATTTGAATTGGGATTCTTTAGCTCCAAGTATAGTAATAATTTAGTAATTTCACACTAGCTTTACACACATACACACACACGCAGCTACTAAAAAAGAGCCTACCTGTGAATTTGAGGGGAGGTGACAGAGGGGTCATCTTGGAGGTAGAAATCCCAAAAAGTATCCATTCTAAGGGGAAGGAAGCAGTGGGAGAGAAGGGGTAAATATTGAATTATAAAGATTTTCTTTGCTCTGGAGGTCTCCTTATCCATCCAAGACTCCAAATTAAAAACAGGGAGTTACTCTTTTCTGTTCCCCACCCCAGCCAAACCATTATCCTGTTGCAATGAAGTTTACCTCTGAAACTGCTCCCCAGTCTGCCTCCTTATCTCAGCCGCTGGAGCCAGGCCTTATCCTCCATCCCTCCCTGGAAGATGGCGGGAACCTCCCAGCCAGTCCATTTCTATTCTCTTTTGCCCAGCCTTACTCAGTTACCACTTTCCCAGAAGTGATAGATTAGAAGCCTCTTCTAGTCTCATTGAGTAAGACCAGAATCCCAGTTGTTTTCTTGGTACCTTGTATTTCTCATTTCCCACATTTGTGATTTTTACATTTGTTTGTGTGATTATCTTTCTCTTCTGCAAGTCTGTAAGTTCCAGGAAGATAAGAACCATGGATGTTTTGCTCACCGTTGTATTTCTTGTACTTAACCCCATATCTAACACCTATTTGGCACTCGATATATACTATTTGAAGAAAAAGAAGCAAGAAATTGTCATTTATTTACCTATACTGAAAAGTATTCCGCTATACTGAAATTTTTTATTTTCTTGTATTACTAAGTATTGAGTACTTTTGAGGACAATGGTTACCTTCTCAGCCTGACACAATGTAAGAATTTAGCATTTACTAATGAGCCCATAACTCTAACTCCAATGTTGATTTCTGTGACTTTTTCCCTCCTATCACAAAGGCAAGTCTACTATGGTATATTAAAAGCATTTCTAAATAATTCACCATGTGAGATTGGAAACAATGTATTAATATATGTCAGTAGAAAACTAGCTGAAAACAATACCTTCCAGCTGTGAAAAACAAAGGATTCTTTTTCTGTACTGAGGGAGAACTACCTCCAATTTTAGTAAGTGAAAAAAACAAGATATAGAAAAGTGAAAATAGTCTGCTACTATTTGTATTTTAGAAAGGAAGGAGGAAGCTAGAAAAAGACTGTATATTCATTTTTCTTTGTGTATGCATAGAATGACTGTCTCTGAAAAGTTACACAATAAACGAGTAATGTTGGTTGTTTCCAAGAGGGAACTAGGTAGCTGGAGACATAAGAATGAGGAGAACATAATACAAAACCATTTGTGCTTCTAGGATTTTAAGCCATCTCAATGTATTGCCTTAAAATTTTAAATAATAATAATTTGCTATAAGTAATTAATTGCTCCTTTTAGAAAGTTTCTTTAAGTTTTTTAACTCTCCTTTTTCCTTGTTTTTTAGGCAAAACCTATGTGGGTCTAAAAATTGTTCAGGCCCTTCTAACCAATGAGCCTGTTTGGCAAATTAGCGTCCAGAAGTTCCCCATCTTGGTTGTGTGCTACACTAATCATGCTTTGGACCAGTTTCTGGAAGGTAATATCTATAGGCAAAATTGTTCTCTGTTGAGCGTTCTCTGGTGGTCTGTGGTTAGGATGATGGGCTTCACTGCCATGGCGCAGGTTCATTCCCTGGTCAGGGAACTGAAATTCCACAAACCACGCAGCACAGCTGAAAAAATAAACTTCTCTATTAAGACGTATGTAGTTGAACCATGAATGACTTCAGCTGCTCTCTGTTGCACTTTGAAGAAAGTCCACAGTCCGTCCTTACCATTACAGGAAAGGCTGTGTGTTGTCTGTGCATGACTCTTTGTGACCCCATGGGCCGTAGCCCACCAGGCTCCTCTGTCCCTGGCGATTCTTCAGGCAGGAACACTGGAGTGGCTGCATGCCCTCCTCTGTGTGCTGTCTGCTCCAGCCTAAGTCTGATGCTCTTGTCCTACCTCTTCCCTTGTTCTAATTCCAGCCGCACTGATTGTCCACAGCTTCTTGTCTTCTTCCAGCGTCTTCTTGGCCCATGCTGTCTCCTCTGCCTAGCATGTACTTTTTCTTTTCTTCTCTCTCTGTCTTGATGCATCCAGCCCAGATGGTTCCAGCTCATTCCTCAGGTCTCACTTCATATGGACTTTCCTTCTTGCCCCAAGTCCTGTTGTATTTTTTCTTCTAAGACTTAATTGACACATATGTAACTATTTATTTGTATGTGTCTCTACCCTGGACTATAAATGCTAAGACTTTGGTCCTATTTCTTTGTATAGTCACAGATCCTGACACATTCTAGACACTCAAAAAATATTAATTGCATTAATGAATGAATAAGTATTTATTTTTTCTTTGGAAAATAATGCTTAGACTATTATTTTCCACTCTTTTATATCCTTCTTTCATCTACATTAAATCTTCATTATTCCTGGAGTCTCAGTTTAAATTAGATCCTCAAAAATTAGATCCATACCCCACCCAACTAGTTAAGGTCCCCTGTTAAACACTTTTAGCATGTATTTGTAGTATTAAATTTTATTAAGTTAAAATGTTTACATGTCTTCTCTGGTAGACTGAATCATGAGAACAAATGAGGAACTGAGCCTGTATTTTGACTACTTTAGCTTCCGAACCTAGCCTGGCACATAATAAGCAATCAGCAGTTATCTATAGAGTGAGTAATAGAGAGCATTTACTAATGTTTACTTTGGGCCAGCCCCCCGCTAGAAGCTAGAAAGATACTCTCTTATTTATCCAGACTATAGCCCTATAGGGAAAGTATTACTGTCTTAAGTCACAGACAAAGAAACTGAGGCTCAAGTTAAGTGACCTGCCCCAGGTTACATAGCAGTAAGTGGTAAAGACAAGACTTGGGTCCCCAGGTGTCTGAGTCTAAAGCCTTTGCACTGAAGCATCACACTTTACTGCTCTGCAGGTCATGTCATCTCTCGGGCCTTCTTGTTCACTGGTAGGGTAGATTCCTGTAAATACCAGTTTGTACCCTAAGGGACTAGCAGCATCAACACCCCAGACACATGCAGCTCTTACCCAAGAGAATCCAGCGTAGCTCCTCTTAACTTTGCCCATGCTCCACTTTGCTCCTTAGGCATCTACAAGTGTCAAAAGACCAGCATTGTGCGGGTAGGTGGAAGGAGCAACAGTGAAATCCTGAAGCAGTTCACCCTGAGGGAGCTGCGGAACAAGCGGGAATTCCGCCGCAACCTCCCTATGCACCTCCGAAGGGCCTACATGAGTGTAAGTCCCAGCTTCGGAGTCTGAGGTTGCTCAAGGGAGAACCAACCAAGACAGCAGTGGCTTTGTGGGTGGGCAGGCCAGGGGAGATAGGGAAGCTCCACAAACCTGGGAACGACCCAGGTTCCTTCCAGCATTCCATTCTGCTAATCCTATGGTGGGATCTTTGCCCTCATAGTCCAAGATGGATAAAGGACAGAAAAGGGCACACCACCCCTCCCAGCCCCTGCCAGGACCTTAAAGCTACTTCTCCCAAACCACCCATAACACTTCTTCCAGCCTGTTGGCCAGGTAAATATCATCTAGCTGGGCAGTGTTGTGCCCAACCAAAACTCTGAATTCTTACTACTAAGGGAAAGAGAAGTCTCCACCATGGTAGACTTGGTCTGTTTTCCTGTTGTATTATTTGTTTCCTTTTCTTACTAGTGGTAGGAGGCTTTTAGACATTTTAGATACTAATCCTCTGGTTTTAAGACTAGCTGTTCCTGTGTTACCTTTGTTTTCCCTCAAGGCAGAGACTGAGTTCTGCCGAGCATGATGACACACTTCCTCAGCCACTTATTTCCCTCTGCTCTTGGTAGATCGTGACACAAATGAAGGAGTCAGAGCAAGAACTGCATGAAGGGGCCCAGACTCTGGAGTGTACCATGCGTGGGGTACTACAGGAACAGCATCTGCAGAAGTTTATCTCTCCCCAGCACTGGAAAAGCCTGATGAATGGACCAAACCAGGTAGAGGGGTCGTCCTGTGGGGCACAGGCCTCCTCTCGCCCAGGACTGGGAGGGAGCCTCTGGCAGAAGCAGCAGTCGAAGTATTAGCTGCAGTCTGCTATGATGCTGCTGTGACGTGAAAGTTCCTGCTCGGGAGAAAAGTCACCTGAATGTACTAGTCAAAAATAAGACTCTAGAGCCAGTCTGCTGGATATGAATCTTGATTTTCCTCTAGGCGAGTTACTTAATTTTTTTTGTTCCTGTTACCTCTTTTATAAAAGGGGATAGGGACTTCCCTGGTGGTCCAGTGGTTCAGACTCTGAGCTTCCACTTCGAGGGCATGGGTTTGATCCCTGGTCGGGGAACTAAGATCCCACATGCCATGAGGTGCAGCAAAAAAACCAAAAAACACACACATGGAGATCATATTTAGTTGAACTATGTGAAATTGCCAATATTTGTAAATTTAACTTGCAAAAAGGCAGTCTTTTACAAATCAACTTAATTCTTATAGGATTGTTATTGGATAAGTTAATATCTGTAAACCTCTTAACTTAATAAGTGTGCTCAAAGTATTTATTAAATGAAACCAAATCATAGCAAGGCAACCTAGCATGTATAGAGGGCCTGGGACTTGACAGACCTGTCACACAGACTAACTGTGTGACTTGAGCCAGAGTGATCCTCAGGTCCCTCAGCAGTCAACAAGAATAATAATAATGCCTGCATTCAAAGGATATTACAAGAAGTATCTGATGTACTCTGGATTTTTTTTTCTCTTTTGGCTGTGCCACGCAGCATACAGGGATCTTAGTTCCCCAACCAGGGATTTATCTAGTCCCTCCTCAAGTTGAAGCCTGGAGTATTAACCGCCAGACTACCAGGGCAGTCCATGATGCAATCTCTATAAAGTGGGTGGCTAGGAATCCAGTGAAATGGTAGCTCTACTATCAGTGGGTTGGCATTTCCAGGGTTACAAACCCCAAAACTTAAAAAGGGTCAGTCAGGTCATGTGACTGCCTGAAGCAGGCTAGTTAACTGTGGTGTTAAGCAGTGAGGACTGAGACAGGCCGGAAAAGGCATGGCAACAGCGCTCTTCAGCCATTTGTTGCCTTTCAGGAACACAGGCTCATTGCCCATATAGCTCCTGATTTTGTCAAAAGAAGCAGGAAAATTTTGTTTTTAAAATTCTGTACAAGTTCTATTAACAGACCCAGTTGCCCAAACATTGCATTTTTAAGAGAGTTCTAGAGGAATTACCTTTTGATCCCTTGAGAAGACCTTTCCTTCATACTGAGTTGTCATAGAATTCTCATTGACTAATAATTCCTCTTTCCTCAGGATAGTGAATGGGTTGCTTCCGGAGTCAGAAGCATTCCATGATGTTGGAATTTCTTGGTCTGGGTGTTGGTTCTTTCACCCAAAGTGTTGCTCCAGCAGTACCTGAAAATACAGGTAAGAAGTGCATGTATACCTAGAATCACATCTTATGGTGGAATGTGGTTAAGACTAGAAGAGCAAGACTTTAATGCCCAGAATTTATAAAGAGCTATAATCAATCAAAAAAGACCAATAAAAGCTTAATAGGAAAACAAATCAAAGACTTTTAAAGAAGCACATCACAAAATCTTCATGGTCAATAAACATGAAAAGTGCTCACTAGAAACAAGAGGAATTAAAACTACAATAATATACTATTACATGCCTACTAGACTGACAAAAATTAAAATGTTTGATATAATCCCACACTGATAAGAATGTGAACAGTGGAAACTCTGATATGATACTAGTGGAGATATTGATTGGCAGAACCACATAAGGAACTCAAATGTCCATCCACGATGGATCAGTTACCATCTATTCAGATAATGGATACAACTGTAAAAAGGAATGAATTACAGCATATACAGCAATATGATATGACTCTCAGAAACATAATGAAGAAAGCAAGTTACAGGAAAATACATTCAATGTGATTTCATTTATTTAGAGCTCAGAAAAGTCAAAGCTAGATAATGCATTATTTGAAGATGTATATACATTATATCCTAGAGAAGGAAATGGCAACCCACTCCAGTATTCTTGCCTAGAGAATTCCATGCACCCAAGAGCTATGGAGTTGAAGAGTCGGACACAGCTGAGGGACTAACACACGTACACACATACATTATACATGTGGTATCATCGACTCAATGGACATGGACATGAGTTTGAGAAAACTCTGGGACATAGTGAAGGACAGGGGTACCTGGTGTGCTGCAGTCCATGGGGTCACAGAGAGTCAGACACATTTGAGTGACTGAACAACAACATGTATATGGTAAAGTTACAAGGGAGGAATAAGTAATAAAAAGTTGAAGTTAGTACAAATGTCTTCAAGAAATTGGTAACTTTCTGCTTCTTAAATCGGGTGGCAGATACCTGGATGTTCGTTTTATATATTTTTATTATCATTTAAATTGCACATTTATGTTGTATACTTTTCTTTGTATATGTATTGACATAAGTAAAATCTCCCTTAAAAAGGCACACATTCATGTGATTTTCTAAATGTAACAAAAATGTGGGTAAGGAAACGTGTCTTTCTCCCCTTCATTCCTCCTGTGTTTCTTTCAGCAGAGGTGACCATTTAAACCTTGGGAATGTCTCCATGCATCTAAGCTCTCGTAGGTACCCTTGTTTACCCTTTGATGTTAAGACTCTCCATCCCTGTCCTGCCTGCTCTCCTCTCTTAGCCCAGGCAGAAAGGGAGGAGGAGGAGGAAGGGGAAGAAGACGGTTCGCTGATTGAGATCGCAGAGGAGGCTGACCTGATCCAAGCAGACCGGATGATTGAGGAGGAAGAGGTGGTGCGGCCCCGGCGGCGGAAGAAGGAAGAGAATGGGGCAGTCCAGGAGCTGGCGAAAGTACTTCTGGCCATGAGGCTAGACAACTATGGCCCCGGGACGGCAGCCGGGCAGGAGCAAGCTGCAGGAGAGTGGGAGGTAACTCACTTCCTCACGGCCCTCGATAGCCCTAACAGAGTGGGAAAGGGGAATTCAGTTATTACCGCCAGGGGATTGTGGGTTAAACTCTACCGAAACAGACCTGAGAGCATCTGTCCTGACCTGATTTTCACCTTCTTCCGTTGTACTATATTCACTTCATCCTCATAATTAGCTTAATTTACCCTTTTACAGGGCTTTCCTTATGACTCAGCTGATAAAGAATCCGCCTGCAATGCAGGAGACCTGGGTTTGATCCCTGGGGTTGAGAAGATCCCCTGGAGAAGGGAAAGACCTAATCCTTGTATAAGATAGGTCCAGTTTTCAAGGGTATTGAAATTATGGCCTTTTAGAGGGGTCTTGCCAATAAATGCTAACTTAGAAAAACAGGAAGCAGGTAGCCAAGGACTTCTCTTGATTTTTAGAGAAATGTAGCACATATGAGTCAGATCAGACACTGATGGCCTTAGTGCTTGGTGCTTTTATCGATATTCTCAACAGCAAACCAGCCCGGGCATTAGGATTTTAGAGGATTCAAGTAAAGCAGAATGAAGTAAGCTATGTATAGACTGAATGGAGTGTTTCTCCTTCGTTCACTTTGAAATTGGTTATTTCTTTTAGAGCCAGAATAGTATAAATGCCCAGACTTTCTGTCTTCTCCTTCCTTTGATAGAACCCTGGGGTCCTCAGAATTTACCGTGTGTTACTATGACAATAGAACACTGAACCCTACTGATGATCTAAGGGACTTTGAGGGCAGGTTTTTACTGAATGCAGCTTTCTTCAGTCTGCTGGCTTTGAGCCTGATCTCCTAGTTCAGTTCAGTGTCTCTATATGTGAGGCACAGAATCACGATCATAATACTTAGAAGCATGGGTTGGGCATCTCTCTGCTGTGGCCTTAGGAGGAGTTGAATTGTTTGGTTTTGAAGCAAAGGGGAGTCCATAGTATTGTGACATCCATCTGGCAGGGTAGGCCTTCTAAAGGCTCATGGCCTCAGATTCTGACAGAGCCAAGGAAGAGTACTTTCTCCTAAATGGTGCTTCTCACCCACATATTTAAGATGCTATCTTGATATAATGGCATTCAGACCATCTTAGCAGGATTTGTATAGCATTTAATGAGAGAGATGTACCTCCACTATTGTCATGACATATGTTTTAGGAATAAGAAGCAGACTGTGGTCAAAAGACACTCAGTAATAACTAGTTAACAGCACTCTTCTAAAGTGCTTTCCACGTATTTTACTGCTTAAGGCAATCCAGCAACTCTGTGAAGAGGTACTATTATTATTCCCATTTTATAGAAGGGAAGGCTGAGGCACATAGAGGCTTAGTAACTTACTGTAGGTCCACAACTAGTAAGTAGTAGATGGGACTTAGAACCCAGACATACTGGCTCCAGAGCACTCATTTAGCAATGAAATATCTGTGGGGAGATGTGGAACATTTTAAGAGATGTCCATCAGAGATGACAGTTCCATTTTTCAGTGTGCTCTGGCCCCCATCTTAGAACGAGGCCCATCTCTGCTCAGTGACTGACTGGTATTGATATCTACAGACCCAGCGCAGCCAGAAAAAGAGAATGAAGAAGAAAGTGAAGGTTGAGCTTCGCAAGCTGAACACCATGACTGAGGCCGAGGCCAATAAAATCCAGGATGTTTGGCAACTGGACCTGAATTCTCGCTGGCAGCTTTATAGGTATAGTGCCTGTCCCCATCCTCACCCCCACCCCCAGCCAGCCCATGTAATTTCCCCAGGGTGTCCCTTTCCTGTTTCTAGAATATAAGCCCTTCAAATCCTCGACATTAGTGCTGATGATTGATGGAGCACTCTCGATGAGCTGAGTGCTAGATGCAGCCATGGGATAGAATAGACACACTTGGCTCTACCCTGTGGGGTTTAGAGTCTAACCAGGGAGACAAATTTTGTTCCACAAATAAAAAGTTACAAATAGGCATCACCACTGAGAAAGAAAGAACCAAGAGCTAAGAATATTAGCATGGGAGCTGAGCTGGTCTGAGCTATCCAGGAAAGTGACACTGGAGGCAAGATCTGAAAAATGAGTAGGCCTTATTAAGGCCAGTTGGGAAGGGGAGCAGATGAGCTTGTGAGGACCACATGCATAAAGGCCTCCAGATGGGAGGGAGCATGTTTGTTTGAGAACCTGAAAGAAGGCAACCACCATGACTGTGGCTCAGACAAATGGAAAGTGAGGCCAGAGAGGGAGGCAGTGGGCAGGTTGTGCAGGGCCTTTTAGGGCTGAAGAGGACTATTGGAAGGTTTTATAGCAAGAGTGCTGACATAATCTGTTTTACTTACGGAGAATTGGGGGAGGAGGGGGAGAGGGCTTGGCAGGAATGGAGTAAGGACAATTTGTGAGAAATGCTTCTTGAAGCTTTTAAAGTTCCTTACTTTGGTCCAGTAATTAGCATCTGTTCTTTATCCCCCTCCTTCCTCAGTCCTGACCGCTTACATCCATCTCTCTGCACATCTTCTTTGTTGGGCATTTTTGTTGTGCAGGACTCTCAGGTCCCTGCACATCTGGGTTTTGTCTTCTTTCTCTGTGGCATGTAACCTCCTCTAGGGTGTAGGTTCCACTTATGCATAGGGCACACTGAAGGGGGTTCCACCACGTCTCAAAGAGCACGTGGCTTCCTCTCCCTCATTCTTCACATTCTTCAGGCTGTGGCTCCAGATGTACCAGGCTGACACCCGCCGAAAGATCCTCAACTATGAACGCCAGTACCGCACGTCAGCAGAGAGAATGGCTGAGCTGAGACTCCAGGAAGACCTGCACATCCTGAAAGATGCCCAGATTGTAGGAATGACAACCACAGGTAAGAAAACATGGGATTATCTATCCCTGTCAGATTATCTGGGACAGGTAAAGAGAAGCTTCTTTAGTAGGTTAGAGGAAAATACCATGAAGAGCTCTGGAGAGCAAGCTCTGTTTTGGATTCTTTTGGTGAAATTCACCCTCCTGCTTCCATTGCACTTGGAACTTCAGCGGCTGATGATCCCAGTGCCGAGGTTCCAAACGCAGTGAGAGCAAGTGCTCAGCAGTGATGGCATGGGGATGCTGCTGCTCTGGAGACTGTCCAGCAGCACTCATTCTTGTCCAGTGGTCCCCAGAGCCCTGGGTGGACAGGAGGACTCAGCTGGAACAGGCCCAGGCTCAGGGTGCACCAGTCCTGAAGCCAGTGACACAGGGAGTCCAGTACATCCACTCAGAGGAGTCTTCTCTTCACTCAAGGTGCTGCCAAATACCGCCAGATCCTACAGAAGGTGGAGCCCCGGATCGTCATCGTGGAAGAGGCTGCAGAGGTCCTTGAGGCCCATACCATTGCCACACTGAGCAAAGCTTGCCAGCACCTCATTCTGATTGGGGACCACCAGCAGGTAGGCCTGGGCCCTCTAGAAGATGAACTGACTCTCTGCTGGGGTGGGATCAGACAGGAAGACCCTGGCTGCTGCTGCTTTCTCCATCCTCAGGCTCATTGGTGGCTTTCTGTGATTCCTCTTTTCCTCACCTCCCATGTCCAGTGTAAGAGCAGGTCCTCTTAGATTTGGGGCGTATTTTAGAGGTAGCGTCATCTATTCCATCTGGCCTCTTTGCTGTTTTTAATTTACCTTGGCATTTTAAGTGGACTGTTAAAACAGCATGCTCCTCATCCTACTGCTTCCTTTTTTTTGCCATGCTGTAATCCATTCCTCATAAAGGAACCAAAGTGAATTTTAAAAAAAAACTCAAATCAGGTCATGTTACTCCCCAGCTTAAAACCCTTCAGTGGTTACCCATTGAACTTAATATAGAAATCAAGCATCTTAAAGGGGCCTACAAAGACCTATATTCTCAAGGTATAGCCTGTTTCTCTGACCTCTCCTCACACCACCATCTGTCTCATTTGCTCACTGTGTTCCCAACTCCTGCCCTTTCTATTTCCTCTTATAGCTTCCTTTTTGAATGACTAGCAACTTCCTCCATGCTGGTGTTAACTCAGATGTCAGTCTTCAGGGAGACCTACGTAAAGAACCTCCGCCCCCAGGCATTCTGTCACGTCATCCTTATTTCTTGGCTTCATGGTCTTTGTCACTCTTTGCCCTTAGCTTGTTACATCTAAAGCCGAGCCTGGAACCCAAAAGTCACTTGAAAAACATTTGATAGGTGGGTGGATGGGTGGATGGTTAACATACATTTTCAGTGGACAATCCTCAGCCATGTTTCTTTTCAGCTACGCCCCAGCGCCAATGTGTATGACCTGGCCAAGAATTTCAACCTGGAGGTGTCCCTCTTTGAACGGCTGGTGAAAGTAAACATTCCTTTTGTCCGTCTGAATTACCAGGTGAGAAGCTAGATCTTCATTATTACCAAATGTCCAGGTAAAGGCTCCTGGCAGCCTGCCAATTGCCAATAAGAAAGAGTTCATAAAATAAAGCTAGTTTAGTAATGAAATGACTCTGGCTGATTTTGTTTTCTGTTTTAAAATAACACAAGACCAGCTGGGTGAGTTTGTGTCAGATAAAGAAGGTGTTTCTCTTCTGCTCTTTTCTCCCTGTTCTTTTTAAATGTCATCTCTCCAGATTTTCCACTAGCAACTTAGTCTTTAAAACTGTTCATTTATTCTCTGCCCATGTGTTTAATGACATAAATGTCTTGTTTCAGCACCGCATGCGTCCTGAAATTGCCCGGCTTTTGACCCCTCACATTTACCAGGATCTGAAAAACCATCCTTCTGTTCTCAAATATGAGAAGATTAAGGTGAATCTGCTTTACCTGATCTTTCTCTGATGCTGTCAACAACCTAGGAGCTTATCTTTTTCCTCAGGATGAAAAGGGACTTTCAGAAGGGTGTACAGCCAGCTTTCTAAAAAGCTAGCTATTGGGAATTCTCTGGCAGTCCAGTGGTTAGGACTTAGTGCTTTCACTGCCAAGGCCCAGATTCTATCCCTGATCAGGGTACCAAGATCCCACAGGCTGAGCAGTGGCAAAAACAAAGCAAAGCAAACAAACCCAAAACCCCAAACAGTAAAAAGCTAGTTATTAAGAAAAGGAGTGGTACAGAGGTTGAGAACACAAACCTGGGTTTTTTAATCCTAACTCTGCCATTTAGTAGCTGTGTAAGTAAGTAAGTAAGTAAAGTCACTCAGTCGTGTCCGACTCTTTGTGACCCCATGGACTGCAGCCCACCAGGCTCCTCAGTCCATGAGATTCTCCGAGCAAGAATACTGGAGTGGGTTGCCATTTCCTTCTCCAAGTAGCTGTGTAGCCTTTACCAAATTATATACCAGTTCTAAGGGTAAGGGTCTTCTGTACAGTGAGAATAATGGTTGCTGCCTGATCGCATTACCGTATTGCAGGAGATAATGTATATAAAGCACTCAGCACAGCAGATGCTCATAAATTAAAGATTGTGGTATGGAGTATACAGAAGCCTTCTACGGTTCCTCCCTGGAACAGGGCCAGTGGCCAGCACACATGAAGCTAGAAAAAGCTGCCATGAGTAAACCTAACATGTCTTCTTTTTTTTCTAGGGGGTCTCTTCCAACCTTTTCTTTGTAGAACACACCTTTCCTGAACAGGAAATCCAAGAAGGCAGAAGCCACCAGAACCAGCACGAGGCTCGCTTTGTGGTAGAGCTGTGCAAGTACTTCCTGTGTCAGGAGTACCTGCCCTCCCAGATCACCATCCTCACCACCTACACCGGGCAGCTCTTCTGCCTGCGCAAACTCATGCCTGCCAAGACCTTCGCCGGTGTCAAGGTCCACGTGGTGGACAAATACCAAGGGGAGGAGAATGACATCATCCTCCTCTCGCTAGTACGCAGCAACCAGGACGGCAAGGTGGGTTTTCTCCAGATATCCAACCGCATCTGCGTGGCCTTGTCCCGTGCCAAGAAGGGCATGTACTGCATTGGGAACATGCAGATGCTGGCCAAGGTGCCCCTGTGGAGCAAGATCATCCACACCCTTCGAGAGAATGATCAAATCGGCTCCGCCCTCCGGCTCTGCTGCCAGAACCACCCCGATACCCACACTTTAGTATCCAAAGCTGCTGACTTCCAAAAAGTGCCCGAAGGAGGCTGCAGCCTACCCTGTGAGTTCCGGCTGGGCTGCGGGCATGTCTGCACTCGCGCCTGCCACCCCTATGACTCCTCACACGAGGAGTTCCAGTGCATGAAGCCATGCCAGAAGGTGATCTGCCAAGATGGGCATCGGTGCCCTCTAGTCTGCTTCCAGGAGTGCCAGCCTTGTCAGGTGAAGGTGCCCAAAACCATTCTTCGGTGCGGCCATATACAGATGGTCCCATGTTCTGTGCCTGAGTCAGATTTTTGCTGCCAACAGCCTTGCCCCAAGGTCCTAAAATGTGGGCACAGGTGCAGCCACCCATGTGGTGAAGACTGTGTATGGCTGTGCTCAGAAATGGTCACTGTGGAGCTCAGGTGTGGGCACAGACAACAGATGGAGTGTGGCCACACGGGGGGCCTCAGGCACGGCCTGCCTGGGCAGTGCGCCTCCAAGTGTGCCAGCACCCTGGACTGCGGGCATCGTGTCCCGGCTCCTGCCACAGCTGCTTCGAAGGGCGCTTCCACGAGCGCTGTCAGCAGCCCTGCAAGCGCCTGCTCATCTGTTCACACCAATGCCAGGAGCCCTGCACTGGCGAGTGTCCACCCTGCCAGCGGACCTGTCAGAACCGCTGTGTCCACAGCCAGTGCAAGAAGAAGTGTGGGGAACTGTGCACTCCCTGCGTGGAACCCTGCGTTTGGCGCTGCCAGCACTACCAGTGCACCAGACTCTGCTCTGAGCCCTGTAACCGACCGCCATGCTACGTGCCTTGTACAAAGCTGCTGGCTTGTGGCCACCCGTGCATTGGTTTGTGTGGGGAACCATGCCCCAAGAAGTGCCGTGTCTGCCACCAGGAAGAAGTCACCCAGATCTTCTTTGGCTCTGAGGATGAGCCAGATGCTCGCTTTGTACAGCTGGAAGACTGCAGCCACATCTTTGAAGTGCAAGCCCTAGACCGCTACATGAACGAGCAGGGTGACGAAGTTGCCATCAAGTTGAAGGTCTGCCCTATCTGCCAGGTACCCATCCGCAAAAATCTGAGATACGGAACCAGCCTCAAACGGTGCCTGGAAGAGATTGAAGTCGTTAAGGAAAAGATCTTGGGCTCAGCAGGGGAGATCGCAGTCAGCCAGGAGCGACTTACAGCCCTACTGGAGGGGAAGAACCTCCTCTGCCAGCTGCTCCCAGAAGATTTCCTGAAGTTGAAAGAGAAGCTGGCCCAGAAAAATCTGTCAGTAAAGGACCTGGGCCTTGTTGAGAATTATATCAGCTTCTATGACCACCTGGCTGGCCTATATGATTCCCTGAAAAAAGTGGATGTCTTAGAGCAAAAGAAAGTGAGGACTCGATTAGACCAAGTTCACGAATGGCTCGCCAAGAAGCGTTTGAGCTTCAGCAGCCAGGAGGTGGATGACCTCCAAAGTGAAATCCAGAGGCTCAGATACCTGGTGAACCTCCTGACCCGCTGCAAGATGGCTGAGGGCAAGGTGAGAGGCAATGTCGCTGAGAGATCAGCACTGTCCGGAACATCCTTGAGAGAACATGTAAGTTCACCCGGGAGGATGCACAGCTTGTGCAGAGAAAGATGAAAGCTCTGAAAGCCATTCTCCCCTGCTCTGGCCTGGGCATCTCAGAGGAAGAGCGAGTGCAGATCGTCGAAGCCATGGGTTACCCTCGTGGCCACTGGTTCAAGTGCCCCAATGGCCACATCTATGTGATTGGCGAATGTGGGGGAGCCATGCAGAGGGCCACGTGCCCTGAGTGTCAGGAGGTGATCGGGGGAACAAACCACACGCTGGAAAGAAGCAATCGGCTTGCTTCCGAGATGGATGGAGCCCAGCACCCTGCCTGGTCTGACACGGCCAACAACCTGATGAACTATGAGGAGCTCCAGAGGATGATGTAGGGAGGTGGCAGCCCACTGCCTTTTGCCATGGCCACCACAGGGCTGGGCCAGCTCCCTGCCGAATGAACTGAAGGTGGTTTTTTATTATTGTCTTTTAGTCTTAGCACCTATTTAAGGAGCCACTTTTAGGGCTTGTCCACATTTGTTTCTAGATTTACCCCTGCGCTAGAGTAAGCACTTTACCTCCAGAACTGAGAGCAAAGTTAACAGATTTCTCTTCTTTGTCTCTCCTACAAGTTAGTGAACAGACTGCCTGGAGCATGTTTGGGCTTCCACCCAGGGCTGCCTGTAGTGTCTCTGGGTCCTGACTCAGTCAGATGTTCTTTCTCTGCAGTGCTCCAGAGGCAGATATGAGCTCAGTGAAGCAGACTCATTCTAAATTGCCAGGCCCTAACTTGCAGGCTGACTTCTGCTCTAATGAACAGAGGCCTAGAGGAGTTGTTTGTGAATTATCATTTCAAGGAGCACAAGAACCCCTCCTCTTCTCCTTGGGCACCTTCGTTCCAGGAGAGGGAGGCATGTGATGAGACAGAGACTTTGTGGACCAATCATGACCCAATTACATATTCACTGAGAGTGGGGGAAGCTGTGACCCCACAGCTGGGGGCTTGTGCAGCAGGCCAGGCTAAGGAGTGACTCCCATACCCTTCCTGTGACTTGCACTTTGGGATGGTGGAGGTTACTTTCCCTGTAGTAGGGGAGGTTCTGTAGCTGTGCTGGTTCCCCAGGGCCTTGAGTGGAACTAGACTCTCATTTGGTACCAGAAGCACCTATCCAAAGTGTGACCCTTTGTCCCGACACCCTCTATTGCAGCTTTTACCTGGGCAGGGTTAGCATGCCAGTGGCTTCTGCAGGTCCCAGGTCCACACCAGAAGCTAGGCCCCAGGTCTGCCTGTGTACATACTCCCTCAGTCCAGTGTTCCCTATAACTGACACTTAGGCATCTCAGGTCTTTCTAATGTTGGCAAGAAAACATCCCTTTGCTATGTATACATTTCCTTTTTTGTCTTTACTATGCACTTTAGCCTATAAAGCCAATAAAAGTATGATTGAGAAAACCAGTGGTCTGTGTTTGTCCTCAACTGTTAGCAGCTCAGGCAACTTGAGACGGTAAGGATGGGGATGGATGCACTGCCTACAAGGAAGCCCTTCATCTTCTGCAGAAGGGAGAGGTTTTGTGTTTTGTTGTTGCTGTTATTGGCTGATAAGTCATTTTTACTCTTGGTAAAAAGAAAAATTTTCAACTTGTACAAAAAGGCATACTTGAAGTTTCCTTCCCCAGCAGCAATCCTAACAGCTTCATGAGTCTTCCCAAAGATAATCATACCATACATTTGTAATATCTAAGCCTTTAAATAGATATTCTCCTGGAACGTGAAGTCAAGTGGGCCTTAGAAAGCATCACTATGAACAAAGCTAGTAGAGGTGATGGAATTCCAGTTGAGCTCTTTCAAATCCTGAAAGATGATGCTGTGAAAGTGCCACACTCAATATGTCAGCAAATTTGGAAAACATGGCAGTAGCCATAGGACTGGAAAGGTTGAGTTTTCATTCCAATCCCAAAGAAAGGCAATGCCAAAGAATGCTCAAACTACCGCACAATTGCACTCTTCTTACATGCTAGTAAAGTAATGCTCAAAATTCCCAAGCCAGGCTTCAGCACTACATGAACCATGAACTTCCAGATATTCAAGCTGGTTTTAGAGAAGGCAGAAGAACCAGAGATCAAATTGCCAACATCCGGTGGATCATGGAAAAAGCAAAAAAGTTCCAGAAAAACATCTATTTCTGCTTTGTTGACTATGCCAAAGCCTTTGACTGTGTGGATCACAATAAATTAGAAAATTCTGAAAGAGATGGGAATACCAGACCACCTGACCTGCCTCTTGAGAAACCTATATGCAGGTCAGGAAGCAACAGTTAGAACTGGACATGGAACAACAGACTGGTTCCAAATAGGAAAAGGAGTACGTCAAGGCTGTATATTTAACTTCTTATTTAACTTCTATGCAATGCGGGACTGGAAGAAGCCCAAGCTGGAATCAAGATTGCCAGGAGAAATATCAGTAAGCTCAGATATGCAGATGACACCATCCTTATGGCAGAAAGTGAAGAGGACCTAAAAAGCCTCTTGATGAAAGTAAAAGAGGAGAGTGAAAAAGTTGGCTTAAAACTCAACATTCAGAAAACGAAGATCATGGCATCTGGTCCCATCACTTCATGGCAAATAGATGTGGTAACAGTGGCAGACTTTTTTGGGGCTCCAAAAATCATTGCAGATGGTGACTGCAGCCGTGAAATTAAGACGCTTACTCCTTGGAAGGAAAGTTATGACCAACCTAGATAGCATATTCAAAAGCAGAGACATTACTTTGCCAACAAAGTTCCGTCTAGTCAAGGCTATGGTTTTTCTAGTGGTCATGTATGGATGTGAGAGTTGGACTGTGAAGAAAGCTGAGCGCCGAAGAATTGATGGTTTTGAACTGTGGTGTTGGAGAAGACTCTTGAGAGTCCCTTGGACTGCAAGATCAGTCCTTGGTGTTCTTTGGAAGGACTGATGCTAAAGGTGAAACTCCAATACTTTGGCCACCTCATGCGAAGAGTTGACTCATTGGAAAAGACTGATGCTCGGAGGGATTGGGGGCAGGAGGAGAAGGGGACAACAAGGATGAGATGGCTGGATGGCATCACCGACTTGATGGACTTGAGTTTAAGTGAACTCCGGGAGTTGGTGATGGACAGGGAGGCCTGGCATGCTGCAATTCATGGGGTCGCAAAGAGTCGGACATGACTGAGCAACTGAACTGAACTGAAGCCTTTAAAATGTGCACTTTGCTAACAATCTAACTTGAGGTTCTTTCTGTAAGCATGTGAAAACGGTGAATCTGGGATTTTCCTGGTGGTCCAGTGTTTAAAGACTCTGCGCTTCCACTCCGTGGGGTCTGGGTTCAGTACCTGGTCTCCATCTTGTGTGGGGGCCATTATTTACTGAACTGGAACCCTCTGTTGGCAACTTTTAAGTGAAGCCTAAATGAATAGCACTGATCATAATCTAATACTGAGGGTATATGCTACTGGATAACTAATTATAACTCGAAATTATATATGACAAACTACATTTTCCCCTGGCTTTATCTAATTGTCAAAGGGAACTGTGATTCAGATAAGGAAAAGAACCATCATTCTATAGGGTACAGGCTGTTTTTTACAACAAAGAGTTAATTTATCTAGTAGTCTTTTTGTTCCCTTTGAGCGTCCATCTCTCCAGTACCATTTTCCACATCATTGTAAAGAGTCGGGATATAGGTCCAGGTACACCCTGATTTCCCAGCTGGACAATTTCGGGAAGATAATCCATCTTTCTAACCCTCCATTTCTTTATCTATAAAATGGGGATTACAGTACCTGCCTCATAGGAGTGTAGTGAGTTGAATGAGACAGTGCTCGGTACACAGAATGCCTGGTGCACAGTTGGGACTCAATAAATGACAGATTTTCATTCTAGGACACTGAAAGAAAACCTCCAGTAAGTTTCTCTACTCCACATCCAGCTCCTCTCCAAGCACTCAGATACGTTCCAAATACACATGGCAGTGCCAAGCCAGTAGGTGACATAGACTGTGCTACTGACGGAAGAAACAGAAAGATGTACAATTAGACTGGTCTCGACGCTCCCCAAAATACTTCCCCATTTGGTATTTTCTTTATGTGAAAGCTAATCAAGAAAGGAGCTGTGAAAAAAAAAGGAACCTTGGCTAACAAGGACGGTTAGACCCCCAGCTTTTCCTTTCTTTAATGTACAAATGACAAAATTAAAGTTTTAAAGAATGTTTTTTACAGAGAGGAGAGACCAAGCCAGGATGACTTCCCAGAAGGAAGAGATCTAAGAGCTGCCCGATGAACTTCCTCAGCTCACCACGGCTACTTCCTCCTCTTGTACCTATGAAGAAAATGAGCAGGGTAAATAAATACCAATCCACAAGGCCAGATAGGAAGAAGCTCTTTTCCCAGAAAAGCTTTATTCTCTAACCCCACTCCAGCCCTCCAAAACTGTAAACATTACCTGGATTTAGATTTAAAGTTTCCTCCTCGTCTCTGGTGGGGCAAGCCCAATTTTTTTCTTTCTTCAAAGGAGGGGCTGTGAATGAGAAGATGGCAGGATGGTGGACAAGCGGGCAGTGTCTCACCATCCCCCCACCAGTTCCCACATGGAGCAGCGGCACAGTGCAGATGCGTCATCTTTGGGTTCGAGGTTCTAGGTCTGTTTTTCCACCTGATGATATGTGTTTATCAAAGTCAGGGCCCAGCTCTAAAGCAAGACTGGAAGAGGCCCTTCCTTCCTGTGGATATAAAAAACTGCTTGCAAAACTTAGTCTACCCAGCTGCCAACCCCAGCCCAGAGGATGTGGGGAGGAACAAAACATTCCAGAGCACACCACAGTCCTCTATTATACCCCTGAGAGAAATTATACTTCCAAACCATAATGTGCTATTTTACCTCCAAGGCAGGAGGGCCTTCACACTTCCCTTACTCTCACCCTGGGACCCACAGATGGGCTCAGGGAGGGGGGGTAGATGGGAGCCCTTGAAATTATATATAGGCAGACGTCAAAGATACTGTGGGTTTAGATTTTTTTTTTTTTTTTTTGGTTTCCCAGTGCATGTAACAGTTAACGTTTACACTATACTAGAATCTGTTTACACTGTGCATAACATTATGTCTAAAAAAACAATGCTCATATCTTAATTTAAAAATACCCTATTGCTGGGAATACCCTGGTGGTCCAGTAATTAGGCCGTGTTGCTTTCACTGCTGGGACCCAGCTTCGATCCCTAGTCAGGGATCTGAGATCCTGCAAGCCATGTGACGGCGAAGGGGAAGTTGCTCAGTCGTGTCCGACTCTTTGCGACCCCGTGGACTGTAACCTACAAGGTTCTCCGTCCATGGGATTCTCCAGGCAAGAATACTGGAGTGGATTGCCATTTCCTTCTCCAGAGGATCTTCCCGACCCAGGGATCGAACCCGGGTCTCCCGCATTGGAGGCAGATGCTTTAACCTCTGAGCCACCAGGGAAGTCTTTGTGGTGCAGCCAAAAAACAAATAAAAACTAAATAAAAATAAGAAAACTCTATTGCTAAAAAATAAAATGCTAGCCATCATCTGACGACACGGTTGCTGCACTAAGTACAATAAAATGAGGTATGCATATATTATTAATCTGTAGGTATATGAGAATTAAGAGTGGAGAACAAGGGAGAAGATTCATAGCTTTCATCAGAAAACTAAGAGCTCCATGATGACTTAAAACCCTACCCAGCTCGATACTGTTTCAAGGCCTTCTTGCTCGTGTTGGTGAGTTCTTCATCAAATACTGATTTCTTCACCTGCTTCTGCTTCTTTGCTGCACACAGAGAGAATGGGTTAGATAAGGCTGCTTTGTTCCAAGCTCCTATATCCCCTTATGCTCAAGGTTCCCACTTGAGTGGATGCTCTGGCTTGATGTTTTATTAACATGGAAGTAACACACCAGATCCCAGCAGAGAAGGGAAAAGGAAATAAAATTACCAGGTGTGTGTGAGGGGTGGGGTGGGGGCAGGATGCTTAAGGACTCCAAAGGGAATGGACCACCTAAACATAAAAGTGTCTTCACATCACTCTACCCTGACCCACTCCTTCAACAGCAGCTGGCAGAGATCTAGACTCCAGAAACAAGTGTTAGTTGGTCAGTAGCTCCAACTGTTTGCAGCCCCATGGACTGTAGCCCGCCAGGTTCCTCTGTCCATGGGATTCTCCAGGTAAGAATACTAGAGTGGGCTGCTATTCCCTTCTTCAGGGAATCTACTCGGCCCAGGGATCAAACCCGGGTCTCCTGTGTTGCAGGTGGATTCTTTACCATCTGAGCCACCGGGGAAGCCCAAGAATGAGAGTGGGGTTCAAATCCTAGCTGTCCCCACTAACCATGGGGTCCTTCACCACTTGGAGCCAATTAAGGACAGCTGTACATGCAGGCACATACTCAGTACTCAAAAGATGTGGGCCCTTGTCATTATCATCTCTCCTGTTTCCTCCTTTACCACGAGCACAGGTTTCAGGAAGATCGCTCCATCAGCTCCTTCAAGGCTCCCCGTCTACCTACCAGGTGCCCTCACTGGCTCCTCCTCGGGCATTGCTCGGGCCCGCTTGGTTCTGCGGTTCCTCTTGGCCAGCCGCTCCGCAAACATCTGTGCCTTGAGGATTTCGAACTGGGATCTCTCCTCTGCCTGGGGAGAAGGATGACATGTACGTGTGGAACAGATGGGGCAGCCCTGACCCAGGTCCCCAGGCAAGGATCCACCTCCAAAAGGGAGGTCACTCACTGTCATCTCTCCCTTTTTTTTGGCTTCCTTCATAAACTTCTTCCTTTTCTTCTTTCCTCTTAAGGCTAAGTCAAACTCCTGCAGAGCCTTGGCAACTAGGGTGAGAAGAGAGCATGAAATTTCAGGTATTGTTTTATAAAATTTTTTTTTAACTCACAGTAAGTAAACGTATTTTAAAGTGATACACTTGAGGGCTTAAAATGAGAAGAACCAACCACTTCTTCTGGTGGTTACCTCCATCTCACTAAATAACATGTTTACTCCACTATTTCTTAATTAATCCACTTGAGACATTCATTATCTATCTGCCTCTTGTTATGAAAGACATACTCCCCATACCTTCCCACAATACAGTTTTAACCCTATTTATAACAGAGACTTAACATACATACAGACACTTAATGTTTGGTCCCATCACATAAAGGCAGTGTTTCTTAAATTCCTGGCACAACCTCTTTGGAGGGTAATTGTGCAACCCCTATCAAAATAATAAATACATATACCCTCGGACATACAATTTCACTTTCTGGAACTTACCTTGCAAATCAAATATGCTTGCTTAATTGTGAAAGGACATCTCGATAGCTATTCACTTGTTTATAATAGCAAAAGATAGGAAACAATCTCAGTGTCCCTCAGTGGAAAAGTAATAAACTATAACCCACCCATCTGATGGAGAAGACCACAGTCATTAAAAAAAGAAAAGGCAGCTCTATATGTGCCTATATAAAATGATCTCCAAACGACAAAATAAGTGGAAAAAACCAAGGTGTAGAACAACATGAATTCATCTGTTTTTAAAAGGGAGAGAGAGGAATATTTATCTATCTATCTAAATATCCAACTTACTTTTTTTTTTAATTGGGACAAAATATATATAAACTTTGCCATTTTACCATTATTTAATATACAATTCATTAGGATTAATGACACAATATTGTACAACCATTGCCATCATCTGTTTTTAAAACTTTCATTATCTCAAATGGAACATTAAGGAGCAACTCCTTGCCCACAACGTCTAGTAAGTTCTGTGTCTATGGATTTGCCTCTAGGTACCTCATATAAATGGCATCATAAAGATTTGTCCCTTCGTGTCTGGACCATTTCACGTAGCATGTTTTCAAGGTTCATCCTTGCAGCGTGTGCCAGAACTTCATGACGGCTGAGTAACACCCCATTGTACGCATATACCGCATTTTGTGTACCCACTCTTCTGCTGATGGACACGGCTATTTCTACCCTTTGGCCACTGTGAATAATGCTTCAGTGAACATTGGCATATAAACATCTGTGTGAGTCCCTGTTTTCAGTTATTTAGGGCATAGATCTAGGAGTGGAACTGCTGGGCCTGATGGCAACTCCATGTTTAGCTTTTGGAGGAACCTCCCCAACATACTTTTTTCCTTCTTCCTCTCTCCTTGGTCTGGAACCAGCTCCTCTCAGGCTCAGGGTCTGGTGCCTCCTTCCCTTTCTCCAGGAGCCGCTGTGCTGTGTTGATCTGTGGGGACAGCAGAAGATTGAAACCCACATCTGATAACACAGAACACTGCGACTGCGGGAAGCCACGGCCTGCAAACGCCTGGGGCTCTGATGGTACATTTGGCAGACACAGCCCATTGGAAGGCAGACCAGCAGGGGCCTGTGTGGTCTGCTCATTGAGCAGCCTCACCTGGGCTTCCGACTTCTGCATCTCTTTCTCCTCAGCCTCTAACTGCAGAACTGCATACACATCTTTCTCCATTTTCTCAATTTTATCCCGGAATTTGAGGATGACATCTGAAGGGAAAAGAACAAAAAAAGACTTTAAAATAAAGATGAATATGGTGTAACTGATTAAAACAATGCAGGGTGGGTATTTAGTGACAAAACTGTGTGACTTCTCTGCCTAATACCTCCCCAAAGGCTTTCTGACGCTCCTGGGATAAAATTTGAACTCCTCAGCATGGCCCTTCCTACCTCTCTGACTTCTGTCTACTGCTTGCTCACAGGCTCTGGCCCTCTGGCCCTCCTCTTCCACTCACACACCAAGTGTGTTCCTGTCTCTGAGTCTTTGCCCTGGATTTCTCTGCTCAGCACACGCTATCCCCAGACCACCCCCACCTCATTCTTATCATCCAGGACTCAGCTCAAATGCCATCTGTTCAGAGTCCTTTCCCAACAGCTTTTCAAAAATAGTCATTTCTCCTGTTGTTCTCAATCACATCTACTTATTGGCTTATTTACTGTGCCTCTTTCTCATCAAAGTCGGCTGCTTTGTTTCCTGCTATATCCCCAATACCTAGAATAAAGAGCAATAGACTGAATCAGGTGAAAAAAAATTTAAATGAAAGGGAAAAAAAAAAGACCCATGAATGGGAAAAAAAAAGGTTTGAAAAGATGTACATCAAATGCTACAAGCGGTAAGCTCTTTCATATGCAATTACGTTTTTTTAAGATTTTCTTTTTTTTTGATGTGGACTATTTTTAAGGTCTATTGAATCTGCTACAATCTTGCTTCTGTTTTATATTTTGGCTTTTGGCTGCAATGCATGTGGGATGTTAGCTTCCTGACCAGGGATCAAACTCACACCCCTTGCCTTGGAAGGCAGAGTCCTAAGGACTGAACCACTGGGGTGTGTGCGTGTTTAGTCACTTCAGGCATGTCTGACTGTTTGTGATCCATGGACTGCAGCCTGCCAGGCTCCCCTGTCCGTGGAATTCTCCAGGCAAGAATACTAGAATGGGTAGTTGTGCCCTCCTCCAGGGGATCTTCCTGACACAAGGATGGAACCTGTGTCTCCTGCATCACAGGCAGATTCTTTACCACTAAGCCACCAGGGAAGCCTGGACTGCTGGGAAAGTTCCTACAATCACATTTTTACTCTTATTTGATTTACTTTTTTCCAACACTGAATGCATATTATTTTTGTAACTTAAAAAAATTTGTAAGGATGCACTTTATATGAGCCTTATGGATAAGAACAACAAAAAGAATGAAAACTATCCAAAAAGAATTGAGTACTGACTTCCTCCTCACTCTCTGGAAGAAGAAGGGATGAAGGGTTAACGGAGGTGGCACCTTAAGAAGAAGCCTTCTCTTCCCAAAGGCTGACAAATGCTGTGAGTAAGCACTTGGGGCACAAGGCTTTCCTCACTCCCTCTCACACACAGGCGAGGGGAGACCTGCCCAGGACTCCTCAACAGCGAAGTGGTGAAGCTGGGATACCGATCTGGCTCCTGACAGCAAAGCACCTGCTCTTACCCATCATCTTCTGTCCCCTGCCGCGCCCTCCTGGGTCTGATTGAGGACCCTGCCCACCCTGCACCCCACCCCAAGGCATCCTGGGCTGCTGCACCAATGGCTGCTCACCCTGGGGCAGAATGCGGGCCTTCACGGGGGCCTTGGCGGCCTTGACAATTTCCTTCAGCATCTTCCGCTCCTCTTCCCCTACCAGAGAGACTGAGCGCCCGGCCCGGCCGGACGAGCTGTGCGCCCCACCCGGTGGACGTAATGCTTAATGGTGTTGGGCATGGTGAAGTTGATTACCTGGAAGGCCAAAGCTGAGCATCAGTCAGGTCTGGGAGCTGGCAGGGAGAAGAGGGCACAAGGAGGTAGAAGGATCCCCACTGGAAGCTCAAGGAAAGGGAAGCCTGCTCACTGTTTTGACCCCCTCGATGTCCAGTCCACGAGCTGCTACGTCAGTGGCCACAAGGATGTCAATCTGTTCGTCTTTAAAGCGCCTGGAAACAGCCACAAACACGTTCCTCTGAATACTCGACCTCAAAGCTCTACAGGAGCCTGAACCCACAGTGAGAACACAAAACCCTTCTGGAGTCAAGCAGCAAAGTACAGACCGTCACAGTGGGAACAAGTCCTAAATGTCAGCCTAACAACACTTATGTGCCCCCCAAACATCCCACAACATACAGCAGTTTTGTGGATACCACTTTAAACAGAAATTCCTATGAATATGGAAGCTCAGGAACCACAGAGCTAGACTGTAAGAAGTAGCACACGCAATGTCTCCGCATTCAAAGCAGCCTTTAAGAAACAACTCTGTGGCTTCCCTTGTGGTCCGATGGCTAAGACTCTGAGCTCCCAGTGCAGGGGTCCCAGGTTCAATCCCTGGTCAGGGAACTAGATCCCACATGCTGCAATTAAACATAACTGCTGCTGCTGCGTAGTCACTTCATTCATGTCCGACTCTGTGCAACCCCATAGATGGCAGCCCACCAGGCTCCCCCGTCCCTGGGATTCTCCAAGCAAGAACACTGGAGTGGGTTGCCATTTCCTTCTCCAATGTATGAAAGTGAAAAGTCAAAGTGAAGTCGCTCAGTCATGTCCAACTCTTAGCAACCCCACGGACTGCAGCCTACCAGGCTCCTCCACCCATGGGATTTTCCAGGCAAGAGTACTGGAGTGGGGTGCCATTGCCTTCTCTGTAAACATAACTAAGCACAGCCAAATAAGTAAATTAATTTAAAAAAGAAAAAGAACAACAATCTCACCTGCCTATCATAATGAATAGGGACAAGTGGAGTGTTGTAAAGGATACCTCCTTGCCTACCAAGCTGATCCCATTCTGTGGGAATTAAATAAGAAATCACATGGAAAAGCACAGGGCCTGGCAAAGTAAATGCTCAAGAAATAGCGAATGGATTCAATTCAGGATTTCACTCTAGCAGACCCGGGGACGTCCAGTGCTCTGGAAAGGCTGCAGAGATCAGAACCTGCTTCTTCTCAAGTCGGAATTTCCTGCTGTGACCCCACTCAGCAGCTCCTAGTTTCTAAGCCCTGGGGCAAGAGTATTATTTTCTACAAAGTCAAAGTTCTGAATGTTTCTGAGACATGACCCTACAATGGTTAGGCTAGAATGTGGGGAACTCTGCTGTGTGCCCTGCCATTATGGTACCATGACCTCTGGGAGTACTACCCGACTCTGGAATGAAGACAGCCCTCTCTGAAGGATGGGTGGGAGCCTCAGCCTCCGAGACTTTACCGGAGGGCCTCCAGCCGCTGCGTCTGAGACAGATTGCCGTGGAGCTCGCCCACCTGCAGCCCCATCAGCCCCAGAAGGATGTGCATGCGGTGGGCCTGCTTCTTGGTCTGGGTGAACAGCATCACATGGTCGGTGAAGGTTCTCATCAACAGAGCTGCCAGGGAGACAAGAGTGAGCCAGCAGCCACCTCCAAGCACGTCCTGCTCCTCGCCCGCAAGTGTGGCTGCTGTGCCTGGGGCAGAGCACCAGTGAGGGCCCTGCTGTGTGGAGCTTCCACTGCAGGACAGAAGCAGGGAAGCCAGCGCTGCTTCAGAGCTGGCCTCTCTGAAGAGGTGACGTTAAGCTGAAGGACGGGACAGGGTCATCTATGAGAAGATCTGGGGGAGGATTCCAGGCAGAGGATCAAAAGCAAACGTAAAGGTTCAGTCAAACACAAAAGCTCAGTGGATTTGTGAAAGCGAAAGCAAGCGGGTATGGCTAGAAAGCCATGAGCTAAGGCTCTAAGGCCAGGCAAGCAGGGGCAGGCCAGAGGATCTTACAGGGCTCGCTAGGGAACATGGATTTCAGATTAAGAGCGATGGGAGACGGCAGAGGGGTTCAACAGCGAAGGGACGGGGTGAAAGCTTGTTTGTTAATGATCCTCTTTAATGGTCTGCAGTGTGGAGAAGAGACAGAGTGGAAGCAGACAGCCAGGCGAGAGGATGCTGCAACAAGCCAGGCGACGCAGGAGTGGCCTGGGCGAAGAGCCAGAGGGACCGCCGGAGGGGGTGTCCCGGGGTTCAGCAGGACATAAGGCAGGCTGGATGGCCGAAGGGAGGTGAGGGGATGAAAGAGAGAGGGAAGCACTCCTGGTTAAAGTATCGAGCAGACGGCAGGCCCAGGCACAGAACTCGAGGAGACTGGATGGGGGAGGGGGTGCCGCAGGAGAAACCAACTCTTTGGTGTGAAGCTCAGGGGAGCTGAGCACCCCGTCCTCCCCGGTCCCACCCCAGGCTTTCACCTGCCACGATGGCCTCCCGGTCCCCTTCCCGGTTAGGCCGGATCCGGATGAACTCCTGCCGCAGGAAGGGGGCCACATCTGTGTTGCTATTCACAAATATCCGGACGGGATTCTTCAAGGAGACAGAGGCCAGGTCTTTCACCTGCCAGCCACAAAGACAGGGAGGCTGACTGGTCTGCCAGGGGGCGGGAGGGAGACGCTGCCCCAGCCCAGCCCGGGGTCTCTGTGCTGTCTCTCCATCCCCCACGGCCCACCTCGTCCGTCATCGTGGCTGAGAAAAGCATGGTCTGGCGGTGGTGGGAGCACATTCGGATGATCTCCTTCATCTGCTCCTCAAAGTACTCGTCCAGCATCCTGGCCAACAGGGGAGGGAAGAGGTCAACAAAAATGGCCTAGGCTTGCATCTGTATCGACGAAGCACAGAAAACATACAACAAGTGATGTCTGCGTATTGTCACTAGTTACCTTTCAGGCTCATGTATTTCCTTATTTTATGAGTGTTACTTACCCTTTTACCAAGATTCACCAAGAATTACCATCTGGCCACTTTGCCTAATCTTTCTTTTTTCTTCTGCAGAATCATTTGCTTTTCAGTGGCAGGTATCACAACAGCTGACCCCTAAATATTTCAGCACATGTTCCCTAAGGACAAGGATTCTCTCCTACACAGACACAATGTCATTATCACAGTGGAGAAATTCAGGTAATCGAGGCTGCTGGCTGAATCCTCACCAGGCACACTGGCACTTTACCAGAGTTACTCCTTGAATCCTCAACATCATGAGGTTGGGTACTTACTCCCCACTTACAAACAAAAAGGATTTGCTCTGAGAATCTAAATAATTGCTTCCCAATCTCAGGAAGTGACAGAGCCAGAATCTGACTTGCCTTCCCTTTTAACCATCGCGTTAGAGAGAGAGAAAGAGCTGGACAATCTGGGTGAAGATGGACAAAGGCGCGAACATAAACAGCTGAACTGGTGAGAGCCACATAGGACCATGTGGAGTGCAGGTCCCCGTCCAGGGTTGGGGCCCTGGGGACCCCGGCATTTCAGGTGTACCTGTCAGCCTCATCCAGGATGAGCACCTCGATGCTGCTCAGGTGGAAGGAAGGGCAGTTGTGGAGGTGATCAATGAGCCGGCCTGGGGTGGCGATGAGGATGTCAGGTGCTGCCCGAAGTGCTGCTTCCTGGGACTTCACGTCCAAGCCACCTGCAAAGAGCAGAGCCCACCAAGTGGGCAGCTGAGTCATTACCATAAGGACTCGCTACCTGGAAGGACTGAGCCCTGCCACCCGCCAGGTCTCATGGCAGATGCAGAGCAAAAGGCAGGGAACAAGGCCAGTGGAGGCCCCACCTGCATGGATTTTACAGTACACTGGGAGAGATGGGTTATTTAACTCCAACTGTACTAAATGCAAAAATCAAAAAAAGAGGATGACACAAAGGCACTTCGGAATAAAAGGAACCACAGAATAGAATGAGTCAACCATCCAAGGACTGAGCTTTGTAGCTGTGAAACCGTCATCTTTGTAAATCACCTGTGACTTCCTACCACATAAAGAGGGTAAATGAAGGCTGATCATATAACGTCATCAGAAAAAACCTGCCCCAATTAATATTTGATTCATTATTCATGCAAGACAAAAATTATATCCCAAATTTGTTGAGTACCAAGAAAAAAAGTGTTCTCAGTATTCTGAAGTTCCATTTTGCAAGGTTCCTCCCTCCCCGTCCCCCTCTCTCTACTGTGGCAACGTCAGCAGCCCCATGACAGTTTTCCTGCACCCGTCACCCTCGGACGGTGGTGCACATCCATTCTTCCCGCATCAGCCTTCAAGGGGCAAACGGCCCTCAGCCAGACACTCACCCACAGCCAGGCAGGTGGTGATGCTGCAGAACTGGGCCAGCTGCTTGGTGACAGAGTGTACCTGGATGCCCAGTTCTCGGGTGGGAACCAGCACCAGCACGCGGGTCACTGGAGCCTGGCGGGGTTTGTAGATCAGACGCTCCAAGACCGGCAGGGCAAAAGCTGCTGTTTTACCTGGAGGGAAGAGCAGCCGGAACGCAATGAGCAGAAAGATGTGAAACACCTTACAGGTCCAGGTGCTCACCTGCGTACAGAGAGCCTACATATCTGCTCAGAAGGAAGTGAAGGAACTTAGTTTTCATAAAACTTTCTCTCTAGTTTTAAAATCACATGGTCAATGTACAACATCTGGGAAATACAAAAAAAATTTTTTTTAAATCATCCACAGTTCAGCCAACCAGAGGTAAGCACTAACAAAACAGGGATATTACCAATCTTTTTTTTATTAATGGACAGAAATATATAAAAATATATATATACACTTTAATGCAATAATAATATATATTGTTTAGTAACTTCCCTTTATACATATATTTTCCCATTTTTTTATGTACTCTACTTTTAAATGAGTATATTGTATTCTATTACATGATTATTTCTCCTCTATTCTATGACATGACTATATAATTAACTGCACTAGTCCACAATGTTGTGATAAACATCCCTTTTATAAAATCTTTACTCTGATGACAGGGGCCTATCACAGGAGTGCCAGGAGGTCATGTCACAGAGACACCCTGATAGAATCAAATAAAAATGACCTTCACCAGAGCCCCTAAAACCTATAACCTGTGACTACCCTATTTGAAAAAAGTAGAGTATTTAAAGAGAGAGAAGATATATGTAAGCTTTGTTCAGAAGGGAAGTTACTATACAGAATACATAGTGCTGTTGCATTGAAATGTGTGTCTGCTTATTTAGCAAAGCGGCCTTGTGGCCAGCCAGCCCCGAGCCTCTTCTCCGTCACACGTCCTCCTCCTGCCATCCTCCAGCCACCACCCCAGCTCCCTATCCTCGGTACCTGTCCCCGTGGCTGCGCAGGCACAGATGTCCTTCCCCAGCAATCCGACTCTGTGCGACCCCATAGATGGCAGCCTACCAGGCTCCCCCGTCCCTGGGATTCTCCAGGCAAGAACACTGGAGTGGGTTGCTATCTCCTTCTCCAGGACCTAAAAGCTAGGAGGAGACAAAAGCCAGGGTAGGCTGTCTCCTCATCTCTCCTAGACCAACAAGAATTTCCCATCCCCAGTTCCTGGTGGTGCCGAAGCTCACAGCAGTTGGGATTTATTGGGGGCTTTTACTTTTTTGTTTTGGTCAATTTGAAATGAAAAGAGGCAATGACCTCTTCTTTAAAAAACAAAACTAAGCAGGAAGTGTGCTGGGCCTGAGTGGCAAGGACTAAGGGTGTAATTACAGGTTTTTTGTTCAGCATTTTCATGTAATTAAATCCAAAGGAAAACGAGCCTAGCCGAGGCGGCTTGGATGCAGGGTGGACAAGGGGTGGGGTGGGGGGTGTGTGTGTATGCATGCGCGCGTGTGTGTGTGTTTGTGTGTCGATATTACAGGCACTGAGCACAGAGCAGGCAACAAAAGAAACAACCCTGCCCTTAGGAATCTTAGTCTGTGAGAAAAAAACAGGCCAAAACCAAACAGCTGCGATATGAAGAGAAATGCTGTGGGGAAAACCACAGCGGTCGAGCAGGCTAAGGAGGACGGTGGGGAAGGGGTGAGAGCGATTTCCAGGAAGGCAGCCAGGGATGGTCTCACTGAGCAGGGTATACTGAGGAGAACCCTGAGAGAAGCGAAGAGCAGCCCAACCACGTTTTTGGAACCATCTTCCAGGCAGTGGGAACAGCAAGTGCAAAGGCCTTGAGGAAGAAGACGCCTGACCTGTGTGAGGGTCAGTGAGGAGGCCAGCATGGCCAGAGCAGAATGGCTGCTGGGAAACATCATCAGAGGGGACCAGGAGGGGCAGGGCCGTACGCACAGGCCAGCAGGGGAAGCTTTGCGTAAGCAGGCTCTCCAGCAGCTGTGTGGACAAGAGAGTTCAGGGAGGCCACCGACCCAGCTTAGGGCAGAGAGCCCAGTTATGGGGCAATGGGAGAGGCCACCGACCCGACTTAGGGCAGAGAGCCCAGTTACGGGGCAACTGTAAGAATCCCATGGTTGATGAAAGTAACCACTACCTTCAGAAGAGGGCGGGAAAGGTTCATGTCCTGGAATGAGAGGTTTTCATCGTACTGAGATGCATCTTCAAAAAATCCTCCTGCTTCCTATACCAGAAAATCGAAAGGCAAAGAGGATTCAGCAAAAGGGGCCTAAGAAAACTAAATGACCTAAAAATCCTTTCAGATTGTAAAATAAGCTCCATACGGTTGTCCAAGCCCATGCTCACCTGTCCTTTCTTCTTTTTCTTCTTCCGCTCCTTTACTTTGAGTGTATCTATGGAGAAAAAGAGAGCAAATACTCAGGGCTCACACCTACTGAGCACTCAGTCAGCTAGACACTGTCCTAAGTGCATTACCTGGACAGACACCTCACTGAAGCCACACAATGACCTGGGGGGGCCGCCATCACCAGCGTCACCTCACAGAAGAGGGGGCTGTCGGCTAGGAAGGTAAGTCACTCAAACGAAGGAAGCTTACCACGTTCCAGAGTCCACAGAGACTGGGAGTCACTGTGCTGAATAATAATGCTTTAGCTTTAGCACCCATTTCTGCAAGAAGTTATTCATGGAGCAGCCACTATGTGGGTGGACTCATCTGAGGTGGGAGACCCATCACCCCAAGTAAGTTTGAGTCATAGAAGTGCCAATAGCTGTGTGGGGCTGGAGATGAGGAAAAGAGTGAGCTTGGGACCTCCTTGGCAGCCCAGTGGTTAGAACTCATGCTTTCACTGGGGCCCGGGTTTTATCTCTGATCAGAGAACTAAGATCCTGCCAGCCATGTAGCATGGCCAAGAAAAAAAGAAGAAAAGATTTCCCTGGTGGTCCAGGGATTAAGACTTTAAGCTCCAACCCCCCTAAAATAATTAATTAAAAAAAAGGCTGCAATCCAGAGGGCACAGGTTCAATCCCTGGTCAGGAAAGATCCCATATACCACATGGCATGAGCCAAGAGGGAAAAAGGAAAAAGAGTGAGCTGAGTCTGTGAAGTACAGCAGCCCTAATAAAATCCTAAAGAAAAAGAGAAGCTAAAAGAAAGGAGGTTCACATAGAGACATCCTAAATTTAACTGTGCAGAAGGGCACAAAATAATCTACAGAAGTCAAGACGAACACTCCGATTTCCTGTCCCCGCTTCTGACAGCACCACCTACCTGCCTTGGTGAGGATGTTCTCATCACCTGATGAGTAGTCAGTCTCTGATTCTTCATCTTCTGGGGCTTCTTCATCTTTTCCTTCAAGGTCTTCCTCCTCCTCTGGTTCAGAGCCCTCCTTTGCTGCTTTCTCCTTCTCTGACTTTCCAGACTTGGCTTCTTTATCCTAGAAAAAGAAACTGTAATAAAGCAAGACGACTACCCACTTTAGGAAATCGAGAACCTATGAAGAACAATGTTACGCTCGCCACCCTGGGAGAACGCTATGTGGATTTTGAGTGAGTATTAACCTCAGACACGCGGAGAAAGCCGCCTGGACCAGCTGCACCACAACCTAGACTCAATGAGAAACAGGGGGGTTGCCCTGAGAGCAACGCTCAGGGCTGACCAGCAGAGAAGTGATGCTTTGCTTACTCACCTCTGTTTTCCTTTTCTTTCGAACTTTCTCAATCTTCTCATCTAATGTTGTAGCAGCCCTCTACAAATAAAAATGAAGAGATGAAAAAGAAACATGCATATGGGAAAGAGACAACGCAAGCATCTTCTGAGGGTTGGTTCTGAGATGTTCAGTATAGAAAAAGCTCGTCTGTCCTTGGACAGACTGATCAATCTAGATTATTCACAATAAGACAAATAAGCAAACAAAAAAACATTAAATAAATAGTCTGTTTGTTTAAAAAAAAAAACCTTTAAATTACCTGGAACCAATAAAGACATCCACATTCTATAAAGTGTTGACTATTCAGAATGATACAATTACCAAGAGATGTCACATCATATCTGAATGAATGCTACTTGGAAAAAACTTTCCCCCTTGCCGACTGAACATAATTTAGCCTATCAAATAAAATACTGAACTCTGAGCAAATTCAGGGAATGATGGATACTGCTAAAACTCTAGAAAGAGTAAGTCATGGCAGGCCCCACTTTTGCATGCTCAAAGCACCTTAAACTGCTATGGCACTTACCACAACCACAATTAACTATTTAATTTGTCTAGTTATTTTCTATCCTGCTAGAATGTAAGCTCTATAAGACTTAAGAATATAAGTCTTTAATTACATGAATTTCATATGAAAAGAAAAAAAAAATCCTTCCAAGATGACTTTGAAAAGGCAATGCTGTTTCATTTCAGAACAAGGACCAGCAGTTCAGTTCAGTTCAGTTCAGTCACTCAGTCATGTCCGACTCTTTGCTACCCTGTGGACCGCAGCACGCCAGGCCTCCCTGTCCATCACCAGCTCCCAGAGTTTACTCAAACCCATGTCCATCGAGTCAGTGATACCATTCAACCATCTCATCTCTGTTGTCCCCTTCTCCTCCCACCTTCAATTTACCCAGCATCAGGGTCTTTTCCAGTCAGTTCTTCGCATCAGAAGGCCAAAGTATTGGAGTTTCAGCTTTAACATCAGCCCTTCCAACGAATATTCAGGACTGATCTCCTTTAGGATGGACTGGTTGGATCTCCTTGCAGTCCAAGGGACTCTCAAGAGTCTTCTCCAACACCACAGTTCAAAACCATCAATTCCTTGGCACTCAGCTTTCTTTATAGTCCAACCCTCACATCCATATATGACTACTGGAAAAACCATAGCCTTGACTAGATGGACCTTTGTTGGCAAAGTAGTGTCTCTGCTTTTTAATATGCTAAGTTGGTCATAACTTTTCTTCCAAGGAGTAAGCGTCTTTTAATTTCATGGCTGCAGTCACCATCTGCAGTGATTTTGGAGCCCAAAAAAATAGTCTGGCACTGTTTCCACTGTTTTCCCATCTATTTCCCATGAAGTGATGGGACTGGATGCCATGATCTTAGTCTTCTGAATGTTGAGTTTTAAGCCAATTTTTTCCCTCTCCTCTTTCACTTCCAAGAGGCTCTTTAGTTCTTCTTCGCTTTCTGCCACAAGGGTGGTGTCATCTGCATATCTGAGGTTACTGATATTTCCATTTGGTATTTCCTCTCCTGGCAGACCAGCAGAGTCTGGATTAAACTGCTCTGAGCAGGCAATAATTCTCTCTGAAGCACATGAAATGGAAAAGAACTTTCAAGCATCTTCTAGCTTGTTAATAACCACATTCAAAGGAAAGCACAGGATTTTGGCAAATAAGCAGATGACAACAACATTTGTGGTGGTTTTGCCTGTGATGTGTGGGAACCAGGAATCCTAAACACTAAGGTCACCTGAGATCACCTGACAAGTAACAGAGAGAGAGTTTTAAGCCAATTTTTTCCCTCTCCTCTTTCACTTCCAAGAGGCTCTTTAGTTCTTCTTCGCTTTCTGCCACAAGGGTGGTGTCATCTGCATATCTGAGGTTACTGATATTTCCATTTGGTATTTCCTCTCCTGGCAGACCAGCAGAGTCTGGATTAAACTGCTCTGAGCAGGCAATAATTCTCTCTGAAGCACATGAAATGGAAAAGAACTTTCAAGCATCTTCTAGCTTGTTAATAACCACATTCAAAGGAAAGCACAGGATTTTGGCAAATAAGCAGATGACAACAACATTTGTGGTGGTTTTGCCTGTGATGTGTGGGAACCAGGAATCCTAAACACTAAGGTCACCTGAGATCACCTGACAAGTAACAGAGAGTAACAGTCTCTGTGGGACTGCGTCAAGCCTTCAAAAACCCCACTACCAAGGAAATGTGCTGGACTGTTCTTTGTAATAAACTGACATTAAAAAGGTTTCTTTCTAACACTCAAAACTAGGAATGAACATCTAGAAAAGAGACCATTTTAACACAGCTATGTCCATTTTTTAAGTCAAGCAATTTATATGTGACATTTGGTATTCCTACAACACTAGATCCTGAAACCCAGTGTCCAACCTTAACTGTGTCCGATTCTCGGCCTGGAACTGCCTCTCACTGTCAATCTCACCTTCTTCTTGAGCTGGCTTAGGACATCAGCCATGGCCCAGCTGCCATCGTACATTCCCTCCTTCTCAGTGAAAACAAAGTCAGGGTTGAAATCAGCACTGCGGTTCTTCTGTAAGGCTTTCTGCTTTCTGCCCAGCACAATGGGCCCCTGGGAAGAGGGAGAAGAAGGATGACTATGGGACTAAGATGAAAGAACACCAGAAAGAGAAGAAGGAAATGAGGGACTTCCTTGGTGGTCCAGTGGCTAAGACTCCACCCTCCCCATGCAGGGGACCAGGTTCAATCCCTGGTCAGGGAACTAGATCCCAGATGTAGCCACTAAAACATCCCTGTGCTATAGAGAAGGACCGTGTTGCTTCTCCGTCTTATATATATAACAGTCTGCATCTGCTAATCCCAAATTCCTAATCCGTCCTTCCCCTGCCACAAGTCTGCTCTCTATATTTGTGTCATATTTTAGATTCCACATGTAAGTGATAACTTTTCTATGACAGTTTTCCATTTGTGAAGTGAAAAGATCATTCTGGCTACTAAGTGGAAAATACACTGTGGGGGAAGAGGGAGGCAAGAAAAACAGCTAGAGACCAGGTATATTAAGATTGTAGTAAGCAGGTACAAGATGGTAGTGGGCTGGACTAGGGTGGAAGCAGTGTGGACTGAGCCCAGAAGAAGCTGAAGAGAGATTTCCAAGGTAGCCTACAGAGCACTGGAGGGGAGAGAGGAGAAAGAAGCTGCATGACTGCAGGGTTTCTGGAGTGAGATGGAGCAGGTTGGCAGGGTGAGGAAGACTCAAAGAGTTCAGCTTTGAAAAAACTGAACCCTTAGAGGCCAAGGGACCCCCCAAACGGAGGTATCAGTAGGCAGATGAGGCCGCAGAGGGGGAAATAGTTGAGCTGGATCTTTAAAGGGTGAGCACCTTTCCAGGACACCTATGCCTTTTTAATCGCTATCCTGCTTAGGTTTCTTAACTCCCCATCCATAAGCTTCAGGAGAGCGGTTTCCTTGTCTACGCTGTTCACCGCTGCGCCCTGGATGCTCAACACTAGGTGTGGCACACGTAAATCAGTTCAGTCAGTACTGACTTAACGTATGCACGGATAATACGGCTCCTTGAATAAGAACCAAGACTGACTCCGTCTCTGGATCTCTATGACACAGGCCTGGATTAAACTTCAGTTCAGTGAATGGGTACGGAGCTCACCAAGGCGACACGGAATGGCACGGGCACAGGTGAGGAAAGGCTAGTGGCAACCACCAGGGGTCCAGGTGAGGCCCAGGGACACTTGGCAGCCGGGAGAGGATGCCGAGGACCTGGGGGCAGGGACCTGAGACACGGCGCAGCAGAGACGCAGTCAAGGACAGCGACTGCCTGCCCCCGCGCGGCCACCCCGATCGGCCCGTACCTCCTCCTCCTCGTCCTCAGAGTCCGTCTCCGGCTCCACCTGCACGTCCTCATCTTCAGCTATGGTCCCGATGAAGCCCAGCTCCGAGAGCATGGTGCCTCGGCAACCACTTCCGGAAAGCAGCGCGGCGCGCCGGCCGATCCGCACACTTCCGCGCCCCTCGCGTCGTCACTGCAAACGTGCTGACGTCATTTCCCCTCGGCGCCCTCCTCTGCCGGCGCCCGCCCAAACTCTGGGAGCGCGCATGCGTGCTTTGCTTGAAGAAACGGAGAATCGTAAATTCTGTTTTTGTTGGTGCTTGGAAAACGGTGGGGTGGTTAGAGGCGTGTGTGAAGAGGAAGTCTACAGAGATGCGTGGATAAGCCCCATATATTTCTGTACAAAGAATTGTGAAAGAAAAATACAGTAAAACAGATACTAGTGATTGTCTCTGGGTGGTAGAATTTATAGGTGATTTTTATTGTCGTCTTAGATTCCCCCCCCACAATAAACAGTTATTTTCATCAGTTCGATCGCTCAGTCGTGTCCGACCCTTTGCGACCCCGTGGACTGCGGCACGCCAATCCTCGCTGTCCCTCACCAACTCCCGGAGCTTACTCAAACTCATGTCTTTTTATTTTCATGAAAAAGAAAAAATAAGAATAGATAACTCCTATAACATTTACTCTGTACCAGGTACTGATCTAAGCACTTTTACAGGTATCAACTAATCCTCACCGCAGTCCTCGCAGAAGGTACAATTACTGTCCCTTTGCCATTTTATGGATGAAGAAACTGAAGGCTCAGAGAGGTTCCCCTCAAGGTCACAGAGCCAGTGAACTAGAGAGCCAGGATTATAATTGAGGCAGGGCTCGAGCGTACTTAGGAATTTACCAAGAAGTTACCAAGAAGTTTTCATCTTCTCTGCTTGCGGAATCTTACTGAATCTTAACTTTACTTAAATACACCTCCTGCATGAAGTCTTCCTGAACTATCCATCCTCCTTCCTAGCTATTTGCTGTTTCCGTATTAACACTTTCTACTTGCAGCAGAGTAGTAGTTACGGTGTAGAAGTAGGTTCAGTTGTCTTTTTTTTTTTTTTTTTTTTGGCCACACCTTGTAGCTTGTCAGATCGTAGTTCCTTAACCCAGGATTGAACCCCAGGCCTTCCACCGTGAAAGCATAGGAGTCTCAACCCACTGGACCACCAGGGAAGTCCTAAGTCCTAAGACTTCCTTCTTTTTAATGGCTGAATAACATTTCGTCGTGTGTTTATACCATGTTTTCTTTCTTCACTCATCCACTGATGGACACTTAGGCTGCTTTCATGTCTTGGCTGTTGTTAATAATGTTGCTATGAATATGGAGGTGCAGATATGGTTTTGAGTTAGTGTTTTCATTTCCTTTGGGTAAATAACTAGAAGTGTAATTGCTGGGTCATACAATTCAGTTTGGTTCAGTCGCTCAGTCATGTCCGACTCTGCAGCCCCATGAACCGCGGCAGTTCTGTTTTTAATATTTTGAAGAAACTTCATACTGTTTTCCATAGCAGTTGTACTAATTACATTACTACCAACAGTGCACAAGGATTCCTTATTTTCTCCACAGCTTCACCAACAGTTGTTATTTCTTGCCTTTTTGATGATAGCTATTCTAACAAGTATGAGGTGATACCACCTTTTGGTTTTGATTTGCATTTTCCTGATGATTAATGATGTTGAACACCTTTTCATGTATGTAACCATTGGCCATCTGTATGTCTTCAATGGAAAAAATGTCTATTCAGATCCTCTAACCATTTTTTAATCAGATTTTCTGGAGGGGTTTGGTATTGAGTTGTGTGAGTTCCCTATATATTTTGGGTATTAATTAGACTCTTACTGGATATATGATTTGCAAATATTTTCTCCCATTTGGTATGTTGCTTTTTCATTTTGTTGATAATTTTCTTTGCTGTCAAAAACTTAAAAAAAAATACCAACTATTTACTTTTGGCTATACTGGGTCTTCATTGCTGCAAGAGCTTTTCTCTAGTTTCGGAGAGCAGGGGCTTCTCTTTGTGGTGGTACATGGACTTCTCATCTTCCAGCGAGCTCTCTTAGTATGGAGCGTAGCCTCTAGGCATGTGGGCTTCAGTAGTTGCAGCCCTCAGCTCCCACACTCTAGAGCACAAGGTCGGTAGTTGTGGCACAGGGACTTAGTTGCTCCCTGGCATGTGGGATCTTCCTAGACCAGGGATTGAACCCGTTTCTCATGAATTGGCAGGCGGATTATTTAACACTGACCCACCAAGGAAGGCCTGTGCAAATGCTTTTTAAGTTTGATATAGTCTCACATGTCTGGTTTTTTGCTTTTACTGTCAAATCTAAAAAATCATCACCAAGACTGATGTCAAGGAGCTTATGGCCTATGTTTTATTTTAGAGGTTTATGGTTTAGGGTCTTAGATTCAAGCCTCTAATCCATTTTGAGTTAATACTTGTGTGTAGTGTGAGACAGTAGTCCAGTTTCATTATTTTGCATGTTGTTGTTCAGTTTTCTCAATACTATTTATTGAAGAGACTATCCCTGCCCCATTGTATATTCTTGGCTCCATTGTCATAAAACAATTAACCATATATATTTGTGGCTTTATTTCTGGGCTTTCTATTTGGTTCCATTGATCTATATGTCTTTGTTATATCAATACCATACTGGTTTGTTTACCATAGCTTTGTAATATAATTTTAAAACCAGGAAACATGATGCCTCCAACTTTGTTCTTCTTTCTCAAGATTTCTGTGGCTATTTGGGGGTCTTAAACAATTCTTTATGTTACATTTTCTTTTTTTATGTTAAATTTTCTGTGTTAAAATAATTAGTAAAGTTTCTGTCTTGTAACTGAACTTTGATACATAAGCCTATATATATATATATATATATATATATACACATACAAGTGTACACAATCATGTACATCAGAGTGCTATTTACAAAAGTAAAACTTGTACATGACCCTACTGTGTAACAGTGACAAAATAGTTCACTCAATTGTGGTACATTCTTGCTAAGGAAAACTGTAGCCATTAAAAAATATGTAACTCCATTTATGCTAACATAGAATAATATCTAAGATACCATAAGAAAGCAGGTTATAAAACAACATGTGTGGTAAGATTCCGCTGTTAAACAGGTGGTATTTTGTGCTTTTTGCTGCTGTGGATTCACCAGAAGCAGTCAGCGAGATGTTACACCCATGAAGGAAGGTTAAATTGAGAGAACCAGAAGAGAAAGCAGCAGAGGTTTGTGGCTTCAAGCTTGTGAGAAGAGTATTGTCTAATATTTATGTTGGGTTGTAGGTTTTCTAAAACTAGTAAGAGGTGGAAGCTCCTGCTTTGAGTTGAAAATGGACAACTAATCCATTCCCAGAAAGTTGGTTATTGGTCAGTGAAATGATTAGATGTAGTGTCAACTTGAGTGGGCCACAAAATGTCCAGATATTTGATCAAACATTCTAGGTATTTCTGTGAGAGTGTTTTGGGGTGAGATTAACACTTAAATCACTTGATTGAGTAAAGCAGATTATCCTCCATAAGGAACCTCATCCAGTCAGTTGAAGACCTGAATAAAACAAAAGACTGGCCATTCCCTGTTTAAGGTGGAGCTAGTTAGTACTAAGAACTGGAGATGTGGGTTCCATCCCTGGGTTAGGAAGATCCTTTGGAGTAGGAAATGGCAACCCCACTCCAGAATCCTTACCTGGAAAATTCCACGGATAGAGGAGGGCTANACTGAACTGAACTGAACTGAAAACAGATAACAGGTGGCAGAGTTTGAGAGTTTCCAAGCCAGGGTGTGAGAGTTTATCCACTTATCTACCTAGTACAACACTGTGGTTAACCCTAGAGGATAATGGACTTAATTTTCCCTAACAAGTCATCCGCAATGAATAATGTGTCTCCACATTAAAATGATAAGTGTTCTACATCACTCTGATAAGTTTTAATAATAAAATGATTGTTTTCAAAACTGAAGTTTTTTTCTGATTATAAAGGATCTGTTTATTTTGACGTTTAAAATGTTCAGAGAGTTCATTAAAAAAAAAAAAAAAGAAAAAAAAGAAAAATGAGGCAAGTTCATCCTCCAGAAGTAGAAAAAGTACAGTATAAAAAATTCGAGCAATCTGAAATTCTACTTTCATATTATGGCAACAAAATCTGATGGGATGAGGGAGGGGATTAAAAGCATAAATCTTACTTGCTCTAAAAGACTTTTATACCACCCTGTGGCTCAGCCGTTAAAAGCATCTGCCTGAAATGCAGGAGACCTGGGTTCGATCCCTGGGTCAGGAAGATCCCCTGGAGAAGGAAATGGAAACCCAGTATTCTTGCCTGGAGAATCCCATGGAGGGAGGAGCTTGGTAGGCTACAGTTCTTGGGATCCCAAAGAGTTGGACACAACTGAGCAACTTCAATTTCTTTCACTTTATTGACTATATAAATATATATATAAAACACTAACATTTAGATGTTACTAAAGGAACATACCAACTGGGAGAAACTTAATTATTTAGGTACAACCTTTTTTAATTCAATTATAAAAATGAGATTTCACTTAAACAGAAGAAAAAAAAGCATTTAAAAACAGCCCAGATAACCTCGGATATTTGGGTTGCTTCCTCTAATTCTATTTCCTCTTCTATTTAGAACACTAATTTGTTGCCTTTACTTTAACAAAAAGAATGTACCACACACTTAAGTTAATCAAACTTACATAGTAAATCATGGGTGAATGCAATTTCAATGTACACTGAGACCTGAAACCATGCTACTGAAAACTGATGACTTCCATTTTATGAAGTCATGAAATTACTGACTGCCCTAAAAACTATGACAAATATTTAAAATCACCTGAGATTGATTTTTGGTTATTGGGGCTATTCAAAAATCATATAATCCTAAAACTACAAGCATAAGCACACTGTTCACATTTAATTTTAAAAATTTAAACAATAATTTTTAAAGCCTAAAATAGTCTTTATTTGAAAATCCTTTAAAACTAAACATTGATTATTCTTGTAAAATCATTAATTATCTCATGCCTTAATTGTCAGTGTTACCAAGTGAGAATTGATCTCAAATATATATTTTCTGGTGTTAATACCTATTTCACCTGTTTCAAAATACTGTGAAAAATTATACTTCACAATGTAGGAACATGATATAACTCAAGTAAAGGCAAGCACCATAATCTTTATCCTCTTGTCTAACAATATACCTGGTTCATAGTAGACATGAAGCCAATAATTGTTGCCCATATTTTCTATCTAAAGGTAAATATATTAGATCTCAAATATTTTCTATTTTCATGCCAGTATATCACTAAACTTCTCTTTCACTGGGTGTTTAAAATGCACAGGCTTAAGAAGAATTAAAAAGTAGGATCAGTTACTTTGGCAACAATCCAGTGATACCTCTGTTCTTGACCTCTTTTGAATCTCTTTGATTAAAAATAAAATATTTGATTGGATTTAAACTGTAGGGCTTTTTTCCCCCTTTCTCTGTTTTTACTTTTTCTATCTTCCACTCAATGTGGTAAGTACTGACTTATATAGAGTTGCACAATACAGAAAAAAGGGCAGAAAAAAGGTGTATCCTAACTTCACTTCTTACTAATCTGTAACTCTGCACAAATTTCCCATTTGCAAAATAATAGGATCTAATATTGTTCCCTCATAACATCATCTAACAAAATCATAATACTACCTATCATCGTAATATTTAACAACTGCCACAATCCTTGCCTATTCTTAGTTCAGTTCAGTTCAGTTGCTCGTCGTGTCTGACTCTTTGCGACCCCATGAATCACAGCATGCCAGGCCTCCCTGTCCATCACCAACTCCCGGAGTTCACCCAAACTCATGTCCATCGAGTCAGTGATGCCACCCAGCCATCTCATCCTCTGTTGTCCCCTTCTCCTCCTGCCTCCAATCCTTCCCAGCATCAGAGTCTTTTCCAATGAGTCAACTCTTCACATGAGGTGGCCAAAGTACTGGAGCTTCAGCTTCAGCATCACTCCTTCCAAAGAAATCCCAGGGTTGATCTCCTTCAGAATGGACTGGTTGGATCTCCTTGCAGTCCAAGGGACTCTCAAGAGTCTTCTCCAACACCACAGTTCAAAAGCATCAATTCTTCAGCGCTCAGCCTTCTTTACAGTCAGTCCAACTCTCACATCCATACATGACTACTGGAAAAACCATAGCCTTGACTAGACGGACCTTAGTCGGCAAAGTAATGTCTCTGCTTTTGAATATACTATCTAGGTTGGTCATAACTTTTCTTCCAAGGAGTAAGTGTCTTGTAATTTCATGGCTGCTGTAATTTCTTTTATTTTTATTTCTAATTATCTAAGGTAATCAAAGATGTGCTTTTTTTCAAAAATAGACTTCCACCAAAAAATAGAAAATTCTAAAAATGTGGATGGGAAAAACCCAAAAAAGATAAACATTTGGAAAATCTGACAAAGAGTTGAAATGTTCCAAAATAGATGACGTGATGATGAGATACTATGTGACAGTAAGCCCTGTCTTTTCTCTTTCTGGTTTTGTTCAGAGCCAGCCAGGGGACAGGAGGGAATTGACAGCTCATGTGATCTTAAATTCCCTAGCTCTGTTGCTGGGTCTGAAGGTGCTTAGTTTGTCTCTCATTTCTAAGAGAAATGAGATGTACCTTAGTCAGTGTGAGGCTAGCCTGTAAGATGGTATGGGCTCATCCTGGCACTGGGGTGCTCTGGATTGTCCCATCAGTCCAGCATCCATGAGGACATTGCCTTGTCCATCACTAGATGGGGGAGCAACCTAAGTACTGTATTTCCATGCAAGAGTGTGCGAAGGTACGAAGCAGGTGGCAGCATGGAAGAAAAGAGTCTCCTCGCCCCTTCTATCTTTGCAGGGAGGCCCTAGAGTCTTCCTGTTTTATCTCATTGTCCAGTGGAGGTTATGCCTACTTCTTGAACATACCTCTGTACCCTAAGATCAAAGTACCTGAACCAAATCAGGGTTCCAGTGGGAAAGAAGGGGGTCAGAGGTATGATATTTTAGATAGGCAATACAGTGTACACAATTCAGATGAACATATTTAATACAACAAGGTAGGGGAAGATTTTAATTTTTTTAACAACAGCAACAAAAACCTTGAGGTTCAAATACAATAAGTAACTTGTCTTAGACCACAAGACTACATAGGAATGGAGCAGGATTGAAATTCAAGTTTCTCTCGCTAGAAATAGTTTCATTCTTAACATTAAGTTCATGTATTAACTCCCGTTTGACTGTTAAATAATTTAACTGAAATGAGTATGTTTGCTTTAGCTTTGTATGTGTACAAATTTATTGTATAAATAAAAATAACTCCCCCAACTCTATTTGGTAAGATATTAATTTCCATAAAGATACTGAAAGGCTTAAGTAGAATTTACAAAAGAAAGAGGATAGAACATCAGGAAATAGTAGAGGTGAACACCGAGTAGATAGAGAGCCTTGGGACTTACTTTGTTTTAAAAGACAAAACCATTATCAGAGAAATGCAAATCAAAACCACAATGAGGTACCATTTCATGCCAGTCAGAATGGCTGTGATCCAAAAGTCTGCAAGCAGTAAATGCTGGAGAGGGTGTGGAGAAAAGGGAACCCTCTTACACTGTTGGTGGGAATGCAAACTAGTACAGCCACTTTGGAGAACAGTGTGGAGATTCCTTGAAAAACTGGAAATAGAACTGCCTTATGACCCAGCAATCCCACTGCTGGGCCTACACACCAAGGAAACCAGAATTGAAAGAGACATGTGTACCCCAATGTTCATCACAGCACTGTTTATAATACCAGGACATGGAAGCAACCTAGATGTCCATCAGCAGATGAATGGATAAGAAAGCTGTGGTACATATACACAATGGAGTATTACTCAGCCATTAAAAAGAATACATTTGAATCAGTTCTAATGAGGTGGATGAAACTGGAGCCGATTATACAGAGTGAAGTAAGCCAGAAAGAAAAACACCAATTNAATAGCCAGGACATGGAAGCAACCTAGATGTCCATCAGCAGATGAATGGATAAGCAAGGTGTGGTACATACACACAATGGAGTATTACTCAGCCATTAAAAAGAATACATTTGAATCAGTTCTAATGAGGTGGATGCAACTGGAGCCGATTATACAGAGTGAAGTAAGCCAGAAAGAAAAACACCAATTCAGTATATTAATGCATATATATGGAATTTAGAAAGATGGTAATTATAACTTTGTATGCAAGACAGCAAAAGAGACACAGATGTATAGAACAGTCTTTTGGACTCTGTGGGAGAGGGAGAGGGTGGGATGATTTGGGAGAATGGCATTGAAACATGTATAATATCATATAAGAAATGAATCACCAGTCCAGGTTCAATGCATGATACAGGATGCTTGGGGCTGGTGCACTGGGATGACCCAGAGGGATGGTACGGGGAGGGAGGTGGGAGGGGGGTTCAGGATGGGGAACACATGTGCACCCGTGGCGGATTCATGTTGATGTATGGCAAAACCAATACAATATTGTAAAGTAATTAGCCTCCAATTAAGATAAATACATTTAAATTTAAAAAAAAAAAAAAGACAAAACCAGCTACTAGTTATAAGGCAAGAAAATTATTACCATTAATAATGAATGACAGTAATATACCAGCAGTGACTGAGATTCCTACAAAGTCTTTTCTGTTAGTTTAACGATGTAGGAAACAAGACATTATTTATTCTAGTTTTGCTGTTGACTTCTATATTTTACTAGTGATATATTTTAACAGATTTCAGTATCACTTGTGATCATCTAAATGGTGATAAGAGACATCACCATCTACTAAAGACAGTGGGTGACCCACAGACCTTTCACAGTAGAATGCTTTTGAGGCAGACTTGTTTTACTTATGCTAATGTTAAAGTGAGTTTCCTTTTTTAAAGCACATTTCAGCTGGTCTAAATACAGCAGAGTCCCTGAAGGAAGCCATATTTAAATTAACTCTCCTTTGTATGGCTTTAAATTCTCACACTGACTGTTTGATTCTGCAATTTTTCTTACTGCCTGGCAAGGGCAAGTAATTCTGTATGCTAAAATACTATGTTCAAAATTGGCACTGTTATTAGTAACTGCAAGGATTTACCCAACAAATATTTGTGCAATTATTTAATTTTAAAAATACCTTTCTGTTGAATGAGTACTTGCACCATAGATTTCCATCATTAGAATTAATTAAGCATTAAAAAAATCAGTGTGCATTCACAAAGACGCAGTGTCGGTTTTGCCTTCCATAAAGTCTCATGTTCAAAGCAAGGATTTATGTAGAATTTCATGCAGAAATGTATCTATAATCACTGTGTTTCTACCTTCAAACTGAGCATAAGGCTTAGGGCTGCAATATCTTACACCTACACACTGCAGCTGTCTTAGTTCTCTCATCTTTTTTATTCTCTTCTTACCTTTAATTAAAATGCATTAAAGAAAGAAAAAAGAAACAAGTGGTTGTAGAAAGCAGTATTTAAATGGAAACGATTGCTCTAAATGCTGCTGTTTAGGAAATATATAGCATGGTATGCAGCTTTGCAAGGCATCAACAAGTACACACAAGATAACGTTAAGTATTATTAATTATGATGCTGGTTGGAGTAAAAGGACTATTCCTGGGATCTGACTTCCAGATGGAACTTTTCAGCCTATAAGCCAAGGCAAGTCCTGAATCTTGCACTTTTTGAAATCATGTGTGTTTTCATAAAATTTACAAATGCATATAGCATTGAGTTACCTTTCCATTGCTGCTATAGAAAGTTACCATAAGCTTGGTGGTTCACGGCATACAACTAATGTATTATCTTAACAGTTCAGGAGGTCAGGAGTCTGAAATGGTTTTTCTGGGCTAGAGACAAAGTGTTGGAAGGATTTTGCTCCTCTCTGGAGGGTCTAGAGGAGAATCCGTCTCTTTGCCTTTTCCAGCTTCTGCAAGCTGCCCTTATGGCTTGGCTCCCTTCCATCTACAAAGCAAGCAATCGCCAGTCCACTCATATCCTATTCCTCTGACACTGACCTTTCTGCCTTCCTCTGCATTATGGACCTTGGTGATTAAACTGACCTCAAATGGACAATCCAGAATAATCTATCCCAAAACCAGCAGATTAGCAAATATGATTTCATCTGCTACCTTAATTTCCATTTCATTCAGTTCAGTTCAGTCTCTCAGTCGTGTCTGACTCTTTGCGACCCCATGAACCACAGCATGCCAGGCCTCCCTGTCCATCACCAACTCCTGGAGTCCACCCAAACCCATGCCCATTGAGTTGGTGATGCCATCCAACCATCTCATCCTCTGTCATCCCCTTCTCCTCCTGCCCTCAATCTTTCTCAGCATCAGGGTCTTTTCCAGTGAGTCAGCTCTTCGCATCAGGTGGCCAAAGTATTGGAGTTTCAGCTTCAGCATCAGTCCTTCCAATGAACACCCAGGACTGATCTCCTTTAGGATGGACTGGTTGGATTTCCTTGCAGTCCAAGGGACTCACAAGAGTCTTCTCCAACACCACAGTTCAAAAGCATCAATTCTTCGGTGCTCAGCTTTCTTTATAGTCCAACTCTCACATCCATACATGACCACTGGAAAAACGATAGCCTTGATGAGATGGACCTTTGATGACAAAGTAATATCTCTGCTTTTTAATATGCTATCTAGGTTGGTCATAACTTTCCTTCCAAGGAGTAAGTGTCTTTTAATTTCATGGCTGCAGTCACCATCTGCAGTGATTTTGGAGCCCAGAAAAGTAAAGGCAGCCACTGTTTCCACTGTTTCCCCATCTATTTGCCATGGAGTGATGGGACCGGATGCCATGATCTTCGTTTTCTGAATGTTGAGCTTTAAGCCAACTTTCTCACTCTCCTCTTTCACCAAGTAATTTAACATATGCAAAGGTTGCAAGTAATAGGACAGGGCATTTTTTAAAGATGTTCTGCTAATCACATTGTTCTGCTAACCACAAACAGACAGAGATATACCCCACTCTAATACACTTAGAAGTATAATATTAGGATAATATTCAGTAGTCCAGTATTTTCACCCAAATATTTGACATATTTAAATATGTATAAACCATGCATATTTGAGCACTATATAACCTATGTATGCAAGTAATTACCACTTTGCATAATAAATGTACAGGCAAATTCATAAATGTTCCTAAACAAAACAAGTATATGTTAAATGCACAAAATTAAGTCTAAGCTCTTCTGCTTCACTTCCCTGGTTTTTACCTTGGCTGCTGTGTCATACTTTATCCACCTACTTGTTCTAATAAGGTGTTCACCACACACCTCTGTTTCAAAAAACAAAGGCATATAATCACATTATATACACATACAAACCCATTTATGAGCACACACCCATACACCTAATCAAGTTTCTGAATCAATCTCTCTAAGGGAAGGAAAGCTTTTTCATCCTGATTTCCAAGGATTCACCTTGCAGTTGCTGTTGCAAAATCCACTCCCATGTTTCCAGGACTGAAACCACTCTAATCCCACGATGCCTAATTCTAAGAAGGCTATGGTTACAGCTGCATTCAAGGTCTGAGTCCCCCTCCTCCTTTCCATGTAGGCAGACACCATACATCCTGGTTCACCTCTAAGTGCAGACTCACATTCTGAAGGATTGTATTTTCATTTCTAGGAGGATCCTAGAATCCTGACTGTGTGTTGACGGCATTAGGTTTAGATGGTAAGATCTTGCACACTCAAATTAATTTCTGGCATGGCTACCGAGAGGAAAATCATATTTATTACAGAATGAGTTTTGTTCTACTGAAAATGGAAGAGGGGTTACACTGGCAGAATTCACTCTGTCTTAAGGAACATGCTCAACCTAAAACAGCTTATTAAGCAACTAAATTTCCTAAACATTTGATTCTTCTAAGACATTAAATCATTGCAATAAGTATTTACTAAACATCTATTACGTGCCAGGCTCAGCTCTAGGCACATGGGATAGATGAGTATACAAAAGAGAAAAATGACCCACGTCTAACATGTGTCACGTCACAGAGCAGAGCAGTACGCTCAGGCCACCTCAGATAAGGGGCTTCCCTGGTGGCTCAGACAGTCAAGAATCCACCTGCAACACGAGAGACCTGGGTTCAATCCCTGGGTTGGGAATTACAGGACTTTGTCATAAGAAGCCACAATGCAGGAAGGAAACAACAGCAGCCTGCCTTTCTCATGGTCTTGTTCTTCCCTAGACCTACTTCTCTTTCCGTTTCTATTGTACCTCATAATTTACATTTTGGTATACTCTTTTACATACTCACTCATCACTAGAATGTAAGCTTCAAGACGGCAGGCAGAGGATTTCCTTGATGTTGGTCATAGCAGAATCTTCATGGCTCAGAACAGTATCTGGTGTATAGTAGATTCTCAAGAATTTATTTGTTGAATGAATGAATAAATAAGTGAACTTTGCCTCTTGGTCCATTCCTGGTTACTCTCCTCCTCGGCTCCCACGTCATAGTTTATCCAGTCTCTATGATCTGTCTTTAGTGGCATATACTGAGAAGTACTAGTGTTTTGTAACTTTAGCTCTCATAGTTTTCATTTCTAAATCTGTAAATTGAGAGTAATAAAGGTTTTACTGGCTATCTACTGCTGTATAATAAATGACCCCCCAATTTAGTGGCTTACAACCATAAAAAACAATAAAAGTGTATTATTTCATATAATTTTTAGGTGCCAGGATTCTGGGGTTGGCTTCACTGGGTTCCTAGCATGGGGGTCTATTGGCCAAAGGCTCTCATGAGGTTGCACTTAGGAAACTGGCTAGAGCTGCAGTCATCGGAGACTTAACTAGGGCTGAAGCTTTATTTCTGGGTTTCTTTCTGCATTGCTGGCAAATAATGCAGGTTGTTGATCGGAAGCCTCAGTTCCTCAGTTTGTGGTCCTTTTCACAGAACTGCCTGGAGTGTCCTAATGACATGGAGCTGGCTTCCCTCAGAGCGACCCAAGAGTGGGCAAGGCAGAAGCCACGTGGCTTGTGTCATCTAGCCTCGAAAGCCACACACCATCCTTTCTGCAGTATCCTACCAGTTACACAGGTCAGCCCTGTTCGCTGTAAGAGGAGACTGCACAGAGGCACATATACCGGGAGGTGAGGATCACGGGGGAATCACCATCTTCAAGTCTGGACACCAGAAGATATTTAGCAGGATGGTGGCTGGCATTTAAGTAAATCAGACATGTCAAGTACCTGGCATGGTGCCAAGTACACAGTTACTAGGAAATATCAGCTCTGTTTGGTTGCTCAGGTTTTGCTGAGCTTTTTTAAAATATATATTTAGTGATAGAAGATTCTCTGTCAGTGCTTTCTGTAGACATCTGCCTTTATCTGTGGAATTCACTCTCTTTCTTATCCATTCTTTCAACAAGTCTGCTTTCCTCAAATACTGTAGAATGTGTCAAGCTTATTCACCTAAAATAAATATTCTTGACACCAACCACAAGGTGAAATAATGACCCTCGATGGTATGAGAATGCACTATTTCTTGGCATCTGTGCAATGATATTATCTCCTGGATTTCCAGAATTGTATATGCTTATTCTCTAGAGACGTCTGTTGTTGTTGTCATTGTTCAGTTGCCCAGTCATGTCTGACTCTTTGCAATCCTATGGACCGTGCCCCACCAGGCTTTTCTGACCATGGAGATTCTCCAGGCAAGAATATTGAAGTGGGTAGCCATGCCCTTCTGCAAGGGATCTTCCACACCCAGGAATCGAACCTACATCTCTTACACCTCCAGCATTGGCAGGAGGATTCTATACACCACACTACCAGGGAAGCCCAAAGACATTTGTACCCTGTATCTAAAAACCTGCATTTAAAAACATGTGTCTTTTAAAATAACACTGAAAGTTATATTAAAAGTTATGTTTTTAAATTATATTAAAAGTTATGTTTTTAAATAATATTTAAAGTTGAACTAAGTTCTTTTCTGGACAACCAGCTATCACCAGGCTTATAAGGCTTATTAGGTCTACTCATAAATCATTGGATGAGTTTATTCTTGTAACTGTCCATGAGCAGCTTCTCTGGCTCCAGGATGTTTAGCTTCTTTCATCATCCTTTATGGTACTTTACCTGCAGCACCAGCTTTAAATTTCTATCTTCTACACATAGATGCTGAGTGAATCTTTCATTTACTTATGAGAGTTGAATTGGTGGGAAGTGTGGGCTGATTTTAGCACAAAGTGTTTTGAGGTTTAAAATCTCCTCTAGGCTTCACTTGGACCTCCCTGGTGGCTCAGATGGTAAAGCGTCTGTCTACAGTGCAGGAGACCTGAGTTCAATCCCTGAGTCGGGAAGATTCCCTGCACTTTGATCCACCCAAGCACACTTTCCAGGATGTTCATCTTATCAGGACTTATCTCTTCTTGTATGTTAGGAGCTTATTAATGGGTTATGAAGCTACTGATGTTGGAGAAGGTGAGTGTGTGTGCTTCATGACTCGATCAAGCTCTGTCTTCTTTATTTACCCCTAAATTCTCCTTTGGTTTTTTTTATTTCATAAAAACCTTTGTGTAAGTTATGTTCCTGAGATACAAAATGTAGCCTACATCTTCCCCTCCCATGGGCTGTCTTGACATCTTGACATCTTGTTGAACATCTGATAATTATGGTAAGTATGGTTTCTGCTGTTCCTCACCAGGGTTCCCCAAGGATGGGGTTTACCAGAGTATGTTGGTTATCAAACAGGCTCCTCTAGAGGAGCATGAATCGCCGTCAAGTTCTCTAACTTTTAGACTGATGCTCATCCTATTCTGATGAATAATTTTGTGTTATAATTATGTGAACGTAGGGTTAAGCATGGAGAAGGCAATGGCAACCCACTCCAGTACTCTTGCCTGAAAAATCCCATGGACAGAGGAACCTGGTAGGCTGCAGTCCATGAGGTCGCTAAGAGTCAGACACGACTGAGTGACTTCACTTTCACTTTTCACTTTCATGCACACAACAAAGGAAACTATAAGCAAGGTGAAAAGACAGTCTTCAGAATGGGAGAAAATAATAGCAAATGAAACTGACAAAGAACTAATCTCAAAAAGATACAAGCAACTCCTGCAGCTCAATTCCAGAAAAATAAACGACCTAATCAAAAAATGGGCCAAAGAACTAAATAGACATTTCTCCAAAGAAGACATACAGATGGCTAACAAACACATGAAAAGATGCTCAACATCACTCATTATCAGAGAAATGCAAATCAAAACCACAATGAGGTACCATTTCATGCCAGTCAGAATGGCTGCTATCCAAATGTCTACAAGCAATACATGCTGGAGAGGGTGTGGAGAAAAGGGAACTCTCTTATATTGTTGTTGGGAATGCAAACTAGTACAGCCACTATGGAGAACAGTGCGGAGATTCCTTAAAAAACTGGAAAAAGAACTGCCTTATGACCCAGCAATCCCACTGCTGGGCATACACACCGAGGAAACCAGAATTGAAAGAGACACATGTACCCCAATGTTCATCACAGCACTGTTTATAATAGCCAGGACATGGAAGCAACCTAGATGTCCATCAGCAGATGAATGGATAAGCAAGCTGTGGTACATATACACAATGGAGTATTACTCAGCCATTAAAAAGAATACATTTGAATCAGTTTTAATGAGGTGGGTGAAACTGGAGCCAATTATACAGAGTGAAGTAAGCCAGAAAGAAGAACACCAATACAGTATACTAATGCATATGTATGTAATTTATAAAGATGGTAATGATAACCTTGTATGCGAGATAGCAAAAGAGACACAGATGTATAGAACAGTCTTTTGGACTCTGTGGGAGAGGGAAAGAGTGGGATGATTTGGAGAATGACATTGAAACATGTATAACATCATATAAGAAACGAATCGCCAGTCTAGGTTTGATGCAGGATACAGGATGCTTGGGGCTAGTGCACTGGGATGACCCAGAGGGATGGTACGGGGAGGGAGGTGGGAGTGGGGTTCAGGATGGGGAACCCGTGTACACTGGTGGCGGATTCATGTTGATGTATGGCAAAACCATTACAATATTGTAAAGTAATTAGCCTCCAATTATGATAAATAAATTTAAATTTAAAAATAAAGAAAAAAAGGTAAAAAAAAAAAAAGAAAGAACATATGAATTTGTCTGATACTCCAATATATGATTTTGTCTGATTGTGTTCCAAATTTCTCATGTTCCCAAACTCTGTTACATTGGTTTATTTATTATATTTCTTCCATAAACCTAGTATGCTTTAAACTTTCCTTCTTTTCATATTCTTTAGGTATAAGCCGGTGAGGATGAAATTTAGACGTGTAGCCTAAGATTAGATAATATATAAATTAATTACAGCTTCTAACCTGAAAGAATTTTAAGTATACCAGGAATCACTGAAATAGGGAGTCTGTGATAAATGTCAGCCAAAGGTTACAGCTGAGGTATTATGGTTTAATGGAAAGAGAAATTCTTTGTGGAAATAGAGTGTTTTGATAGGATTAAAGAAGGAAAAATCCTTACATGTGTGGATATGGGGAGAAGTAGGGTATGCCAGTACGTGGATAATGTAAGCAGTAGATTGGGGGGGTATGAATGGAGGTAACAGCAGCCCACTGCTGAGGCGGAATCAAGATCATATTTATATAGACAATGAGTGACAGAGAGATACACACTAATAACGGGAGCAAAGAGAAACTGGTGACTGGAAAATCACTTCCAGAGAAGCAAGAGATAATGATAACTTGAACTAAAAGCAATGGAAACTGAAACAAAGAAAGATGGGGCCAGACTTGGAACTCCGAGAAGTCTCGTATCTTAATCACTGCTTGCAGTTGAGGGATGAGGACAGGGAAAAGGCAGATGTAAAAGATGAATGATATTGGTGACTTGTGCAGGTAAGACAGGGACAGGACACTGGCAATATCATTCAAAGAAAGAGGAAAACCAGAGAAAAAGCCCTTGGAGGGGCATGTTCTGGTGTGAAATAACCCAATATCAGCTCCTGACAGAACCCTAGGACTTCACAATGCAACAGTCTACACTCAGATTTTAAGAAGATACACTAAGCTGGTGGCTAGAGAGAGGTTTGCTGCTGCTGTTGCTGCTGCTGCTAAGTCGCTTAGTCGTGTCCGACTCTGTGCGACCCCACAGACGGCAGCCCACCAGGGTCCCCTGTCCCTGGGATTCTCCAGGCAAGAACATTGGAGTGGGTTGCCATTCCCTTCTCCAATGCATGAAAGTGAAAAGTGAAAGGGAAGTCACTCACTCGTGTCTGACTTTGTGACCCCATGGACTGCAGCCTACCAGGCTCCTCCGTCCATGGGATTTTCCAGGCAAGAGTACTGGAGTGGGGTACCGTTGCCTTCTCCGAGAGAGAGGTTTAGAACTGAATAATGCAGTGAAACAATTAATTTGATTATGCATAAAAAAATCACTGTTATTGCATTATTAACAAAGGAGGTGTATCTTGTTGACTCATGCATGGAAATACATACCTAAGTACATATTAGCTTTAAAACAGCAAGTCATTTTATTTTTATGTAAAAGTCTGTTTATTTATACTTAGATGTAGGTTAGTTTTATTTTTGTGTACAGATTTGCTTAACAATCACTCAACTTCTGGGTAACTGAAGAGCCTTTATAAGTAGTTTATATTGTCTAGACCCAGGGTATGCAGCAAACCCAGTCTGGAGCAAAATGGGAAATAACATCTTTCTAAAAACAGGCTTAGAAGTCCTAATCCAGTAATTTAAGATGTTTCCTTTCTCTGGTAGCAGGGCTGAATTATACCTAGCTGCTAGGCCACCACTCACAGGGACAGCCAAGAAAACAGGGTATAGGCCACCAGTTTCATAATGCAGAGCTGCTGTATTCAAAGGTAAACTTACAAAACCTTTGTAAGATACGTTTGCTGTCAAAAATGGGATCACCGCCATTGGTAAGCCAGCAGCCTGTGTCACATGTAAGATGCACTGAAAAAGACTGCAATTAGGCCACAGAGAGCAGCATCAAGTCCAATATGTTAATCCATTTTCAAGCAGATTCCTTTCTGCTTCTGGGAGTAGGTTAATTTTTCTGGCTACGATATCAATTAAGTTCTCCTTGATAGTACCATCTGGTTCATGATTTTCCATCTTGAACCTACACTCTTCTACCAGCAGTCGTTGCCTCCTCTGGTCTTCATCAGCCAAGCGAGGGCTCACCCCAACCTTTGCTCAAGTCGCCTATGTGCAGCCACTTGGGCTGCACAAGATAAGTCATTTATATGTTCTTGTTTTATTATATCCACAGTCTTTATCCTCTAGAGTTGTGAAGAAAAAATGACAGAGACTGAAGATTTGTCAGAAAACTTTCCAGTGTAGGTCAAAAAACTTGTGAGCTCATGGGTGGATTGAGAGAATATTATGCTGAGTGAAATAGATAGATATCACTTACATGAGGAATCTAAAAATATACAACAAAGGAATATATATAGCAAAAGAGAAATCGACTCACACATACAGAAAACAAATTAGTGGTTACCAGTGAGGAGAAGAAAGGAAGAAAGGGCACAATATGGGTAGAGGATTAAGAGATACAAAATACAATGTATAAAATAAAAAGCAAGAACATATTGTACAGCACAAGCAATTATAGCTATTATTTTGCAATAACTTTTAATGTAGTATAATCTACACAAATACTGAATCACTATGCCATACACCGTAAACTAATATAAGATTATAAATCAACTATATGTCAATAAGGAGAAGGCAATGGCACTGCACTCCAGTACTCTTGCCTGGAAAATCCCATGGACAGAGGAGCCTGGTAGGCTGCAGTCCATGGGGTCACTAAGAGTTGGACATGACTGAGCCACTTCACTTTCACTTTTCACTTTCAGGCATTGGAGAAGGAAGTGACAACCCACTCCAGTGTTCTTGCCTGGAGAATCCCAGGGACGGGGGGAGCCTGGTGGGCTGCCGTCTATGGGGTTGCATAGAGTCGGACATGACTGAAGCGACTTAGCAGCAGCTGCAACATATGTCAATAAAAAAGAAATTGGTTATTCGTGGAATGTCTATAAACATTAATTCTATCTGGCACCAAAACAGTTATGGTGAAGATATAAGGAAATATAAGTTGATCTTTCTCTCTAGTGACTTAAAATCTTGATGAGCTCAAAAGCATTGTCATTTGAATCTTGATTAGAGTAATATAGTTTCATTTGTCATATCACCATAGATTATGTCTCATACTGGGCCATAAGCTCCTTGAACTAAAATGTCTTCTACTTCATTTTAGCCCAAACAGACATAGTTGACTATTTGTCCAAACTATTAACCACATACAGTAAGTCAACATACTCGTATTCTGAAAATCATAATCTTCAGAGATAATTTATAAATATTAATAATAGGAGCTTGAAATATATTACACAGACCTTTTATAAAAACAGGAAAATTACTACCATGTAGGAACTAACATAAACAATAACTTAAACTTAATTGCTAATAGTCTGTCTCTGCTCTTTAGGGGGAAACTTTGTCAGAAATTGATTGACTTTAGTTCAATAGCTGACATCGACACAAGTGGATCCTTTCGTTTCAGGACTTACCATATACTGACAGTTACTTTCTAGAATGAGGTAGAAAATAAGGCATAAACATAAACAATTATTTACTAGTTTCAGGACTTCAACAATCCCATATAATGTGCTAAAATTCATTAACAGGGCCATGTTAAAGGAGAGGTAGAGGTAGAGAAAAAAAAAAGTGTCCCCAAAATAAAGAAGGCAGATGCAATAGCTTTCTAACCAACAAAAATATCATGTTGTCTTTGAGTATCTGCTATGTAAAAAACACTATGTGAGGTGCCAGATAAAAATAAATATAAGATGGAATGTTCCCTGCCCTCAAAGAACTTCTTCTCAAACTGGAAGCAAACCACCACCCCCTGCATGTAAGAACACAACAAAACACATTCAGAGAGTGAAAGAGAATCCTCTTATAAGTTTTTTTTAAAACAAGTTATACAAAGAGTAAGGCAAAGTCCTCAATAAGCAATTGCCTGAAATAAGCAATGAAAATAACTATGCTGCTGCTGCTACTACTGCGGTTAAGTCACTTTAGTCGTGTCCGACTCTATGCGACCCCAGAGACGGCAGCCCACCAGGCTCCCCCGTCCCTGGGGTTCTCCAGGCAAGAAACTGGAGTGGGTTGCCATTTCCTTCTCCAATGCCTGAAAGTGAAAAGTGAAAGTGAAGTTGCTTCAGTCATGTCTGACTCTTAGTGACCCCATGGACTGCAGCCTAGCAGGCTCCTCAGTCCATGGGATTTTCCAGGCAAGAGTACTGGAGTGGAGTGCCATTATAGCTTATATCTATTGAAGGCTAGCAACCTGAAAGGTAGGCAGATGAGGAAACTGAGGCACAGAAAGATGATGTAATTTGCCCAAAGCCACACAGCTGGCATCAATGGGACCCCAAACCAGGTCAAATGGATTCCAATGTTCAAGATGTTCCACTAAGACATGCTGCTTTCCTGCTATGGACTGAACTGTGTTCCTACCAAATTGGTATGTTGAAGCCTCATCCCTAATATGACTATGTGTGGAGATAGGGCCTTTAAGGAAAGAACTAAGGATAAATGAGGTCGTGAGGGTGGGGTCCTAATCCAGTAGGCATGGCATCCTCATGAGAAGAGAAGGGGACGCCAGAATTCCCTCCCTCTCTGTACACACACCCAGGGGGAAAAACATGTGAAGACACAGTGAGAAGGCAGCCATTCATAAGCCAGGTAGATAGGCCTCACCAGAAGCAAACCCTAATGGCACCTTGATCTTGGACCTTCATCTGCCAGAACTGTGAGAAAATAAACTTCTGTTGTTTAAGCCACCCAGTCTGTGGTATTTTATCATAACAGTCCTAGCAGACTAATACACTACCTGTAAAAGAAAAGACAAGAATCTTGCCTTGCACTAACAATGGGACAATACCCACTGCTTTAAAGTAGTTTAGAACCCTTTACTTTATTCCTAAGTTCTCCACCTGCATGCATGTGCTCACACATACACCTTGCAAACAGTAGTGATATTTAATTAACTATGCAAATATCTTCTAATGGCTAATTTTCGATTACCTCACTAAACCCACTGGTGCTTCACACTTGCACAGTACAGGCTCTTTTTTGGGGAGGTCTAGATAAGAGAAGGAGAAAAAGAGTCTGGAAGTACTGAAGAGCTCCTATAAGCCATTTAAAATACTTAACGAATGTTCATTGGGAAAGCCCTTATTTTAAGTCTCACACATACTATCAGTTTTTCAGCTAACCGCTGAGGGCAACATTAATGCTTTAATAAACTAGGTAATAATTGATGTAATGTGTAGTATCATGTAGGATAATGCTATTATAAACCATAGGTAACAGTTTAGAAAATCAATAACATATTAAACTAAGGTTAGTGCTTCTGGGAGCGTTCTTTGGCAAACAGTAGTTTTCTCACAGATTGTGACCACTTCTTCTGTATCTTGGAAGTTAGAACATGTTCTGCTGCCTTAGTGACTACGGAGAGTTTGTGTCTCTGGAAAAACTCACACACACACACACACACACACACACCAGTGAACCACAGAACCACACTGCATCTTCCCTCAGCAGAGCTGCTCGCTTACAGGTCTGCAGGTTGGGGAGGAGGCAGGGAAAGGGAAGGCAGCTAAAGTCTGGGCCTGGGGCTTGTTTCCTTTGCTGTCTCCACACACAAACCCATGTGCTGGTGTTGGGTAACCAAAGAAAAGCTGGAGCAGGGTGACCCTTTGGCAGTTTTCTTTAAAAGTGAGTTTGCTGTCCCCAGCTGTCAGGGGTCATGCTAACTTGATGGGAGAACTCTCCCACTCTGTGGCTATTCACTTCACATCGCTGCTTCTAAACATCATTGTGAAACTGCCAGAGAGAGACAGAAATGCAGATTCTCAGCAGACTTCCAGGCAACAGTTCCCAGGGGATGACCATCTGTGTTCTGTCAGAGGATAGCCCCTACCTGAGCTTCCAGAGAGTCAGCATAGAGAATAACTGGGAGGTCTTTGTGAGGACAATAGACAGTGAGCATCACACTGACTCATCATTCTGGAAAGAACTGAATTCATGGCCTATATGTGTGAATCCCCCACGCCACACACCCAGGCCCTTCATTAAGCATTCCTCTATAGGTTTTACCCTTTATGAGTAAAATCTCATTTTATATTTACTTTTTGTGTTTGCTCTTCTACAGGAAAATGTTGCTAATATGAACACATTAACACACCACAGGGGCAAAGCTATGGTATATCATCATTTGTAAAAGGATAAAAGAGGCAGTGTAATGTAGAATGAAAAGCATTCCACTGGGAGCCAGGAAACCTGTGATCCTCTTCTGAGCTTGTGATTAAACTCCTGGGTGATCACAAGGAAGTGACAACATCCGAGGACGTCAGCTTTCTCATACGTCCCAGGGAACTGGCTGAGATCTAATCCAGGTCCCTTCCACAGCAACAGTATTCCAGGGACAATGGCATGGTTTCTATGTAGAAGTCACTAGGCTGGGCATTTTCCTATACCTTTGATCTTCACAACACCCTGTGAAGTAGGTGTCACCATCCCATTTCATGACTGTTGAGGGCCACGGCTTGCAGAGAATAAGCAATGCGCCAGAGACACAGCCTGCAAGTGGCTTGGCCAGAACTGTGTATTCTAATGATGACACTGTGCTCTGTATACAGACCAAACTGCTACAACTGGACAAAGCTACTTTTTGTCATTAAAGCTCTTCCTTGAGGATCTTGGACTTCGAGGGCCCAAGAGAGGGGCAGACTATTATCACTATATTGAGCTTTTAGAGTGCCAGCTGATTATCAGCCACTTCCCTAAGCCCCCAGGCCTCCTCTTTGTCACTGCCCTAGACATTCCCCCTCACTTACCATATGCTCCATTCAGCAACTAAGGCAGCATGCCTGGGCCTGCCTTCCAGGATCCTTTCCAACATTAGGGACTGTCTCCATAAACAGAGTCACAGTGTCATGTTCCAGTACGGTGACAGACGTGTGTACGGGGGGCATTCACCTACACGGCAAGCTGAGGAGAGATGCAGCACGAGTGCAAACAGACCTTTCAGAGACTCACTGCCAATGAAAGGAGTGGAGGAGCACACGAGGGGTGTGGGCCACAGCTATCCTGACTTGAAAGCCTGCAGGGCAAGCTCTTCAGGAAGACCTTCTTGAGATCTGGTGATTTCAGCTAAACCCTGAGGTCAGACATACCCTGATGGTGTCGAGTTCCTGGAAACAATCAGTCTGGGGCGGGGGTGGGGGGAGAGCACACGCTAAGGTCCCTGACCTAACCCTTCTAAGAGTGACATGAGGTTACCATATGGTCAACAGGCAAATGACCAAATGGTCTCTGATAGGCCTCCTCTAACAACCTGTATACCTCAATCTTTGTTGTTCCAAAAGCAAACGTTTCCTTAACGTGTAACCTATCGCCTTTCTTCCACTGACTGGTGCCCGCTGCCCAACTTCACAGAACTCACTCACACATACCAGCAACAAGAATGACTTCCCTAAAAGCCTGCCTCCAAACTAAAGTGCTCCACTCCTTCATTCACGTTAGATCAGCATTGCAGTTTGGTGGCCTTTGAATAAAAGTCAATTGCTTTGGGGGTCTTTTCTAAGTCAGAAGTAGGCTGACAGCTTCCTGGCAAACACGCTGACATTGCTGCAGCTTTGTGTGGATGGTGACCCACAGGCTCATCCCCACGGGGAGCCAGAAGTGGCTATAGCCGCTGAGCACAGGTGGTGCCCACCTCAGCCTGCAGGTGTGCTCTGTCTGAGAGCTGTGCCCATGTCCTGGGGCAGGGACATGACAGAGAAGACTTTGTCTTCAATGTAACCAATCTGTTTCCAGAGAATGCCTTGCAGAAGATCTCATCTACTCTCACTTGGTGAACTGGCAGGACTTCCTGAGAGTAAATCCTGATAGCGAGTGGGCTGTCTCTGCAGCCTGTATTTCTTCTCAAGGCTCTAGAGGGGAAAAGTAGACTTCCCTGAACCTGGGGCTTCCTCCTCTACTGTGCAGATTGCCTCTCTAAGTCGCTTCAGGGTCCTCAGCTCAGATAGAAAGCACTGCCTGAGTGCTGGGGACTCTGTGGAGTTACTGGTTTGCGGGACCTGGCATCTCGTTCAGGCTGTGGAAGCCACACTCTGTGAGGCGGAGTTTGAAAGTTCTCGCTGGCTGCTTCTAGGTGAAGCACAGCTCAGGGAAGATGGTTCTCTCTCAGAGCTGACTCTGCCAGTTATGTCAAGTGATCCCCTGAAAAGTTATCATTGAGTAAATCCTCATTTTTGTGGGAGCTGTTTTATTGGAGCGCTGTTGAAAATCTCCTGGCAATTATGTAATGGGTCCAACACTGACAACTCAGCAAAGGCTGTAGTTAAGCTTTGGAATTCAGCAGTCAGAAAGACTCTCTCCCAACATGTTGCACAGACCCTCCAGGAGTCTTATGAGACCACCTCATCCTCAGTTTGTTTTATAAAAGAAAATTCTATACCACAGACTGTGGTCAAGATGCATAAATCAAGATGAAGACAGACACCGAAGCCAATGTTGTGATGACAGTCTAAGGCAATTTATTTACTCCTTCATCAAGCCCCTTCATTTGAGCCCTTTGAGGAAGGGTGAGGAGTATTAATTACAAGTTAAGATAGCAGCATCTTTTACACATTTCCTTTCTTGTTGAAACAGACACCACATCTTAGAGGTAAGCATTCTCATCTGTAATTGATGGTTCTCATTAATAATACCATAAATCTATCACTTTCTACAAAGCATTCCAACATGCATTATCTCACTTGATCTTAACAACATTCCGAGCAATAAAGTCTATGCAAATAGCAGCATCTTTTACACATTTCCTTTCTTGTCGAAACAGACACCACATCTCAGAGGTAAGCATTCTCATCTGTAATTGATGGTTCTCATTAATAATACCATAAATCTGTCACTTTCTACAAAGCATCCCAACATGCATTATCTCCCTTGATCCTAACAACAACATTAGGAGCAGTAAAGTCTATGGGAATTTAATTTTGTTTGGTGGCTTCAGTTCCAGGAAGTCTTCAAAAGGAAGGTGGACTTTGACCTTTGTGGGAGGAGGTATGGAAGCTGCATGAGCGCTTTTCTGTGGAAGACTGCACTTCTCTACATCTAAGGGGTGCAGCCTTCAACACTGTGCTGCTGACCCCAGGCAGGTGCACAGACCATTCCTCTCTTCCTGCCCCTTCATCCTTCTCATTACAGACGCTCCATGACCTTATCTCTTGCTACTATTACCCCTGCTCCCGAGTCTCTTTCCATATGGAAATATGGCAGAGAGTTGTGTAGGGTAGTGCCTAGAGTGGGGGTCCAGAGGCAAATTCTAATCCTAGTTTAACAACGGCTGTATGATGTTTGACTGAGTTTATCTGTCAAAAACCAAGGAACTGGTTTACATCATGATCTCTTAGGACGCTTCTTTTAGTGTAGGGCTATTCACAGAGTGAGACGGGGTCAGGGAAGCCCAGGGGCTGTTGAGGCACCCAGGGACCTGCAGAAACAGAAGCCTTTACCACACCTGAAGCAGAAGGTGTTCTGACAGCTGGTTGAGGGCTGGAGCTTTGCAGGAAGGGGCCCTGGGCAGAGCTGTAGCTGTGGAAGAGCACCATCACTGCCCAAGCCAGGAGGAGGTGAGAGAAATACACTCATGACCTCACTGTCTTCTGCCCTCCAAGTGCCTGCTGACACCTCCTGGCAGAGGCGGAGTGCAGAGGAGCCTGGAGATGCCCATTGCAGAGCGCAGACCCCTGGGGCCCGGGGAAGAGCAGAGAGTGGCTCTCAGGAGACCTAGGGGCAGACAGCACATACCTGCCCCGACCTCAGACTCCAAAGCAGGATTTGGCTGTTCTTTTCGCAGAGGGACAGGTTCTAGCTGCCATTTATATGTGTGATTATGCATTTATTTAAACAGCTGTTATTTCTGTCTCTGCTTGCACCTGTCCTCTGGTAAATCCACCAACAGAGTATCAACTTTGCACATCAGCCAGTATCTTTAAAATAACTGAAAAACATTGGTTTTTCTTGGGTGACTAGCTGAAAGCTAGTACCATATTTTCTTGTAGAAAATAAAGTTTTATCAGTGACATAGGTTTGGTAGTCCACCTAAAGTAGATGATATTAGAAGAATTACAACCTGGATAACACATGTTCAATGTTAATGAACTTATAATGGGGATACACTGAAGCATTTAGATCTTTACAACTAGCATTAGTTTAGCAAATGAAAGCATGAGGAGTAGAAATCCCAAATTTTATTCTTTATAAGAGTCAATATACTTTTATACACTGGTGTGTGTGTGCATATCTGTCTCCTGACTAATGGCTCTTTTTTTTTTCCTTCCAAACAATAGATAAAACATGATCAAATGCTTATGAAGCAAAATAGCAAATGAAAGCATGAGGAGTAGAAATCCCAAATTTTATTCTTTATAAGAGTCAATATACTTTTATACACTGGTGTGTGTGTGCATATCTGTCTCCTGACTAATGGCTCTTTTTTTTTTCCTTCCAAACAATAGATAAAACATGATCAAATGCTTATGAAGCAAAATACCACATTCTACAGTCTCATAGGGTATTTTTCTTTGTTTTGGGCCTAATGGAGCTGCTTGAACGGCATGTTGGAGGATTTTCTGTATCTAAATTATGTCGCCACTCACTCTGATTTTCCACTTTGTTACGAACCCAATAATCTGTTGCCATGCCCAGCTTGCTAAAATTCCCAGCAGAGGGCAGAAGGGTACAATAAGTCTGAAGTACCACATCAGATCTAACCCGAGGACTGATGTTAAATAAACCTGAGAGTAAATACTAAGTGAGGAAAGATTCACCTTCAAACTCCAGGTTTTAGGATCTGTGCCCTTTAATTTCATCCCATCGATTTCTGAAGTACGAACTTGCTTTATAACACTAGAACCCTTTTTATCAAGCATCAAGATGCATNGATGTTAAATAAACCTGAGAGTAAATACTAAGTGAGGAAAGATTCACCTTCAAACTCCAGGTTTTAGGATCTGTGCCCTTTAATTTCATCCCATCGATTTCTGAAGTACGAACTTGCTTTATAACACTAGAACCCTTTTTATCAAGCATCAAGATGCATGTATCCTTAGCTTGTGCTTTATAAAATCTGACAAATGATACCAGGAGACTCCTGAGGGATCTGCGTGGTATCACAGGACTGGCGGCTCTCTCTGCAGCAAGAGATGAGGACACAGTCGACATTCAGATTTCACGTGGTTTCCCCCAGGGAGTGCCATGCTCTGAAGAGTCGCACAGCAGCCACACTGAAAGGTGAGGAATTGACACAAGCACACAGTCCACAAACGCGAACTTGGGGAAGAGAAGAAAAACAAAGGACACTTGGAGGCAGACACAGTCTCTGCTGAGCTGTGAGAACAGGCCTGAGGCTCGCGCATCTGCTTCACCTCCACCATGTCCGTCTCCAGATGCGTTCATGGCAGACCTTGCGAGAGAGGCACATGGGGGAGTCCGGGGTGTTCGCATCCAGGGATACCGAGTCAGTGAGAACAGAGGAGGGAGAGGGGGCTCCTCTATTCAAGTCCTGAGTGCTCACCATGCGGTGGGCTACTGAGATCTGAGTTAATCCCACTGGAGTCAGAACGCTAAGCAAGGGCTCAGGAGGTGTCATCTGGGTGATTCTAGAGCACATGTCCCCGTTCCCAGATACCCCCAGACACAGCAACTGTCCCTCACTCTCACCCCTCAATACCCTCCCCTCTGCCTCGATGAAGTCCCAGATTATTGTGCCCCCACCCAGGGGAAGAGCACCTGAAGGTCTCTATTCACACGGCAAGGTGTCAGCCCACATGGGGCCACAGATCAGCAGCCTTTCAAATCTGGAGCGTGAACGATTTCATCAATGGTGAGTCTCAACTAGGGCAGCTGGGATGGAAGAGGGCAGAAGGCAGGGGGGCCGCTGGCAGGACAGGGAGGCAAGGTGTTTCACCTCAGCCTCGGAGCAGTGGGAGAAGGCACCTGACTCTCAAGGGAGATGGGGTGTGCAGATAAAGGGCCCAGAGGAGCTTCCACAGGATGAGTCCCCACACTCTGAGGGCTACAGCTCTCCCGTGGGGGTGTGACTCCCGAGGGACAGTCCAAGTCCAGCAATGCGGTCTCTGTTGGACAGAGCCAGGGTGAGGCACATGGGCCTAGTTCAGCCTCACCTCTGAGACAGTCTCCTGTCGGGGGTCTTAGCCCTGTGCTCCTAAATTCCCTGTGCTTCCTTGATTCCTCTTCATTCCTTCACTTCTGTTCTTCCTCCTTTCAGGAGATATTTGGGGATAAACAAACAGGAGGTCTGTGAGGGTCTCCCAAGTTCACGTGCTTCAGTGACATCCTGTGNCAGCCTCACCTCTGAGACAGTCTCCTGTCGGGGGTCTTAGCCCTGTGCTCCTAAATTCCCTGTGCTCCCTTGATTCCTCTTCATTCCTTCACTTCTGTTCTTCCTCCTTTCAGGAGATATTTGGGGATAAACAAACAGGAGGTCTGTGAGGGTCTCCCAAGTTCACGTGCTTCAGTGACATCCTGTGTGGCTTGTGTAAAACAACCACGTGGGGCTTGACCAGCTCGCCCCTGAAATGGTCTGTGCTCGTCTAGAATTCAGCCCTGAGGTGGAGTCAGGAGGCAAAGGAGGAGAGAGGTGTCCTTACATGGGATCACGTGTGTGTATGTGTGTATACTTGTCCAGGATTTGGCCGTGAGGTGGAGTCGGAAGGCAAAGGAGGAGAGAGAAGTGTTCTTACATGGGACCGTGTGTGTGTGTGTGTGTGTTCTTACATGGGACCGTGTGTGTGTGGGTGTGTGTGTGTGTTTGTGCTTATCTAGGAGTTGACTGTGGAGTCAGGAGGCAAAGGAGGAGAGAGAAGTGTCCTTTCATGGGATCAGGTGCATGCGTGTGTGTGTGTGTGTGTGTGTCTGTGCACTTGTCCAGGATTTAAACCTGAGGCGGAGTCAGGAGGCAAAGGAGGAGCAAGAAGTGTCCTTACATGATATCACGGGTGTGTATGTGTGTCAGTGGAAAAGGAAGATCTTTGAACTTCATGTATGTTAACTAGACAGTCTCTTTTCATCAGGTTAGGATTTGCCAGATAACTATTTTGGGGATCCTTTCATGATATATCATATTTTTTTTAAAAAAATTTAACCCTATTAAAATTAATAGGTAGTGAAGTGGAAGTCATTCAGTCATGTCCAACTCTTTGGGACCCAATGGACTATACAGTCCATGGAATTCTCCAGGCCAGAATACTGGAATGGGTAGCTGTTCCCTTCTCCAGGGGATCCTCCCAACCCAGGGATCGAACCCAGGTCTCCTGCATTGCAGGCAGATTCTTTACCAACTGAGCCACAAAGAAAGCCCAAGAATACTGGAGTGGGTAGCCAATCCCTTCTCCAGCGGATCTTCCCAAACAGGAATAGAACCTGGGTCTCCTGCATTGCAGCCAGATTCTTTACCAACTGAGCTATCAGGGAAGCCCAAAATTAACAGGTAAGAACTAGGTAATTATTTCACTGAAGTTGCTCAGTTGCTGGCATTTTGCTTCTGTACATTCCTGACACAGTCTTCTGAAATGCAGAGCACAGAACTGGTTGAGCTGGTATTGCCAATCTTTTCATGTCAGCTTGGATTTCTAAATGTTAACCTTCACCTGATTTTAAATGCATTTTTTTTGCTTATTTATATATGTAATTCTTGGAGTAACATAAATCAAAAGCCACAAATTTCTAATTTAGTGTCTGGTTTTACAGATCCCTGACTCTTCGTTAACTTCTTGATTTATAAGCAATGGACCAAAAGTCACAGCTGCTAGATGCAAAAACTTGCACAGGATTTACGCACTCTAACTAAGAGCCGTACTGTAAATCAGTGTCCCATTTACAAATGTTTCCATTACTGAGTGCTTTGGCTGTCTGATTTGAAAACACCTCTATCTTCACTATTAAATTCTGCTTTGTCTTTTTAATATACAGCTCTTTCAGACCATTTGTTACTACCAAGTGCTGATTTATGAAGGCAAAGTAATAAATTTTATAACATAAATTTTATAACATAAATTTTAAAGGGTTTGAATTAGGTATACCGGATTTTTGAAAGCTTTATGGCTGAAAAACAATTCTCAGAAGCAAGAAGTTAATTTTACGTCCTATGAAACAAAACACGGAGTGCTGGCCATAGGACTGTTTGTCTTTTCTTTCCATACTATCTCCCCACCTCCTGCATTAAGACTTTCCTTCTTTAACAGTGCCTACAGTTGTTGGCTGGATCTAAGAAGACGTCAAAGGGCAGAGAAATGTTAGTATTTGACCTGAACAGATCGATATGATCAGTGTGCACTAAGCCTCTTGCTGAATTTCGGGGGGACTTCATGGTTTTATGCTTTATGGCTGAAAAACAATTCTCAGAAGCAAGAAGTTAATTTTACGTCCTATGAAACAAAACACGGAGTGCTGGCCATAGGACTGTTTGTCTTTTCTTTCCATACTATCTCCCCACCTCCTGCATTAAGACTTTCCTTCTTTAACAGTGCCTACAGTTGTTGGCTGGATCTAAGAAGACGTCAAAGGGCAGAGAAATGTTAGTATTTGACCTGAACAGATCGATATGATCAGTGTGCACTAAGCCTCTTGCTGAATTTCGGGGGGACTTCATGGTTTTATCTTGGTTCCCTCTTTCATCTGTGCTTTTCATCTGCTGGGGACACACTGAGGCACATTGGGACTTAATTTCCTGATTGGGCTCAGGATTCTTGCTGGAAGGCCTGGTAACTACAGACCTGTTGAAGTCATTTACTGTTTCCCAGGCAAAGGGCTGAGGGACTCTTGTTTATCAATTTTATTCACCTTGCCTACTGGTAACTGAAATACTGCCCACTGTCAGAGAGACTTGCTCCTATAGGGGATTAGGGAAAAACTCGAGGACACTGAGTAAGAATTAGTATCTTAGAATGATCATATTCCGGAAGGTGTTATTCACAATAAAGGAAATGGATAATTTTCCTCTTGATTATATAAATTCCAGCAAATCTGTGTCACTGACTTTGTTTCTTAGGTTCATGTGCTTTACTCTTTGTACTTTTTTCCCTGCCAGGGTGCTGCATTGTCGACAAAGGTTTTTAAATTACTGAATTTCCAAGAGCTGAAAGCTATTTAAATGGGCAATTAAAGGCACAGATATTCTTTTGGATAAAGTGACAAACAGTAGACAGAAACTGTTACCCTGTCATCTCTACATAGCCCTGAGATTTGTAGGAACCTGAGAAATGGTAGGTGACCAATTTGCTGTACAGCACTTAGGACTCATCCATAAAATAATTTTTTTCCCTGAAATAATTTTTAACACAAAATATTTAGAATGAAGTAGCCCACGTATTTCTTATAGACCTCTTTTGGGACTATTCTTAAGTCAGGGGTTGGGGTTGGTCACAGAAAGAAACTAACACAATCTTCTGGAAGTTCAATACATGGTCTGTGTCCTCAAAGTAGCAAAGTGAAAGTAAAAGTGAAAGTGTTAGTCACTCAGGGTGCAAGGAAGGATTCAAATGCAAACTGGTTAGATTCTTATGGGAAACTCTGAGGTTTAAACTCCAAACCACTGCAAGTCACATCAGTTTTTGAGCATCTTAGTCCTCTATCTTAAATATAAAAGACTTAATTGACAGGTACTCAATGAACACCTATTATGTGCCAGCACTGTCAAAGCTATTGGGGAATGGGTGATCACTGAAGCCACAGTACTTTACAGAATTAAAAGGACAGAACTGGGAAGGAAACATTTTCATAACTACCAAGGTCAGATATATTGTAGACAAATTTGAACAAATACTGTATAAGAGGAAGAAAATTCTTCAAGGTCTCTTTCACCTGCATAGTACTAGTGAGGTCACAGGTTGGAATTTGCCCCTTAAGGATAGGAGAGTTCAGGATAAAAATAATGGCAGAAACAGAGAGGAGCTGAGCCCTGATTGGGTAAAAAGAGAAGGCGGCTACATATTTCTCACTCTTAAGGTCAAGGCGATCTCCCAAACTATGCATGCACAGAAAAGTTCCTCAGGGGTCAGAGAAGGCAGAGGGTATCCTTATATCCTGGCAGCCTTGTAGAGACCCTCAGGAGCTGGACTCCATCTTGGCTAAAAGATGCATATGCACATCAGGAAGGGCCCTGGGTCAGACCAAATATGGACACAGAGCCAAAGAGAACAAGATGACTGGCTAAGCACTCAACTCCCTCTGAGTGCATCCATGTGTCTTTCCACATGTACTTTGCTCCTACCAAATGTTCTATCCACTTTACAAATTTCCATCACTTTGTTAAAATTCTTTCTTCAAAGAAGACAAGAGCCAGGGCTCTGCTTCTAGCCTCTAGTCCCTGGTGGTCTAGTGGTTAGGATATGGTGCTCTCATCACCATAAGCCCAGGTTTGATTTCCAGTCAAGGAGTTGAGATCCCACTTCAACTTGCTGCACACCATGGACAACAGATTACTAGTGGTTCTGAGTGTTGATCGCAGATGCCAGAGGAACAAAGTGAAGTCACTGAGTCATGTCCGACTCTTTGCAACCCCATGAACTGTAGTCTATCAGGCTCCTCTGTCCATAGGATTTTCCAGGCAAGAGAACTGGAGTGGGGTGCCATTTCCTTCTCCAGGGGTCATCTGAACCCAGGTATCGAACCCAAGTCTCCTTCGTTGCAAGCAGACGCTTTACCATCTGAGCCACCAGGGAAGTCAGATGCCAGAGGGGGTCATACAAAATTTATTCTCAAAAAATTCAAATTTTGTCCTGACAATGGCTCTCTGAAGGGTTAGTTCAAGGCCTTGATTTTGTTTTTCCCTCCATGAATTTTTATCACAGCTGGACTGGCCTCCCAGTAGGCAGTGATCAAAGCGTTTATTACAAATATTCTAGACCAGGCTACCTGAGACAAGGGATATAACAAATTAGAAAATACTCTGAGATAAAAACTGAAAACCAACATAACAAAACTAATGGGATATACTGAAAGTAAGGTTCAGAGTGAAATGTATAGTTTCTACATTAAAAAAGAATAAAGATCTCAAAACAATAATGTAATTTGCCACCTTAAGAAACTAAAAAAAAAAAAAAAACTAAACCCAAAAGAAGTATAAGGAGGGATGACAAAAATTAAGGTGGAGATAAACTAAACAAGGAATATAAAATAATACAGATAACCAACAAAATGAAAAGTTGGTCCTTTGAACAAATGAAAAAAAATGGACAAACCTTAGAAAAATGAGAGGAAAATATTCCTAATACCAGGAGTTAAAAGTCAGATATTGTCGGGAGCCAGAGTGAGGAATCCCACCTGTGACAGGGTCAAGTGGCAAACTCAGATGGCAGGGCAATCTGAGTCATCGGATTTCTCCCTGGTTTTTCCTGAGCATGCACCCCAAGAAGAAAAGTTTGTCTGTATTTGTCTGTTTCCCCACTATTCTCTGCCAGTTTCTCAGGAAGAGTTTTTAGCTTCCTGCATTTGAAAGGAGTTCTCAGTCCAACCCCCTTTGATAATGCTCTAGCCTGCCTAAACAAGTTCCCCTGACCTTCTACAAGCTTGTAAATTACTCACAACCTCCCAACTGTGAGGGGCACAAAAGCCTCAAAATATCTTAAAGTTTCAGAGCCTTTTCAAATTCATATTGGTGATGGGATTTCACGGTTGAGTCAATGATTGCTGCCAGACCTCCTTATTTTTTATCTATCAGGCACCCGGAAGATGTAATCAATGTAAATGGGATATGGAAAAGGATATCTAGTAGTTTTGATGTTAGCAATACTAGACTTTTGCTATAAATCACTGTACTTCCTTTTATTACAAATTGCTGTATTTTTATTTAGTGTTTTCTGAGAGTGGCCATCAGACTTTGGAAAGATTAATACAAATGAGTCTTCTGGTTAACAAAACCTCATCAGAAGAGAGCCATAGAAATGTTAACAGGCCTCTTGGCCAGAAGATAATGTAAACCGCCTGAGACCTTTTGTAACGGGAGAGCATGCAAAAAAGAAAGCCTTGTCTCAATGAGGGTCAGGACTGCTGCCCCTTATAACTCTGCATATTCCATTATGTACAACTTGGGGTATATAAGCTGAGTTTGAAAAATAAACGGCCCTTTTTCCCCTTTGGAGCCTTACACCGACGCTGGGCTTCCCCATGTCGTTCTTTTCTTTTTCTCCCCTTTTTCGGCTGAATTCCCATCTGGGGCGCGGAGGCTTGCCATGTCTATTTACCTGTCCCGGCTGCTAAGATCTGTAAGAGAGAGAGCCCAGGGCGGGGCACTCTCCGATATTCAAATGGACACCAGTGGCCTAACGTAGATGGTGCAAACCTCTTGTCTCAAGATTTTATTGGCTTTCCACGTAAACCAAGTTATTCAGCCTCCTTTCTTACACTAATTTCCTACTATACTATTCTATCCTGAGCTATCCTGTTCTCTCATATCCTTTCCTATCTCGCCCGCTCTGTCCCCCCTTTGAATATCCCTGGATCCACCGGGGCTGGTCCCCGGCAAGATATTACTCCCAACATTACAGAAATAAAAAGAACTGAAGCAGAATATTATGAGGTAGTATATGTTAACAGATAATATAACTTAAATGGAAAGGACAAATTCTGACAAATACAAACTACCAAACCTGACTTATGAAGCAACAGAAAATTTGAAAAGATCCGTAACAAGTAAAGAGGTTTAAACTCGAAGGTTACAAGGTTTACAATGACAAGAAAAACCCAACATCATATGGTTTTACTGATGAATTCTACCACATACTGAAGATTTTAAACTAATGGCTCTCAAACTCTTCCAAAAAACAGAAGAGAAGGGAACATTTAACTAATTTTATAATGCCAGTGGTCCTTATAAAAAAACCCAGACAAAGATATCACAAGGAAATGACAGAAATATATCCCTTATATCTATATAGGTAAAAACACAACAAAATATAAGTAAGCTGAACCCAGCAACATATTAAAAGGACTATACACCCTGTGAAAAGAAGGGAAGCAAAAAGCAAAGGTGAAAAGGAAAGATACACCCATATGAATGCACAGTCCCAAAGAATAGCAAGGAGAGGTAAGAAAGTCTTCTTCAGCAATCAGTGGAAAGAAATAGAGGAAAACAATAGAGTGGGAAAGATCAGACATCTCTTCAAGAAAATTAGAGATACCAAGGGAACATTTCACGCAAAGATGGGCTCAATAAAGGACAGAAATGGTAGGGACCTAACAGAAGCAGAAGATCTTAAGAAGAGGTGGCAAGAATACACAGAAGACTGTACAAAATAGATCTCCACGACCCAGATAATCACGATGGTGTGATCACTCACTTAGAGCGAGACATCCTGGAATGTGAAGTCAAGTGGACCTTAGAAAGCATCACTATGAACAAAGCTAGTGGAGATGGAATTCCAATTGAGCTATTTCAAATCCCAAAAGATGACGCTGTGAAAATGCTGCACTCAGTATGCCAGCAAATTTGGAAAACTCAGCAGTGGCCACAAGACTGGAAAAGGTCAGTTTTCATCCCAATCCCAAAGAAAGGCAATGCCAAAGAATGCTCAAACCACACAATTGCACTCATCTCACATGCGAGTAAAAGTAATGTTCAAAATTCTCCAAGCCAGGCTCTAGCAATACGTGAACAGTGAACTTTCAGATATTCGAGCTGCTTTTGGAAAACGCAGAGGAACCAGAGATCAAATTGCCAACATCCAATGGATCATCAAAAAAGCAAGAGAGTTCCAGAAACACATCTATTTCTGCTTTATTAACTATGCCAAAGCCTCTGACTGTGTGGATCACAATAAACTGGAAAATTCTGAAAGAGATGGGAATATCAGACCACCTGACCTGCCTCTTGAGAGATCTATATGCAGCTCAGGCAGCAACAGTTAGAACTGGACATGGAACAACAGACTGGTTCCAAATAGGAAAAGGAGTACGTCAAGGCTGTATACTGTCACCCTGCTTATTGAACTTTTATGCAGAGTACATCATGAAAAACGCTGGGCTGGACGAAGCACAGCTGGAATCAAGATTGCCGGGGGAAATCTCAATAACCTCAGATATGCAGATGACACCACCCTTATGGCAGAAAATGAAGAAGAACTAAAGAGCTTCTTGATGAAAATGAAAGAGGAGAGAGAAAAAGTTGGCTTAAAGCTCAACATTCAGAAAACTAAGATCATGGCATCCAGTCCCATCACTTCATGGGAAATAGATGGGGAAACAGTGGAAACAGTGGCAGACTTTATTTTGGGGGGCTCCAAAATCACTGCAGATGGTAACTGTAGCATGAAATTAAAAGGCACTTACTCCTTGGAAGGAAAGTTATGACCAACCTAGATAGCATATTAAAAAGCAGAGAGATTATTTTGCCAAAAAAGTTCCGTCCAGTCAAGGCTATGGTTTTTCCAGTGGTCATGTATGGATGTGAGAGTTGGACTGTGAAGAAAGCTGAGCGCCAAAGAACTGATGCTTTTGAACTGTGGTGTTGGAGAAGACTCTTGAGAGTCCCTTGGACCGCAAGGAGATCCAACCAGTCCATTCTGAAGGAGATCAGTCTTGCATGTTCATTACAAGGACTGATGTTGAAGCTGAAACTCCAACACTTTGGCCACCTGATGTGAAGATCTGACTCATTTGAAAAGAACCTGATGCTTAGAAAGATTGAGGGCAGGAGAAGTGGCCGACAGAGGATGAGATGGCTGGATGGCATCACCGACTCGATGGACATGGGTTTGGGTGGACTCTGGGAGTTCATGATGGACAGGGAGGCCTGGTGTGCTGCGGTTCATGGGGTTGCAAAGAGTCGGACACGACTGAGCAACTGAACTGAACTCCCTGTTCAAATGAGATTTATCCCAGGAGAGCAAGAATAGTTCTTTCTATGAAAATCTATCAATATTACACATTACATTAATAGAAAAAAGAAAGAAATGCCCACATGTTTATCTCAATGCATACAGAAAAGCATTTAACAAAACCCACCACTCTTTAATGATAAAATGCTCCAGAAATGTGTAGCAGAAGGGAACCTCCTCAACCTGACAAAGACTGTTTGAAAAATACACAACTAACATCACACTTGTGAACACACACACAAAAAAATGTGTTCTCTTGCCACTTCTATTTAACACTATACTAAAAGCTCTATTCAAGTAATTGGGTACTAATAAGAAGTAAAATTCTCCAAAGCAGGCTTCAGCAATACGTGAACTGTGAACTTCCAGATGTTTAAGCTGGTTTTAGCAAAGGCAGAGGAACCAGAGATCAAATTGCCAACATCCGCTGGATCATGGAAAAAGCAAGAGAGTTCCAGAAAACATCTATTTCTGCTTTATTGACTATGATAAAGCCTTTGACTGTGTGGATCACAATAAAGTGTGGAAAATTCTGAAAGAGATGGGAATACCAGACCACCTGACCTGCCTCTTGAGAGATCTGTATGCAGCTCAGGAAGCAACAGTTAGAAGTGGACATGGAACAACAGACTGGTTCCAAATAGGAAAAGGAGTACGTCAAGGCTGTATATTGTCACCCTGTTCATTGAACTTCTATGCAGAGTACATCATGAGAAACGCTGGGCTGGAAGAAGCACAGGCTGGAATCAAGATTGCCAGGAGAAATATCAATAACCTCAGATATGCAGATGACACCACCCTTATGGCAGAAAGTGAAGAGGAAATAAAAAGCCTCTTGATGAAAGTGCAGAAACATTACTTTGCCAACAAAGGTCCGTCTAGTCGAGGAGGAGAAGGGGACGACAGAGGATGAAATGCCTGGATGGCATCACTGACTTGATGGATGTGAGTCTGAGTGAACTCCGGGAGTTGGTGATGGACAGGGAGGCCTGGCGTGCTGCAATTCATGGGGTCACAGAGTCGGACACGACTGAGTGACTGAACTGAAGAAGTAAAATGTTTACCAGTCAATTAGATGGGTATCTGCACCTTAGCTTTCCTCATTCCCCAGATGACTATTGTCCCTAACAACCAGATGCTCACCATACCACTGGCAACACATACACAGCCACTGAGTTTATACCCCTACTAGTTGGTCTGGTAATCACGACTGGGATAGGTATGGGAATAGCAGGAATTGCTTCATCAACCACTTTTACCACACACTATCTGAAGACTTCACAAACAACATCGAGAGAGTAGCCAAATCTTTAGTGGCCTTACAAGACCAACTAGACTCCCTGGCTGAGGTGGTTTTACAAAATAGGAAAGGGCTAGACCTACTGACAACTGAAAAGGGAAGACTCTGCCTCTTCTTGAATGAAGAATGCTGCTCTTACGTAAACCAATGAGAAATAGTCAGGGACATGGCCCAACAGCTAAGGGAACAAATCATAAAAGGAGAGAAAAATTAGCTAATTCCTGGGGTGACTGGAGCAATATCTGGAGCTGGGTATCATGGCTTCTCCCTTTAACAGGTCCTCTCTTCATGTTCTTTGCAGCACTCTTGTTTGGACCTTGTATTCTCAGTGCCATTACCCAGTTCATAACCTCTTACTTGAATCCATAAATTTACAAATGGTAGTAGTTAAATATAGCCCCCTAAACAATGGGGAGCTCTCAATGTCCTACCAAAACATGCAATGATGCTTTCTACAATGAGTAATAGAAGCATCAAGAGGGTGGAATTAAGTTAAAATAACCTCCTTCTCCTTCTGCGTCTGTAACTCAGCTTGCCCCTTGCAAAGTATAGNAAAGAGATGGGAATACCAGACCACCTGACCTGCCTCTTGAGAGATCTGTATGCAGCTCAGGAAGCAACAGTTAGAAGTGGACATGGAACAACAGACTGGTTCCAAATAGGAAAAGGAGTACGTCAAGGCTGTATATTGTCACCCTGTTCATTGAACTTCTATGCAGAGTACATCATGAGAAACGCTGGGCTGGAAGAAGCACAGGCTGGAATCAAGATTGCCAGGAGAAATATCAATAACCTCAGATATGCAGATGACACCACCCTTATGGCAGAAAGTGAAGAGGAAATAAAAAGCCTCTTGATGAAAGTGCAGAAACATTACTTTGCCAACAAAGGTCCGTCTAGTCGAGGAGGAGAAGGGGACGACAGAGGATGAAATGCCTGGATGGCATCACTGACTTGATGGATGTGAGTCTGAGTGAACTCCGGGAGTTGGTGATGGACAGGGAGGCCTGGCGTGCTGCAATTCATGGGGTCACAGAGTCGGACACGACTGAGTGACTGAACTGAAGAAGTAAAATGTTTACCAGTCAATTAGATGGGTATCTGCACCTTAGCTTTCCTCATTCCCCAGATGACTATTGTCCCTAACAACCAGATGCTCACCATACCACTGGCAACACATACACAGCCACTGAGTTTATACCCCTACTAGTTGGTCTGGTAATCACGACTGGGATAGGTATGGGAATAGCAGGAATTGCTTCATCAACCACTTTTACCACACACTATCTGAAGACTTCACAAACAACATCGAGAGAGTAGCCAAATCTTTAGTGGCCTTACAAGACCAACTAGACTCCCTGGCTGAGGTGGTTTTACAAAATAGGAAAGGGCTAGACCTACTGACAACTGAAAAGGGAAGACTCTGCCTCTTCTTGAATGAAGAATGCTGCTCTTACGTAAACCAATGAGAAATAGTCAGGGACATGGCCCAACAGCTAAGGGAACAAATCATAAAAGGAGAGAAAAATTAGCTAATTCCTGGGGTGACTGGAGCAATATCTGGAGCTGGGTATCATGGCTTCTCCCTTTAACAGGTCCTCTCTTCATGTTCTTTGCAGCACTCTTGTTTGGACCTTGTATTCTCAGTGCCATTACCCAGTTCATAACCTCTTACTTGAATCCATAAATTTACAAATGGTAGTAGTTAAATATAGCCCCCTAAACAATGGGGAGCTCTCAATGTCCTACCAAAACATGCAATGATGCTTTCTACAATGAGTAATAGAAGCATCAAGAGGGTGGAATTAAGTTAAAATAACCTCCTTCTCCTTCTGCGTCTGTAACTCAGCTTGCCCCTTGCAAAGTATAGATCATGTAGGTCACGTAGTCTCAGAAAGTGGGGATTTGCAGTACTAGGAACTGGAGTTATCTCACTCAGGCTTGTCCTGCTCTTTGCAATAGCCCAGCCCCATGTCTGTCCAGGCCAGGTATCCCCCTCCCCATCTTGACACTGTTTCCACGCATGTGAAACTTCTTAGTTTTAACCAGCCTATCAACAGCTAGTGTTGCCCACTACAGTCTGTCTATGAAAACTCTGTAATCCCTTTGTTCGGGGCTCAGAGCTTGGAGTGTTAACTTCTCTGGGCCCGCCAGCATAATAAATTTGAGTTCTCCAACTCTTCGAGTGTGGTGCTTGGTTTCTTGAGTACTGGTTTCTGCAACAATATTAGATTGTTAGCTGCTCAGTTCTGTCTGACTCTTTGTGACCCCGTGGACTGTAGCCTTGTCAGGATCCTCTTCGATGGAATTCTCTAGGCAAGAATACTGGAGTGGTTGTCATTCCCTTCTCCAGGGATCTTTCCAATTGAGGGATCAAACCCTAGTCTCCCACATTGCAGGCATATTCTTTACTATCTGAGTCACCAGAGAGATTACAGTTTCTTAAATATAATAAAATCAAAAATGACTAAAGAAAAAATAGTCATATTGCACTTCATCTAAATGAAATATTTTATTCAGCAAAAGGCTAAAAAAGTCAAAACATGGCCCACACGGTGGGTAAAAATATTTGCAAGTTATATATCTGATAAGCACCTAGAATCTAGGATATATAATGACCTCCTACCACTCAAGGACAAAAAAGATAAAAAACTCAATTAAAAAAAAATTGGCAAAAGGCACAAATACCTTAAAGAAGATACACAAATGGCTAATAAACACAAGCAAAGATGCCTGGCATCATTAATCATCAGGGAAATATAAGTCAAAAACATAATGATGTACCACTTCACACCTATGATTACAATTAAAAAAAAACAGATAAGAAGTGTTGGTGAGAAGGAAGAGAAATTGGACCACTCATACGTCTTAAGGGTAAAGGCCCTATAGGAAATATTTTGTCAGTTCCTGAAAATAATTTAGACACAGACTTCTACCATATTACCTAGTAATTTCACTTATAGGTATATACACAAGAAACTATAAGCATATGTTCACATAAAAGCTTGGACATAAATGTTAACAGCAACTTATTCATAATAGCCCCAATGTGGAAACATTTACCACCTAAAGAATGGGTCAACAAAATGTGTTGTGTAGGAGGGGGCGCCTAAGATGGCGGAGGAATAGGACTGAGAGTCCACTTTCTCCCACACAAATTCATG
>SJXQ01012211.1:0-27631 GCA_006408695.1 Aepyceros melampus
AAAAGTTGGCTTAAAGCTCAACATTCAGAAAACGAAGATCATGGCATCTGGCCCCATCACTTCATGGGAAATAGATGGGGAAACAGTAGAAACAGTGTCAGACTTTGTTTTTTTGGGCTCCAAAATCACTGCAGATGGTGACTGCAGCCATGAAATTAAAAGGCGCTTACTCCTTGGAAGAAAAGTTATGACCAACCTAGATAGTATATTCAAAAGCTCATTCCAAAGCATGTCTTAAATAATAAGCCGAACCATCAGAAAGGAAAAAGACAAACACCCACTATAGTTTACATGTAAGAATCACGAACTCTTAAGAGACTTTAAACAAGGAAGGAAATAAAGCCACAGAGGAGAAACGTGCTGTGAAATGTTACAGAAAAAGAGATAGAAACTGGGATCTGAAGCTGGTCCTGCCCATGATGATGTCTTCTAAGCAGAGATCTAGATAAAGATCCCTCTGCTTAGGCTCCATCCAGCCCCTCTGTGTTTGCTGGTCAGTGTGAAGAGCACCTCAAGTGTTTTGCCTTCCTGGACATCACAGTCTCCTGAAAGGCGTGCCTGCGTGTCAATGTGTTCACATCTGTGTGCCTGTCCTTGCGTACCCGTGTGCCTTTCTGTGGAAGTGCACGAAAGAAAGCAACCTGCCTGCAAACCAGCAAAGGCACCCCGACTGAGTGAGGAGAGACTGGACTGAGAGCTTAAGAAACAACCATTTGCATTTCTCACTGCAGTCCAACTTGAACATTCAAAACGGTCTTTATTTGGACTCAATTTCTTGAAGGATACCATAGGGCAGTGGAAAGAACCCAGACACTGGAACAGACCCTGCCCTACTCATTAGACAGCTGCGGGAGTGACTTAACATGTCCAAGCTTCAGTGACTCAATTCTGAACGAGGATTAAAACGTCCATCTTGCAAGGCTGCTGTGACAATGAGCTAGTATATAAAGGGGCCCGAGAAGTAGCAGCTACCATTATGTTAATAGTATTAATGACTTTAAAGTTAAAAGTTACCACTAATAATAAAGATTCTTAAGTAACTCCACTGTTTTTAACTCCCTGTACTATTAACCTAATGTAATATCGTACTGACTTGTGCTCAGTGGTATTCTCTGCCTGTCTTGTTTTAATATGTGGTGTTATTTGTCAGCTTTATGCTATGTCCTTTCAGGGGTTTGATGTATCTGTGAGTGTGTGTTTGTGTGTATGTACACATAGAAGTGTTTAAAAGGATTCCCATTTTCCCTTTAAGAGTTTTCCCCTGGAATGTGTATAGTAATAAAAGCAAGACATTCAGTCCTGCAAAAAAATGTCAGCTGAATGAATTCAAGGCCAGGAACGTTCTCACGACCTCCATATCAATGAACATACTGAGTGGGCAGATCAGAGAAAACCAACGTCTAAGTGCCAAGGGATCGGACAAGGCGCACACGTCCAGGGAGGGGCTGGGGCTCGTGGGACTCGTCAGACAGAGAGGCTCGCATGGAATCTGAGACTGTCCCCAGTGCGGGGAGGAGGGTTAAGAGAGGCTGCAGGAAACACCCTCCCTCCTGAAGGACGGCGCGGTGTTCCAGGCCTCAGTCCCTGGATGAGCAGCCTCGGTCTGATACCCAGCTCAGACCCCTCTCCCCAACGAACCCTGGGCAAGCCACCTGGAGACTTCAAGTCCCAAGGTCCTCCTCTGTGAGCCGGGGAGACCGGGGCTTCCACCACTGGGCTGTGAGGATGAGAGTGAGTTCATTCTGGTGACACCTGCCGCAATCAGCGCTTTCTAAATGTGGGCTTTATGAGGATCATGAATTCTTTTTCCATGGATCGAATACTCGCCACACACAGCTGCTGCGGCCAGGGATAAAACGCAGCCGTCATCCGTGAACATCTGCAGCCTACTTCACCCCTTACGCGTAGCGGGTCCCTTTTTAAAAAGGCACGTGGGGCTCCCCCGACGCTCAGCGGTGAAGAGTCCGCCGCCAACGCTGGAGACACAGGTTCGACTCCTGACCCGGGAAGATCCCACATGCCAGGGAGCAGCCAAGCCCGAGCACCACGACCGCTGAGCCTGTGCTCTAGAGCCCACACCCCTCAACGAGAGACGCCTCTGTGATGAGAAGACCCCACACCGCTACTGGAGAGCGGCCCCCCTCCCTGCAACTGGAGACAGTCTCCAGCAGCAGCGAGGACCAGCAGAGCCTAAGTAAACGAAAGAAAAGAGAAGCGGCCTCTCCAGCCCCATTCCAGACCTGCCGACAGGACACAGATAAATAAAAACGGTTTGTGGAATCCATGAGCTTGACTTCAGAATACCAACAAAACGTAGAAACCCAGGCAGACGCAGAAACCAAAGAGGAGACGTCAGCCTATCAGTTCAGTTCAGTTCAGTCGCGCAGTCGTGTCCGACTCTTTGCGACCCCATGAATCGCAGCACGCCAGGCCTCCCTGTCCATCACCAACTCCCGGAGTTCACTCAGACTCACGTCCATTGAGTCTGTGATGCCATCCAGCCATCTCATCCTCGGTCGTCCCTTTCTCCTCCTGCCCCCAATCCCTCCCAGCATCAGGGTCTTTTCCAATGAGTCAACTCTTCGCATAAGGTGCCCAAAGTACTGGAGCTTCAGTTTTAGCATCATTCCTTCCAAAGAAATCCCAGGGTTGATCTCCTTCAGAATGGACTGGTTGGATCTCCTTGCAGTCCAAGGGACTCTCAAGAGTCTTCTCCAACACCACAGTTCAAAAGCATCAATTCTTCGGCGCTCAGCCTTCTTCACAGTCCAACTCTCACATCCATACATGACCACAGGAAAAACCATAGCCTTGACTAGACGGACCTTAGTCGGCAAAGTAATGTCTCTGCTTTTGAATATACTATCTAGGTTGGTCATAACTTTTCTTCCAAGGAGTAAGCGCCTTTTAATTTCATGGCTGCAGTCACCATCTGCAGTGATTTTGGAGCCCAAAAAAACAAAGTCTGACACTGTTTCTACTGTTTCCCCACTATTTCCCATGAAGTGATGGGGCCAGATGCCATGATCTTCGTTTTCTGAATGTTGAGCTTTAAGCCAACTTTTCCACTCTCCTCTTTCACTTTCAACAAGAGGCTTTTTAGCTCCTCCTCACTTTCTGCCATAAGGGTGGTGTCATCTGCATATCTGAGATTATTGATATTTCTCCCAGAAATCTTGATTCCAGCTTGTGTTTCCTCCAGTCCAGCGTTTCTCATGATGTACTCTGCATAGAAGTTAAATAAGCAGGGGCACAATATACAGCCTTCACCTACTCCTTTTCCTATTTGGAACCAGTCTGTTGTTCCATGTCCAGTTCTAACTGTTGCTTCCTGACCTGCATACAGGTTTCTCAAGAGACAGGTCAGGTGGTCTGGTATTCCCATCTCTTTCAGAATTTTCCACAGTTTACTGTGATCCACACAGTCAAAGGCTTTGGCATAGTCAATAAAGCAGAAATAGATGTTTTTCTGGAACTCTCTTGCTTTTTCCATGATCCAGCGGATGTTGGCAATTTGATCTCTGGTTCCTCTGCCTTTTCTAAAACCAGCTTGAACATTGGGGAGTTCACGGTTCACATATTGCTGAAGTCTGGTGAAAGTGAAGTCGCTCAAAGTGTCCGACTCTTTGCGACCCCGTGGACTGCAGCCCACCAGGCTCCGCCGTCCATGGGATTCTCCAGGCCAGAATACTGGAGTGGGTTGCCATTTCCTTCTCCAGGGCACCTTCCCAACCCAGGGATCAAACCCAGGTCTCCCGCATTGCAGGCAAACGCTTTACTGTCTGAGCCACGGTCTGAGCCTATTGGAGATTCCCTCAAAGTCAAGCAGACGAGAAGCAAATGGTTAAGTGGAAGCTGATGGAGGGGACCTCTGTGCCCATGGAGGAGAAGGCCAGGGAAAGGAAAAGACAATTCCTACTATGGAACCTCAGAGAGGTTCAGACATCTGAGGGCCCCATACGTGGTGGAAGGGGATAGGAGAGACCAAAGTATGAGTACATGAAACTTGGCGTAGGAGCAGTTTAAGGACTGCCCCCCTTCCTGATTTCCTTTCCAAGCCCCTGAGGCCCTGATGCTGGGAAAGACTGAGGGCAGGAGGAGAAGGGGACGACTGAGGATGAGAAGGTTGGATGGCATCACCGACTACAGACACGAGTTTGAGTAAACTCCAGGAGCTGGTGAAGGGCAGGGAGGCCTGGTGTGCTGCAGTCCATGGGGTCGCAAAGAGTCGGACATGACTGAGCGACTGAACTAAGGGAACTGGGGCCACGTTAAGTGTTGATCCATGCCCTGGCAGGTAACTGGAGGTCCCTCCCCAGGGATGGGTAGAATCCCAGACCATTCGGACTGTGGGGATGAGGAGAACTAAGCGAAGGGTGAGACCCTCCCCTCCAAGGACTTTCTCTCTGCTGGACTCTCAACACTCTGCAGCCAGGATCTCGCAACCCCAGGCCTCACTCCCCTGCCCACCCCACCCTGCCGAGGAAGCGGGCATGATCCTCTCTGGAGATACCCCCACCCCTAAAGGGAAAGCTCCAAGGCAGCCACCCGCTCCCCAAGGCCAAGGTCAGCACCCCCACCCCCGCCACCACGGCACACACGACAGCCAACACCCCCACCCCGGGCTCACAGTCACGATCCTGGAGACTGGCTCTTCATCAGAACAAGCAGCCAGGCGGCACCAGACGGGAGAAAAGCCTCCAACGTGAGAGACGGTGGCCAGAAACCAACAAACAGAAATAAGCAAAAAAGCTCAAAGCGAAAAGAGACGACAGGAAGCAGAAAAAAAAAGTAACTTATAAGACCATCATTAAGATGTTTAGCGATAAGAACACACACTGCCTCCATTAAAAAAAAAAGATGCTAAAATAACAAATCAGAGAAGAGAGTCAATCCCTAATTAATAAGAGTTCTAAGGAAAGCACACAAGTTTAAAACGGAAGGAAAATTATAAAAGTAGTAATACAGGAAAACTTCCTAAAAACAGAAAGGAAAGCACACAAGTTTAAAACGGAAGGAAAATTATAAAAGTAGTATACAGGAAAACTTCCTAAAAACAGAAAGGCATGAATTTCTAGACAGAAAGGGTTCCTTTGACACCTCACAAAATAAAAGGAAGCAAAGTCTCACTGAGGTACATCACTGTGAAAATTCAGAACACCAAGAACACGCAGAAAAATTTGGAAGCTTTCAGAGAGAATAAACAGGAACCATATAACCTTTGGAGAAGGCAATGGCACCCCACTCCAGTACTCTGGCCTAGAAAATCCCATGGACAGGGGAGCCTGGTGGGCTGCAGTCCATGGGGTCGCAAACAGTCGGAGACAGGCGACTTCACTTTCACTTTTACGCACTGGAGAAGGCAATGGCAACCCACTCCAGTGTTCTTGCCTGGAGAATCTCAGGGATGGGGGAGCCAAGGGGGCTGCCGTCTGTGGGGTTGCACAGAGTCGGACACGACTGAAGTGACTTAGCAGTAGCAGCATATAACCTTTAAAAACTGCGATTCACTTCACTGTGCACCTGTATATAACATTGTACATCAACTCTACTTCAATTTAAAGAAAAGGAAACAGGAAACAATAGAGTCAGTGAAGCATCACATTCAAAATTGTGAAGAAAATGCTTCTGAAACAGACCTGAAGGCCTGGCCAAATGTCCAAGCTGAGGACTACCCTGAGAATGAGAAAGATGACAAAACAGAGGAACAGGGAGCCTAGCGCAAGGGATCCCCCTGCCTGGGAGCGGCCGATTCAGCAGGAACCTGGGAACACGGAGCTCTAAAAGCCTCTTCCCTCCCTCCAAACACCTGAGAAGGTACCGAACGCATCTTCCCACCCAGCAGGAAACATTAGTCCTGCTGGGAAGTTGACTGGCGTCTGAGTGATAAGCAAGTAGAAAAACCAAGGGAAAACACTCAGATCCCAGGTATTACAACTGGGAATAGACAAAAAGACAACACAACCATAGCACCACAACTGTGGTGTTGGAGAAGACTCTTGAGAGCTCCTTGGACTGCAAGGAGATCCAGCCAGTCCATCCTAAAGGAGATCAGCCTGAATATTCATTGGAAGGACTGATGCTGAAGCTGAAACTCCAATAGTTTGGCCATCTGATGCAGAGAGTTGACTTACTGGAAAAGACCCCAATGCTGGCAAAGATTGAGGGCAGGAAGAGAAGGGGACGACAGAGGATGAGATGGTTGGATGGCATCACTGACTCAATGGACATGAGTTTGGGTAAACTCCGGGAGTAGGTGATGGATGGGGCAGCCTGGCGTGCTGCAGTCCATGGGGTCGTAAAGAGTCAGACAGGACTGAGCAACTGCACTGAACTGAACACACCACTCTGCTCACCCGTAGTAACAGCTACATAGTAATAATCAGCTTAGAAGTGAACCTTAGTGTAACCAATGTCACAGTTTAACTCCTTGGAAGGATGGAGGAACAGGGGCTGGGAGGGGAAGAGACAATTCTCTTCCTCAGCAGAAAATTCGTGGTGTCCAAATCAACACTCACCTTTGTCCCCACAATTCTATTTCCAAGAATGTGTCCCAATCTGTAACTCGACAGCATGGTTTGCAACAGTGATCTTAAACCCTAAGAGAATGTCAGCATACTGATTCCTGGGCCTTGCCCCCGAGACAGCCTGACTTAATTCGTCTGTGATGGGACCTGGGCATCCGTATTGGGCAGCCAAGACAGAGAACTCTGGGTTCATAATCAAGAAAACTGGAAACAGCCTCATCACTCAGAGAGGGCTGGGTGAGTCCTCTCTGTGTGTGTGAGTCGCTCGGACCTGTCCGACTCTTGTGGCCGCATGGGGTTTTGCCCACCAGGCTCCTCCGTCCGTGTGATTTTCCAGGCAAGAATGCTGCAGTGGGTTGCCATTTCAGCCTTAAAATAGCGTGACAGAAGAAAAGATGTTTCATGAAGCATATTTACTGACATGGACAGACACAATGTTAAGTAAAAACACAGGTTCTAAAAATATATGCAGGGACTCCCCTGGTGATCCAGTGGTTGAGACTTCACTTTTCAATGCAGGGTGAGCGGGTTCCATCCCTGGTGGGGAAGCTAAATCCTACAAGCCTGGTGGCCAAAACACCAAAACACAAAACAGAAGCAATACTGTAACAAATTCAATAGAGACTTTAAAAAAGGTCGGCATCAAAAAAGAATCAAAACAAACATAAGTAAAATCTTCCTTCTTTGAATATATAATGTATACAGACGTGTGTGTGTGTATGTGTGTATGTGTGTGTGAGAGAGAGAGAGAGAGAGATGACCCACTTAGAGGAAAAAAACGTACATAAAAAAAAAAATTGCCACTCCTCTGGAGTTAAATGCAACACTGTCAGCAGCCAGAACTGACAATAAGCGTGAAAAGATTAAATTTAAATATCTTTGCCTAAATATTAGTATGTACTAATATTTCCACAATGGGAAGAAAGTACTGTATACAGACTGCCTGTTACATATACCGCCTTCCAAAGTTCAAAAATACTTAGACAAAGTCCTTCGTAAGTTTTGAACATGTTAACACTGTTCACATAGATTTCACTTCGCATCCCACCAGTGCCCGAACCAATAAATCTATATACACAGACACACCGAAACTCTTGCGTGAGTCTTTCGGGGCACACTGCTCCCTGCCAAGTCTCCAGGGTGAGAGAATAACATTCCCATGAGTTTCACCTCTCCTTCATAGGCAATAAATTTTGGCTGCCTCAAAACCCAGAATATCCTTGTTAACCTCCTTACACCCACTTATAAACTCAAGGGATGAGAGAGGAGCTGTTATTGCTGTAATAATATTAGGAAACCAGAGACTGGATTTGTGACTCAGAAAGACAATGGGAAGTCACAAACACGTCTCCCAGCCTCCCAGTTTTCCGCTTCCCTAAATCATCAGTGAAACAAAGAACAAATCTGACTCCACATCAGATGTGCTGCTTCCACTTTAACCTTTGCCTTCTCTTGCTTTTGCTACAAGAATGTTGCCTATAGCCTGAAATACACAGGAGAGCCCCTTCTCAGAGCTCTGACCTTCACAGGTGTGACACGTTTCCACTCACACAGAGACAAAGTTGCAGAACAAAGATACCATTAGTCTTGTTGGAGGTTTACGGGAACATTCTGATCAGACCTACATGGACAGCTGCAAGAACAAAGGATCTGGCACCAAGAAGTTTGCAACAAACAACACCTTCCAACCCCCACCCCCATTTTAGTGTGTGGTAATGGTGGCGGTTTAGTCACTAAGTCTTGTCCAACTCTTGTGACCCCATGGACCTTAGCCTGCCAGGCTCCTCTGTCCATGGGATTTCTCAGGCAAGAATCCAGGAGTGCGTTACCATTTCCTCCTCCAGGGGATCTTCCCAAACTCAGAGATAAACCTGGGTCTCCTGAACTACAAGAGATTCTTTATTGACGGAGCCACCAGGAAAGCACCTTTTTAGCTGTAAAAGAAGCCTGGATTCTGACTCGAGGAAGATGGTTCTTTGGGACACTGGTCCACCACTTCTCAGTCAGCTGGCATTCCGAATAAAATCCCTATCCCCTTTCCCAACATCTTGCCTGTCATGAGACGGGCAGTGCCAGCTTGGACTCAGTAACATTCAGGATAGTTGGTGGAAGGTGTTGAGAGATTTAGGAAGAATGGGTTCTCATAGGCATCCACATGTGTCTTCCTGAGAAGTTTCCAGCAGTAGGAAGGGTCTGAGTTACAGATCACAGAGAGTGAACGACCTGCAGGGGACAAATCCTCATATTCTGAACAAAAACTGCAAAGGCCTTCACCCTTCTTTGCTTGAACCACCCCAGCGTCCACCCCCTTCTTGGTGCCCCCTGCCCTCATTCTCTTGCATCAAAGTTGTTCACCAAAAAGAACCAAGTAAGCTGCAGAGTTCTGCAAATCACGATCCTCAGAAGGTCTTGAAACTCAAGATAAAAGCAGTCAGTGAGTTCAGACCCAACCCCAAAGATGTGAGAAAAAGGCTTGAACACGTGGTGCAGCGTGAACTAAGTGCCTGCCACCCAGGGCCAGCCTTTTGCCAGCGAGCAGCAATCAAGTAAGACACCGGAGCAAGCAGGAAATCTAAAATTAGGTTTTACTACCTATACGGAGGATTTATGGGATGGTTTAATTGGCAGTTTCAGGACTAAAACCCCAAATGGGGAAACAAAAACATCTTTCTGGACATACCTAGTGAGCCCGCATGCACTCCACGACCCTCCCACCTAACAGTCCCCGAATCTGCAAGCTTGCAGGGAGACACAGAGCCGGGACAGAGTTCTGCCTCCTTCTAACCCCGACAACTCCCAGAGCCAAGTACGGTAGTCCCCGGTCCCTTTATTTAAGGGGCAAAATGCTTTCTTATGGTAGAACAGGTCTTCAGACTACAAAGAAACTCAGGTGGTTCTGCAAAAACAAAAGTGACCAGCCCTCTCCTGAAAAATGGGGCTTCCCAGGTGGCAGGAGGGATAAAGAACCCGCCTGCCAACGCAGAAGATGTAAGAGACACAGATTCAGTCCTTGGGTTGGGGAAGATCCCTGGAGGAGGGCATGGCACCCCACTCCAGGATCCTTACCTGGGGAATCCCCACGGACCGAGGAGGCTGGTGGGCTATAGTCTATGGGGTCGCAAAGATGAGGAAACCACTCTGTGGGAGAAGGCGAGGGTGGGATGGTTTGAGAGAACAGCATTGAAACATGTATATTATCATATGTGAAACAGATCGCCAGTCCAGGTTCAATACAAGAGACGGGGCACTCAGGGCCAGTGCGCTGGGATGAACCTGAGGGATGGGATGGGGAGGGAGGTAGAAGGGGGGTTCAGGATGGGGGACGCATGTACACCCATGGCTGATTCATGTGAATGCATGGCAAAAACCACAATATTGTAAAGTAATTAGCCTCCAATTAAATAAATAAATTAAAAAAAAAAAGAAAATACCACTGAAGCGACTTCACACGCACACATGCTCCTGAAATAGCCCAACCCAGGAAAACAACACTCAAGAGGTCAAAGGCTAGATTCGACTCAACCGTTTTCAGTGCTGGCAGGATCATCTGAAAATGTTCCCAGTTCCATTTTGGGTCAAGGCAGAGAATCATGACTGTCTGCTTATGTAAATACATGGTTCAGAGGGGTTTCGAGTCAACAGGAGAAGAAACGCCCCAAGGCCTTGACTGGAACGTTGGCAGGCGATGGAGGTAACAAGCCCTCCCCTGTAGGGGGTGACTCAGTCCAGCACCCAGAGGCCAGCCACTGACAGAGGCTGGGTCCCCGGCACCTGCGTGACCGCAGCATTCCATCACCTTTCTCTCTTTCTGTCCCATTGGCTCAGCAAACACAAGTGGAGTTGTCTGTCATCCCTAGAAGGGTCTTTCCAGCCACACTCTGCTCAGCACCAACGGGTCCACTCTGGATCACCAGCCTAGATCAAGGCCAAGGCAGGAAGTATGGAGGAAAGAGCAGGGTTCTGACTGCCTTTCTGACTTCCAGGAAAAGTGGGGTTCCATTTATTAGGGTGGCATCTGACCTGCAATCCCGTGTGATGCTATTTATACTCAGCGGAATACTTCCTTTCAAAAGACTTTTCTATGTATTACAACAAACATGATGGGAAGACACCTTTGCTTTTAGAAATCTCACATTTGAGGACTTTCTTGGCGGTACAGTGGTTGAGAGTCCGCTTTCCGATGCACGGGACACAGGTCCGATCCCTGGACAGGGAACTAAAAGATCCCACATGCCACAGAGCAGCCAAGCCTGCATGCCACAACTAGAGAAAGACGCACACTGCAACAAAGACTCAGTGAAGCCAAAAAACAATAAAAATAAATAAAATAATAATAAATAATTCCAGCCACACTCTGCTCAGCACCAACGGGTCCACTCTGGATCACCAGCCTAGATCAAGGCCAAGGCAGGAAGTATGGAGGAAAGAGCAGGGTTCTGACTGCCTTTCTGACTTCCAGGAAAAGTGGGGTTCCATTTATTAGGGTGGCATCTGACCTGCAATCCCGTGTGATGCTATTTATACTCAGCGGAATACTTCCTTTCAAAAGACTTTTCTATGTATTACAACAAACATGATGGGAAGACACCTTTGCTTTTAGAAATCTCACATTTGAGGACTTTCTTGGCGGTACAGTGGTTGAGAGTCCGCTTTCCGATGCACGGGACACAGGTCCGATCCCTGGACAGGGAACTAAAAGATCCCACATGCCACAGAGCAGCCAAGCCTGCATGCCACAACTAGAGAAAGACGCACACTGCAACAAAGACTCAGTGAAGCCAAAAAACAATAAAAATAAATAAAATAATAATAAATATATATATATATATATATATATATATAAAGTTTTAAAATCGTATATTCTTTAAGGAGATTCAAGGAGAAGAAATGGCAAGCCAATGCAGTATTCCTGCCTGGACAATCCCACGGACCGAGGAACCTGGAAGGCTACAGTGCAGAGCCGGAAGAAGTCAGAGTGAGACTGAGAGAAGGAGCCAGACTGAGCGATGAGGCACCAGGGGTTCAACCCTCCAACATCAGAAGCGCCTTTCGCAGGTTCCCCTGGTCTCGTGAAGCCGTCTGTTGAGGTGTGCAGCCTTCTCGTACATGAGCTGTAGGTCCCTCGGCCCACAGGGACCCCCGGAGAAAGAGATCACACCGAACATGATCATTTTCTACTTGAGTAATTGGCAACAGACTGAGAATCAGTAAGACTGGGGTCCTCCAGGGACTTCTCTGACGTGGTCTAAGAAGAGGCAGCTTATCCTGATTCTAGGCTCTGGGTGAAGGGTTATCACAATACTGACAGGGTTATCACAGCACCGTAATACATGCAATAAATCATACATACAGTATGCATAAAATCCACGTACTCGATTTTATATATACGGGGGCTTCCCTGGTGGCTCAGCCGTAAAGACTCCACCTTCGTTGCAGGAGGCGTGAGTTCGATCCCTGGGTTTGGGAAGGTCCCCTAGAGGAGGGCATGGCAACCCACTCCAGTATTCTGGCCTGGAGAATCCCATGGACAGAGGAGCCTGGAGGGCTACATTCCATGGGGTTGCAAAGAGCCGGACACGACTGAGGTGACTTAGCATGCACACACACACACACACACACACACACAGACCGTTTCATAGTCAGCACTCTCGATTAGTAAGTTCAAAGAAATTCCCCAGGAAAGGCAAAATGAAGCGTCAACTCTAGCTGAGGGAGATGGGGCATAGAGCTTGAAATATAAGCATTTATAGGCATATATTCTGGTATGTCATCTAATCGGATCCTATTACCGAAAAAAAAGTCAATAATAATATGATATTTTGACTGATGTGATGTTTGTAAAATGATATATCATATATGATATGATATGATGATTATAAAATAGTGATATTTTGCCATAGCATGCCACTGTGAGGGCAGTCGCAGTCTGGAGAGCCATTCTGGGTGATTTTTAAGGGCACGGATTCATCAGCCCCCAAACCTGGTCTTCACGCCACCACAACATAGCATTTGGTCAGTTCTCATGTTTGGTTTTCAAAATTCTGACTGTGGATCACCGCTGACTCAAACTAACGCTTATCTGTAAGGAATTAAACAGAAGTCCCGTGTAAAGAAGAGCAGGAGGAACACCAAGGAGAGGGGGCTTCTGTAACTAAAGGCTACCTGCTGGGAGTTATGCTATGCTACCCTAAGTTGCTTCAGTCATGTCCAACTCTTTGTGACCCCATGGACTGCAGCCTACCAGGCTCCTCCGTCCGTGGGATTTTCCAGGCAAGAGTACTGGAGTGTGTTGCCATTCCCTTCCCCAAGAGACAGAAAAGACTCGAGTTCAATCCCTGGGTCGGGAAGATCCCCTGGAGGAGGGCATGGCTGAGTTGGACACGACTGAGCAATTTCACTTTCCCTTTTCACTCTCATGCATTGGAGAAGGAAATGGCAACCCACTCCAGCGTTCTTGCCTGGAGAATCCCAGGGATGGCGGAGCCTGGTGGGCTGCCGTCTGTGGGGTCGCACAGAGTTGGACACGACTGAAGCGACTTAGCAGCAGCACCTCTTATGTCTCCCGCCTTGGCAGGTGGGTTCTTTACCACGAGGGCCACCTGGGAAGCCCTGCTTGGAGTTAAAGTGAAAGTGTTAGTCACTCAGTCATGTCCGACTCTTTGTGACTCCCTAGTCTGTAGCCCACCAGCTCCCCTGTCCATGGGATTCTCCAGGCAAGAACACTGGAGGAGGTTGCCATTTCCTTCTCCAGGGGATCTTCCAGAGCCAGGGATCGAACCCGGGTCTCCTGCATTGCAGGCAGATTCTTTACCCTCTGAGCCACTAGGGAAGGGAAGCTTGGAGTGAAGCATCTCTTAAAATGCAGACAACAGAGAAAGAAAGAATCCACGGAAGCGTGCCTTCTACCTTCCAAATGCACAGCCCAGACAGCATCAGAGGCAGGGCAGAAGGAGCAGCCAGGCTCTGCGTCATGTCATGGGGTTGGAGAGGCCCGGGACCACCTGGACCTCCTATCTCAAGGGAAGCACATCTCCCAGCGATGTTCCAGGAAGAAGCAAACTTCCAGAAAATACCACGACTGGAGGGAAGCACTGGAAACCACATCGCCTCCTCCTGGCCCTAGCACCATCATCTGAGACACCTCTGTGCCTCGAGAGCAAAGCGAAGGAAGCGAAAGCACGGGCTGAAGCTCTGAAGACAGAAGATGAGGCAGGGAGGGGTCCCAGGAGTCCTGGGCACCCAGGGAAGCCACAAGAGCAGAAACAAGAGGAGCCAGAGGCCAGGGACGCGGGGACAGACTGCTGGACAGTAGGTCTGCCCTCCAGAATCTGTCTCGCTGGATCTGAAACATCGATGGCCAGGCTGACTGCCTCGACCCCTTTGAGAGACCCACCTTCTCGCATCAGAACGGTCCCTCTGGGTCCTTTGCGCTGGATGGACCGGTCCTGTTCTCAGTTGTGGCCGAATGTAACATGTACAATGAACGGTCTCTTTCAAACTGTCTTAACCAAAGAAGAAAAAACAAAACTTCACCTTTGGGCCTTCTGCTCTCACAGAGATGTATTCATCGTGTGATTTTTTTCTAGAGGAGAAGGGACGCTGGATACTCGTACTGGCTTTGAGAACCAGAGATCTGTCAGGATTGCTGGTGACGAAGGGAAACTCAAACACACTGAGCTTCTTCCCAAACCCCTCTGCTTTCACAGCACACCACCCCTCCTTTCCTAAGAATCTGTGTGTTTTTTTTTTTTTGTTTTTCCTTCATGCAGTTTTTCCTATTTTCGGCATCCCCGGGTCCCTTCGAGTAAGCGTCCCGTCAGCTCCAGGCGTGGGCGGGCCGCTCAGACAGTGCTCAGAACACTCGCCCTCCACCTCTGAGTCAGCTGCCTGTTCATGGAAATACTATTCGGTGACCATTTTCATAAAAGTCTGTGCTGGCGTGGATTTGTTTCTCTTGACACTGACCCAAGTGTTTTTCTCTTTCTGATTGATTTTTGGTTTCAGCTCAGAGTGTCTTTGGGGTTGTTTGTTGTTTAATATATTTCCATTTTTACTGGAGGGGAAACAACGTTAGTGCCAATGGGATCCAGCTGTATCCATCAGGCGCACGACCTCTGTTTCTACATTCATGACGACGGGGACGTGCTGTCTGCAGAAGCCAAGCGGGGCTGACCCTGCCCAGATGGGGAGGTAAAGGCTACAGGAAAAGGGTTCCTGGCCTCTAGGAGGTCTTACAATCCCTATTCCTGGGGGCCTTGCTTTTGCAACTCAGGAGTTTCTACAGACCGACTGATCACACACACCATAAGTCTGATAAACACCCCACCACCTGTTCTCCAGCAGAGAGTATACGGTCAGCACACGGTCAATGAAGCCCTTGGAGCTGCCGACTGCCTTTGCTTGAAATTAACACAACATTGTAAATCAACTACATACTTCAATAAAAAATACAATTAAAAGTTGCCTTTGCTTTACTACTGTGAGTTTCACGCTACTGTGGACTCAAGAGCTAACAGAATCCCCCGGCATAACATCCTGACTCTCCCGAGCGGCTCCCCTCTTTCAGTCCTTTCTAAGTTTGTGGACTAGTATCTGTCCTCTTTTCTCTTAAACAATCAGCATCTCTCAAAGTGAAGCCATGTGTTCCCAAAGAGGCTAAAATCTGTTCTTGAAGGATGAAAAAATTTCTCACTCTTTCAGATATAAAACCAGATACATGCAAATGCATATATCGTGCATACAGCTAATGTAAAATTCCTAAACCAATACGCTAGATATCAGTGGCATTAAATATTCATGTGGGAGAGGGGTGATTAGAGGGAAAACGGTTTGAAAAGGCTCTTGAAAAGGTTGGAAAGACTCTTCAGAAAAGGTTGAAAAAGACTAATTTAAGCCAAAGGGTTAACTGCATCACAAAATATCATTACATCTTGATACATTTAGCACAGGTGTTTCAGTGATAAATACATCCTGTCTGCATTTACTCCAGTCTGTTTAGGAGTCCTCAAAATTATTTCTTTGTAAATTGGAAACTGAAAGAGTTATACTACACCGCTGTTGTTGTTCGGCCGCTCAGTCGTGTCCGACTCTTTTCCACCCCGTGGACCGCAGCACGCCAGGCCTCTCTGGCCATCGCCGACTCCCGGAGCTTGCTCACACTCACGTCCATTGAGTCGGTGATGCCATCCAACCATCTCGTCCTCTGTCGTCCCCTTCTCCTCCTGCCTGCAGTCTTTCCCAGCAGCAGGGTCCTTTTCAAAGGAGATACTCTAGGCAACAATTCACCTACAGGTCTCCTCTGAGGTCTCCTCTTACATTTTAGAAGCCGGTGGGTATTGAGCACAAGAAACAAAACCAAAGGCAAACCAAAAAATAGAAATGGAAAGAAACGAAGAGCTAATATTCTGATGCAAATGAAGCAGATAACTGTACTTATTAAAACACTGACCTATTATTTTTCACTGTCTACAAACTATAACGATCTCCCAGAGTATCTTTTCATTCTGTATTAAGTATTCAATATAGCAAACAACGTCTTCCTGCCTTAGTCTACTAAGAATCTTGCTTATTCCAAAAAGGAAGAATGCATTCAACTTTCTCAAATACAAGATGTGCAATTCTTATTTTTACTTGCTTGGAGCAAGAGCTGAGAAACAGCGTTTAATCCTGCTTCCTTTGCCAGGGGCATGTAACAGATTCTCATCCTCATTTCCACTTGTGGAATCTTCTTTCACCTGGGTTGGTTGGGTCAGAGTTATTCTCAGCCTTTTGGAGAGGTATCCTATATGTCTAACAGGGCTATCCCCAATGCGGCATGATTTTCTGACCTGAACTGGCTGTGCCCTGGCTGGAGAGAGAAACAGAGTCCTTTTTACTCACAACCTCGAAGATTACATATGCCAGCATCACAGAATACAGAAGGAACTCAGCGATGACCTCAAAGGGTAAATTTATGGAGGACGAACAGTAAGTGGGGGGATGTTTTCTGCCCTAAAACTCCCAGACTGGGTCACACTTTTATGAATAATTTTCAAAAGTCAGGAAGTCCATGAAAACCCTCCATGTCTTAAAAAGATCGCAGGGTGCTCATCGAATCTCCAGTGGCTCGGACTCCCTCCCCTCCTCGGAGATCCTGGACCAGAGTCCAGACAGCCATGGCCAAGGAACGCAGGCACCTGCCTCCAGCAAATCCATTCCGATTCCCCTTCATTCTCAGACACAAATTTCCATGAAAACCAGACATGGGACAGCAATCAGGGGCAGGATATTCCAACATCGCCCCACTTCTGCAGCCTGGTTTCATTAGACTCGCTGGCGTGGTTCTGTTAGCCCCTGTGCGTGCTCACTGCAGGTGACACTTTGCTGACATTGACCTTCAAAGCCATGCTGTCTGGGCACTTAAGGAAATAAAACCCCTTGCAGGAGCGACAGGGGCTCTGGCGGCAGAGATGGGCGATCTGTGAGTCCAGAGGTCACCAGGACATGGAAATGCTTAGCAACGCCTTTACGAGGTGACTCTGCTGGGTGTGACTGGTCCTGTCATTGAACCCACCCACACATCCCTATAGCCTATGATAGCTGTTTAGCCTGGAAAGGGGAAAAAGAACCTCCACAGCTGACATGCTCAATCCAAGTTTGACTAAACAGAGCAGTTTGCAAGAGCACACTTTAGCCATCGCACACCCACAAACGCCCAGCTGGAGAAGCCGGTGGGGGACCCACATGGGGCCGGGGTAGGGGACCCCATCACCTGCTCTGTGCCCTAGCCCAGAGCTGTTCCATGAGCGATCAGTTGTTCAGGAGTTTGTCTCCAGGGTCTTACTCAAGAAGCGGTGAACTGTGAGGATCCCAGGTAGAAGCAACCAGACCTCAACCTCCCCTTCCGAGCCACGCTGCCCGTCCGAGGCGCGGGGTACCAGCGATGACACGGTTTTTCCTCCGAGGCCTTACACACACGTGGCTTCTATCACTGTGGTCTCGCATTCCCTCTCTGTTTAGACCACTTGCCTCGCACGTTCTCATATTTACACATGTTCACTGAACGTAACCCCGAGTAAATTATTTAAGAAGGCTTCATGTGCTTCAGACTTCTCAAATACAACTTAGACTTTAAAATTGAATTTGCGCTCCTGTGGGGGAGAAGAGTGCGGAGCTAGCCGCGGGGCGTCCAGTGGACGGGCATTAGGTCTCGGAACAGAACTGCAGGTACCCCGACAGCCTCTCCCCTGGCAGCCGACGCTCCGGGTCGAATGAATCAGGACTGAGCTACAAGGTTTAAACGTGTTGCCCGCCTTAGAAAGCACCAAGCCCCACCACACGCCTCACAGACCACAAACGTTCTCATGTTCTGACTTATCCTCGGCCGATCCAAAATGAAGCTTCGGACAATAACATGCCTCACATGCAGACCAGCCCTGTTTGGGAGTTGTGTGTTTTCTGGCTTTTTTTTTTTTCTTTTAATAAATCGCAATATCCTTTCTCTCTGCGTTCAGTTGCCCTGAATTAGGTGTTAAGATTCTGTGCAGCAAATGAGAGTCAAGAAAAGGCGCACATTTTAGTTAACACAGTCTTGCTTTGTTTGTGGTAAGCACTGCCCATCAGGAAAAGCAAACCAGAACAAGGGAGTGACATTCCCTCCGGCACGGGTGGAGATGAACGCAAAGCTACCTAGAAGAATGCGCAGACCAGGTCCTGAATCGAACACGGACTTCTTATTCAGGGGAAACTCTGGGAGACCGTGAAGGGCAGGACAGGCTGGCGTGCTGCAGTCCATGGGGTCGCAGAGTCGGACATGACTGGCAACTGAACAACAACAAAAACGTTCATACAGTAAAGGGGCTGAGCTGCTCAATGACTACATTACACAAGGTACATCGGTAATCAGAAGCAGCACGCAAGCGAGGCAACTGACTTTGTAAGACGTGCCGTGAACCTCAGTGCTCAGCACAACAGAAAGGTCTGCGTTGGATGCGCTCTGCCTTCATGGAATCTGTGAACGAACGTGTGGTCTTGGGAGCTAATTCCGTAGCAATCCATCTAACGGTTATCCTTTCTTTCTCTGGGGCTCCAGCACCTCAAGAATGCTATTCCTCAAAATGACCAATTGCATTATTCTCAACACACTGTCCGGGTGCAAAAAATGACATATGTCATCTGCCAACATCAGCCTTAAACAGGGAATACTCAAGATGTTTACACCTGAAGTTGTCAGAAGACGATCCTAACAAAAACTATTTGTCACCAGGCATACAAAGTTTTAGTGTGAAAGCAGATATTTGGTTTTGCCTTTGAAAAGCATGAAGCGAACTGACAAGAAATCACATATTCATGATCCCTCCAACTTGAAAACTGCTGATCTGATACCGTACATACCATGCTAGTGTTCCCTTTTTATTGCTATCATTTCTGGCTCCGGCATGAGGTACTGGTTAATACTGCCAAGAGGGACATGAAGTCACAAAAATTCTATCCCTGTGATTAAGTTATATAATAGACTTCGCAGCCACTAATTATATTAAATCTGAATTCCGCTGCTGAATATTCCCGACCTGCACAGTCCAATACAGTTGCCATTCGTGTGGCTATTAAGTATGTGAGATACAGCCAGTCCAAAACTGAGATGTACTGTACGTAAACTGGGCTTCCCTGGCGGCTCAGTGGGTCAAGAGACAGCCTGCAAAGCAGGAGATGCGGGAGACGCAGGTATGATCCCTGGGTCGGGAAGATCCCCTGGAGAAGGACATGGTAACCCAACATTCTCGCCTGGGAAATCCCCATGGACAGAGGAGCTTGGCGGGCTACAGTGCATGGGGGTCGAAAATAGTCGGATACGACTCAGCAACTAAACCACCTATGTAACTAAACACCTATGTAAACGACACACCGGACTTTGAGATTTAATATAGGAAAAAAGGTAAAAGAGTTCATTCACGTTTTTATATAGATGACACTTGAAGTCATATTTTGGACACACCGCGTTACATAAAAGATTATTAGAATGAATTTCATCTTTCTCCTTTTGTAACGTGGCCACTAGAAAGCTGAAAGCTACAAGCTACACGTGAGATTCGCATTCTACTCCCCCTACCCAGCACCCTCTGACCTCCCATCCTCCCAGTCCCCACATCACCTGCCCCCTTCCCGTCGTCACTTCTGGACGTGGACCCTCCGCTCTGACCCAGAGAACTCCCGGTGGCACTGGAGATCCAGGGCCGATCCCCCAGCTGGGTTCTGCCTCTATTCTGGCTCTGACCAGCTGGATAACTCTGGCCACGCCAGTCACTCGGGAGCCTCACTTTGCTCTGGAAGATGGGGTCAATAGAGCCCCCACCCTCACGGAGCCACGGTGAGGACAGTCCAGGGCTACAGGGCCCCCACGTCTGCACCGTCTGGTGGGGAGTCCAGGTCAGCGAGCGTGCTCCAAACAAACAGCACATCTTCCTCCCCTTGGGCAGGATTCCTTTACTCCCTCCTTTTTTTTTTGTTTTGAAGATTTACTTATTTGTGGTTATACTGGTTGCTGCACACGGGTTCCCTCGATGCAGTGAGCGGGGGCCACTCCTCATGGCAGTGCGTGCGCTGCTCACTGCAGCGGCGTCTCTGGCTGCAGAGCACAGGCTCTGGGGGGCGCGCGGGTGCAGCGCGTGGTGTCACAGCGCGTGGGCTCAGGCTCAGCAGCTAAGGCTCTTGGGCTGAGCGCCTCAGCAGCAGGTGGGAACCTCCCCAGACCCGGGATCAACCTGGTGTCCCCTGCACTGGCAGGCGGATGCTCAAACCACTGGGCCACCTGGGAAGCCCCACTCCCTACCTTTCAACTTCACACTTGGGTTCCTGACATCTGTTTCTATATCAGTCCTTCCAAGGCCAGAGGTCGGGCCGTTCCAGCACCCACCATGTCACCCAGCTCCCAGGTGGCACATCCCACACCCCAAGCACCACCCCCAGGAGGCCGCCCAAGACGGGCTGGGGGAGCCCTCACCCCCATCCGGCCCACCCGAGCCAGGATCTGCCCTGGCGCCGCCCGACCTTCAGGAAGTGTTTTCTGATCTTCCTCTGGCATGGTCGATATTACTTTTGATTGTCTGACTCTAATGAAGTGGATTATTTCATTCATACCCTAACCTGTCCCCTAAAAGGACTGAAAGCGGTCCACAAGGATACACACAATATGACAAGGATTTGTTTTGTTTCGCTTTAAATTCTGAAGTAGATGCAAAATAAACAGCGGAGCTAAGACTAAAGGGAATCAAGGGAAAGAACAGGAGGAGGAGCTCAGAACTCAGCCGACCACCACGCAGGCCATGGGGTCCTGCACCCAGGCCCGGGCTGGGTGCGTGCAGGCCTCCACGCTGGCCAGCACCCAACTCACACAGCCGCTCCTGAGGCTGAGACGAACAATGAAGCTCTCCCCAAAGGCTGTGAGAGAGAAGGACCTGTGGATGAGATACAAACTTCCCCAACACTGACCCACAGCAGGTGCGAGGGTGGCCTCTCCTGGTGCCCATGGAGCACGTGAGCACCCCCGAGGGACCACCGCCCCACACTGCAGAGCGCTGGGCCTGGCTCACTGCCACACGGGTCTGCTTCAGGCAGGCGGCACTGCTGAGCGCGTGTAACACCTGCAGCAGCCTGTGCGTTCACCCTTTTCTGGACCCCGCGGTCTGTGCGTTCACCCCTTTCTAGACCCCACGGCCTGTGTGTTCACCCCTTTCTAGACCTCGCGGCCTGTGCGTTCACCCCTTTCCAGACCCCACGGCCTGTGTGTTCACCCCTTTCTGGATTCTATGGCTGTACATCCACCCCCCTCTAGACCCCACGGCCTGTGCGTTCACCCCTTTCTGGACCCCACGGCCTGTGTGTTCACCCTTTCTGGACTCTATGGCTGTATATCCACCTCTTTCTAGATACGTGGCCTGAGCTTTCATCACCTTTCTAGGTTCCATAGTGCGTGCACCTCTGTAGATTTCAGCTCCCGAAGGCCTGACCTGAGGCTTCCCCACAGGGCTTAACACTGAAAGGTCAGCCTGCCATCCTCCTCTCTTCCTGGCACTTGCCTTGCCGTGACTCAGAACGCCCTCCTCTGCCAGAATCCTGAACCTTCCAAGCCTAGGTCAAATCTGACCTCAAACATGCCTCTGCCCTCTCAGCACTCCCTGACCCTCCTGCGTAAATTTCCACCTGTGGACACTTATCCCAGGGATGCTGTGTTCAGGGTGAATGCCATTAGCTATTTGGAGTGAAAGGGGCTACAATTTTGTTTGCATGTTGTCCGTACAACTAGTTGAGCAAAGAATAACCCAGGCAGGACACCCACAGCCAGAGTCGGCGGACAGGCGAGCTCTGGAATGCTGTGGCTTTTCCATTACATTTGCAGTTGTTTTTCTAATCTAGGTATGTCCAGTGCCTTAACAGTCTCTCTGTGATCCATGTCCCCATCTCTTTTAGGACTGTGCTCTCATTTAATAGGTAATCAATAAATTCTGATGGGGAAATATGTTTCCAGGTTGTTTAAATGTAATAAAGAAAATTCAACATGGTATAATACTTCATGTTTGCAGAGAAAAACGTAATTGCAAAACGTACTTGCAAATGCAATCTTAGCCTTTACACAGACGTAACCCCTTTCTGCCTCCTGGTAAGTTGACTGTGGCTGCTACACGCTTATAGGGTGATTTTTCTGGACTTACCTCCAGTTTTGAACTTGGGTATAGATTACATAGGAGAAACTGCTCTTAAAGGTGTTCTGTTTAATCACCTATATTTACAAGAATTACAAAGCTGCAAAAATCCCTCAAAGTCTATCATGAAATAGGATTACAAACTGCTTTCAGACCTGATCCCATTCCAGCTGTTAAAACCCTCTCTGTTTGACCCGGAAAGCAGCAAGAACAGTTGCTTTTCTCTGTTTGGATGGCAGGGTTTGGGGTGGAGTTTCAGAAATTAAACACAGGTAATATGCAGACCTAACACCCCTTTCTCCAGAAAAGACTCACCATATTCCCTGGGTCTGATCTTCATTGTCATTATTTCTATTTTAAAACCCTGGAGTGAAGTAAATTTTCCTGCCGGGATCAGACAGACTAGGAAGCACTTTTGGAGCCTGAAGAAGCAATTTTTTTTTCCTCCATTTTTGCTTATTCTATCTTCTTGCTGCAGTAACTTGCGCTCCAAAAAGAGCCAGCCTTGCACAAGACACGTTTCAATTTGGGGCAATTATAGACTCAAATTTGTAAATCCTGCAGAGGGCTCACATTAGCTTTGTGAGGTTGCATGTGATTTTAATGAGTCTCCATTCTTCTTCAAACGAGGTCTTCTTAAAATGTTCCTAAGTTGCCCGTTGCCTGTTGGTATCCTTTCGAAATGCTTTTTTTACCTTGTTTCTCAATAAAAGAAATCTCAACTTTCTGATATTTAATTTCAGGTTTTATGCTGAGATGCTAAGTGTGCATGGTTTGTTTCCAAACATTTCACCTTACTAACACAGACTTCAAATATTATTTACTTCCAGCTTAGTTCTTTGTAGGTTCCATTTAAGAATCCTGAAATCATCCTTGTTCACTCCCAGGGTCCCAAGGTACCATCAAGGTCCCCTCCCTCCCTCCAGGCTCCTCACTGCAGCTTCTTTCAATCTCTTCTCAAAAGCCTGAGAATCCTACTGGCTCCAGCAGACGCAGAACTCCAAGCTTCGGCAGCGCAGAGGGAAGGGAACAGCGCTTTTCCATTGCCTGATCCAATCCATCGATTCCATGAAGGCAACAGGTCGTTAACAGACATTGTAAGATTCTGGGTTTCCCCTGCAGTTCAGAAGACACACAGCCTGAACGTGCAGCTCAGTTCACACAGAAAGGCACACCCCACGACCCGAATCCACCTCTACAAGGCTGCTGACGACTGTTCACAAAACTGCTCTGCCCCAGAGGTGGTAACACAAACCTCCCAGCCCAGAGCACAGGAAAAATGTGCACACGCGTCTTTTACTTCCGAACTTGACTACTTTTGTAAAGCTCCCAAAAAATCCGTAACCCACATTTCCACTCCGTCACGGAGAGAACAAATCTCCCCACCGGGAACGGAGAACCGCTCGGTGGAAATACGACTAAGGCGAGTTCATCCCTGTACTCAGACCTTGGGGCAACAAACACCCTTCTTCACTTTTAAATTAAGGTTTGGGAACCTCTGCCAAGCCCTTCATCAAGCGAAAGTAAGGGTTTCTTGGTTTTGAAAAATCACCGTAAATGTACCTGTTTTTCTTTTCCCTTTTTTTTAAACCATTCTTTAGGTTTTCTTGTTTTTTATGATTTGTTTTCCTTCCTATCGGTTAGAGGCTGCTTTTCAGTCCCAGAGTGGGTTTTCCTGGGGGAACAGTTATTGAAATAACAGAAGCACTAAAAGGAATCCCATGTGAGACACTGACGTGTGAACATCTCATTCCCACTAAACCAGTTCAAAATTAGATGGTATGCTCAAACAGAAAGCAGCTACAACACTAGGTTTCTCAAAACCCTCAGATATGCTAACGGTTTATGCTAGATCAGATCTCCCATCAACTTCCCCAGGGTTACGATTTTCAGAAGTGATAAATTAACTCAAAAGGTCTATTTTACACACTTTAAGGATATTTCCAGCTTCACTCACGGTCAGTCTGAAACAGAAAAAAAGGCACAGAACTCAACTTCCTTTGCTCAGGCTTCCGACCATGCGCCGAGTCAAGGTAACTGAACCCCCTACTTTCCCTGTTAAATTACGGTTTCTCATACGCAATCAGGGTCTTCCAGATGATGCCATGCCACTGTCAAAATAGAAGAACTTAAAAGTTACTTTAAATCTAAAACTCAGACCCAGCACTCCATTTTTAGATGCACCCTTTAATTACTTGGTGCTGTCGACATCTCACTTACACTTAAATTTAGCAAAGTAATTTTAGACCACTTCCTTTAGATCACTTCACTACCTTCCCTGGATCGGCAGTGTTGCCAATGCAAAGCACCAAATCCTCTCTCTTTTAAAGACTCAAATGTTTGAAAGTAAAAAAGGTAAAAAGTTAAGAGGGCAACATTTCCCCCTGGTCATTTTGAAAAACTGGGGTGGAAGATAGCCCAACCACTGGAGACTTCTGTTTTTATCCACAGAATGACTGCCTTGAATCTATAAACGTGAGAAGATGTATATTGACCAGGCACCACGGCCAGCCAATGAACTGCTCCTGAGCCAAGTGAGGGTGCAAAGAGGACCAAGGAGGATACCCTCACGAGGTCAACAATACAGGGGCGTCTAGGAGACCTCGTGGCAAGTGTCACCAGCTACTGCAGGGACTTTCAAAGTCCCCCCAGGGTCTTTAACATACGCCGCTACCAAACTCGAATAGCCACCGCTCCTACCAGGTATCAAAATCTGCTGCAACCGTGTCCCAACACTTGAATCCCTCTTATATCCCAAAACACTTCAAACTCCAAAGGTTTGAAGAGTTTCAAATTCAAGATGCAGGCATATGATAAAAGAAAAGTTGTGTTTTGAAGGATGATATATCCTTCGAATGCCCACGTGTCCTTACCCATTGGGGAAAGAAAATGGAATTCTCCTGCTCGCCTGGAAAAGCTTGACCCTGAGATGCAAAGGGTGACCAAGCCAGGAGGTGGAAAGAGACCTGCGTTTAGAGAGACCAGCCCCCAGCTGAAACACAGACCTGCCTCTCGCGCCACAAGGCCAGGACTCTGCTCATAATGACTTCCTTCTGATCTCAGCTACAGGGACCACATCTCGCGTCCCAGGCCCCAGCAGCCTCCTTAGAAGGGGGGGGGTGGTGTCTCTCTGTCGACACCTCCTGAACCAAGCTCTATGAAAGAGCAGGCGGCACCAACATTTATTCAACATGGCACTGTCTCCCCACCCTCCAAATCACATGATTGACACTGACCTGCTCCAGTTTGTCACTGAGGAATAGGAAAAGATCTTTGAACATTAGTTCCTCTGTCTTGTGAAGAAACAAATCCTCTTTTTATTTATTTTTGTTGTTGTTGTTTAAAGACAGGTAACAAGGAAAAACTAGACCTGATATTAACGTTAGAAAAAAAGTTGAAAGTCTCCTATTACCTACTTATAAAATATGATATATTCCATATATGCACAACACATAAAATTGTAGAATAGTACGTAAGTTCAAAATCAAGGTTGACATCTTTCAAACAGGCTTTACTTCTTATTTATATATCTAGCACCCCACTGGGGTCTCCGCCTCTACCACAAATAAAAGAGCTGATCTTATGAGATTAGAAACGCAATAAGATTTTTAATACCAAAACAAAACCTAAGAAGTGGCCGGGGGCAAAGCTTATAAAGACGTGTATATGCAGCCCCATTACATAATCAAATGGCAGCCAAGAGTTTTCAAAAATTTACCTAAAGAAGGCACTTCAGACTAAATAACCAAGAACTCATCATGAGAGAATAGATACGTGGAAAACAACATATCACAATGCTACCCCACATTTTTAACAGGAAAATAACTATACAGTGATGGAAGAGAAACCAAAACTTTAAGTGTGGCTGGAACTATACATCCTTAAACAAATAATTCAAAGAGACATAATACCCGTTTGCTAGTTTAATGTACTATCCAAGTTATTGATTCAAATGGAAGCTTGGGTTACCAGACCACGAGAGGACCTGGGATGTGTCTAGCACTCACAAAGCCTTTCTTCAGAATTAGAAAACTTTGCAGTAGTAGCCACAGGCTTGCACAGCTCATCCTGTTTCCCCTAGAATTACCATTTCAATGGCATGGTTAACTCATTCATAATTTGACACACAATGAATTAATTCATCTGGCTAGGGTTTTCACGTAACTTCTATTGCCCACTCTTCCCACTGAGAGAGGCAGTGCGAGGTGCCACCAGCACAGCAAGGGTTAACCCCAGGACTGTGACAGTCCTCCCCGTGATAAGGTGAGGGGTAGCTGAGGCCGATCAAGGGCTCTAACTATTTGCAGAGAAGTGAAAATGCTGAAAAAAAAAAAATAACCTCTATGCCCCGTGTATGTCACTAGGGAAAGACTAAAATGTTCCTTAAGTCACACTGAAAGTTTTCTGACCTGCAGAAGCTCCAGAAACAGGCATGGTGGGAAAGCTGTGGCACTTAGGAATACGTCTCTTTGGAAGGATAACGAAACTATCATCATCCTAACGGAGAACTGCATTACGTTCACACCTGCATTAAAACTGTTTATCCATTTTATAAGGCAGTGTAGTCTGTTAACAACAGCATCTAAATTCTTTAAAATGTTAAAAATAATTCTAGGTGGTACCTTTTGTAAAATATCTAGACCATAAATAGCTGTGATACAAGGACGTCGTATTTCAGACAGAAACCAACAAGGCTTGCTGAGATACACGTATAATCTTTAAACATGCCAAGTGTCCCCCAGTAAGCGGTAAACGGGAAGCACATAAACGTGTAGGCCGAGGTGTCAGAAGGGGAAAAGACGGAGATGCAGAGAAAAGAGAGGACGCCGAGGTCCGGGAGAGCGCGGCGAGGGCGCCGTCGGAGGGCGATTCCACCCACGGAAGGTCTGAGCAGGCAGCGACAGCCAAGCCCACACCTGGTCTCGACTCTCAGCCGAGCATGGGCTTTCATTCAAGCCTTATTTCCACTCCAGAAAACAACAAATCATCGCTCGCTGCGAGCCCAGACGAAGCCTCCGCGCCCGGCTTCCCCAGCCCTCGCGGGCAGTGGAGGTCTGCACCCCTCTCCATCCCTCCGGGGCGCGCGCGCCTCCCCAGGACCCGGGCAACGACGGACCGGCCGTCCCGGCGTCACACAGCCCGTCCGTCCCGGCGCCGTCGGAAGAGCCGGGTCACTCGGCCGCCCCCGTCCCCGCCGCGGGAGCCGGGCAAGGCGCGCGGGGCGCGGGACTTACCGAGAGGCGAGCGCCGCCGTCGGGGGAGGGCGCGCTGCGCACGTGGGTGTCCGCGCGTGTCCGCGCCCGCGTGTGCCGGCGCGCGGCCTGACTGGGGTCGCCGCCGAGCCGGGCGGCACTGAGTCCCTGGACGCCGACGGGCTCAGCCCATGGTGTGGGCGCCGGCCTCCCGGAGGCCCCGGCTCCCGCCAAT